>JAAWXA010000017.1:17429561-17584024 GCA_038090715.1 Florisuga fusca
TATATATATGAAGAGGCTACTCAAAGTGTAAGGAACCCCTGTCTGAATATATAAATTACTTTGGAAGACAGTTACACATTTTTAAAAAACCTAACAAATCCTATTGATTAAATAAAAGCACTTTTTTTTTTTTTCTTTAAAAGATAAATAGAAAACTGAGAATCACTTTCTTCAAAAAACTTATACAGGAAGTTTCAGTCATCCTAAAAGCTTGCTTTTTTCTAATGCCACAAGTGTTGGGAAGGGCACAATCTTTCAGCATCAAATCTACCATTATTTAATACCAGCATATGCAGGAAAGGTTCTTGTTTCTCACCTTCACAAAATTGCATCAATACAACTTGTTTTGTGTAGGGGCAACATAACCTCAAACCATCTTTTCACCCTTCAGCTTCCCTTTCTCCCTGTCCACCCCAGCAGTTCTCATGTGCCTAAAACTTGAGAAATTTTCGTAAGAAACATTCTCTGGAAGCTGTGAGGAGACTAAACCAGTTTCTTCTGTTCCATAACTTAAATAAATATTTCTTATGCTGAGTAGAATCTCGATCCTGCTTTCTGTCTGTGTCTTATTTTAGCCTGTGTGAGTTTATCCCTGTGCACGTTTTGGAAATTTTTAGTGAGTACTGATAGACTTTATTTTTCCTCCCCCTGCCTCTTGGCGGCAGCAAAGACTTTGATACAGCTCTCACTTGTAGTAAGAGCCAAGGGCTGCTGCCCGGTGAGCTGCCTAACTCGCTGGTTCTTTGTGTTGGGCTTGTACTGCGAGGCAGGGGAATATTGCATGTAACTAAGGTTAATCCCCTTTAAATGAAGCTTTGTTAACAAAATTAATCCTAAAACTGGTTCACAAGAAAGTTGCTTTTTAAATTTTTTTTGTTATTAGTCTTTCAATCCACTTCTAAAAGTGAAAAGGATCTGATACCAAATTCATAGGATAACTTAGATTGAAGGGGAACATCAGGAGGGCACCAAGAAACCTGCTCCAAACCAGGTCAGCTGTGGGGTCAGGTCAGGTTATGGAGGGCTGTGTCCAGTCTGATCTTTGAAAGCCTGAACTGGTTAGTAATGTTCAATTTCACTTTAGGCAATAGCTTGATAAGCCATTGCTAACCAAGAATTCTGAGGGGTTTTTAAACATCAAGTCAAGAAATTGATTACAAAAGCCAAATAGAAGGTTTGGAGAGATGCCCTGGTCATGTCATATACCACTGTTGCTGTTTTAAGTACAGCAATACTTAAAAATACTTAAAAGCTCTGCCTTTGGTACACGATGCTTTAGTTGATCCCATGTTTGTTTAGCTCCAGGTGAATTAAGCCACTTCTGCATTTTCAGTCTGGTGCCTGATCTAGGCATTCTTAATGCCAGGTAGGTGATGGGTCATGTCTCTAAAATGCTTCTGTGATAATGCAGACTAGAATTCAAGTGTGGGTGTACTTTAGATCTGACACACCAGCTGGTTTCCTGCCTGACTGAAAACTTGTATATAATGTTCTCTGTAGATTACTTGGGGGGAAGGTCCCTAAATGCTCAGCCTTTCAAACTTTTAAAGTATGTGCTGTATTTCCTGTTCTCAGAACAAGTTAAAACCTAAAGTATTTCAGGTAGTGTATCTTCTAATGTGAATCATGGATTTTGACTATAAAGAGATTTGAAAGTTGATGACCATATGTATTATGCAGAGGCATTCTACAGAAACAGAAATCTCACTTTTGTAAACACATCTGATCGTCTCTGAAATCAATATGAAGCTCTAATGAGTATCCCATGTTGTAGTGGAGGAGAGATAATATAAACTAGATAAATGTGGTATGGAAAAATTACCTGACTTGGATTTTCAGGAATCAAACTTCCACATCTCCCTCCTCTGACCCCTTAATTGTCTCTCTCCATGTGTTATGGACTGTTGTAGCTGTATTGTCATACTTTGTAATGGAGTATGAATGCCGATAGATGCATCTAGGTTTTTTAAAATAACTCAATAACTGGAGGAAAGAATTAATCGTGTAGTATTTTTCCAGTAACTATCACAAATTCTCTAGAAAGCTTCAGGCTCGGTGAAACTCTTGTGCAAAACCTGACACCTACTGGTGAGAAATGTAATTGGACTCAGGGTGAAGACGTGCTGAAAGTCTGTTCTATTGAAGTTCTGGCCACTTTGGCCGTAGTTGTTGGCTTATACCTTGCTCTAGAATCAGTAGTATCCCCGCATAAATGTAAAAGTCTAAAATTTCTAGGGAAACTTTAATACATTTGCCTGCTAGCATGGGTATTAATAAAGACTGAACTATGTATCTGCTTTGAACACAAGTGTAATGGCTACATGACCAACTTTGTAGGCTTACATTTTAGACTAACTTTTGTAATGGTATTAAAGACTTATACTGATTTAAAACATCTGTTTTTTTCCTTATGTCTTTAAAGGCTTGCCATGGATGTACATCTTTATCCAAATGTGATTGCAGTGGAGTAAAAGGTGAAAAGGTAAATCTTTTCTTTTTACTGGCAGACCAACACAAGCCACTGAGCCATGTGCCAGCTGCAGAGAACTAAAGATTGTTTATGATAACTTATATTTCCTGCCTGTGTGTTATTTACTTTGATTGAAGTGTGAATATACACCAAAGATAAGAACTTTTATAACACCTTCAGGTATTGAGTTAAATTGGCTTGTCCAGAATTTCACACCATTGGGGAATGATAATACAAATTTCTCCAGCTATGTGGGACTAAAATCCAGAAATGCACAACTTCTGGATTCCTTGCAGAACTTCCCTGCACAACTTCCTTCAATGCAGGAATTCCTATTTACTAGCTAGATAGTGTAAACCAGCTAAGGTGTGGATTGTATGGTAATGACTTAGTAATGCTTCAGTGGGAATTTAAGATATGAGTGTGGGTTGCTTTGTTCAGGAGTAGTTGATGCTCACTAATGTGCTCTGAACTTTACTGTTTCTTATCTTCTGCCTTGTGTAGCTGTATACTGAAATAATTGCTGTTGCTGTCTACATGCTCAGCTGGACTGTGGAAGGAACACAGTTCAGATACAGCTTTCCCAACATACATTGCTTTCACCCACATAAGCAGCTAGGTAATGGCCAAGCATCTTTTGATTAAGAAGTGCAAAAGATAATCCCTGTCCAAAAACCAGCTCTGTCTGGTTCATTCAGTGCAACAGCCTGGTTTGGGCTACTCAGATGGTGTCCTAAGGCTGGGAGATGCATGTTGACAACTCCAAGCTTTCCTGTTTCCATGCAGCTTTAACTTCTAGTCTTGCTGTCTGAGTTCAGCATCTGTGCAATACATCATGTTTCTATCACCATTATTTCTTAATTGTTTTACATTTTTTTTCCTTTGAAGAAACAGCAGGTGCCCAGCATTTTTTTTTTTTTGTAATTTTTTTTAGTTAAAATGCAGTGTAACTAAACTCACATGAACTGTGCCTTTACTCAAATGTGGGACCTTATTTGTAAGTATATTCTATTCAAATAGTTCCCATGTAGCTGCTGTTTTCCAAGGGAATGGATGTGATGTGACCACTGCAAGGGGCAGAGGCTGCCTGAAACTCTTCCACTCTTAGTCTTGTAAACAGTTTGCTTGAGATACTGTGGGGTCATCTTAAAGATGTGAACTGATAACAGAGTTTGATAAGCCTATCTTATCAAGCCACTTACTTTATCTTAACAAGGTTCTAGAAGGGCTTCAGTGCTCTAGACTAATTTCTGACACATTTCAAAGGTAATTTTTGATACTGTGTAAATAAATATAACCTCAACACAACTAATGCAAAACAATCAGTCACTGCATTGGAGCCAGAATGTGCTGACACAGAATTTTACTGTTGGCTGAGGTTAATAAGGCAGATGTCCAAAATTCAGATTAATTCTTGATGCCACACCTGCCATCCAGATAGCTCCAGACAAATGAGGTCATTCTTTGGCATTTACTTGCTTTCAGTTCATCAGGTGTATTACCAGTTTACATACCTAGTGAAAAACAGCATCCCCCTGATTGCAAGCTCATCCCAGTACAGCTGTAGCAGGTACAGCTTTGGAGAACATTCTGTAATTATAGGTTGGGAGAGAATTAATTTTTTTTTAACTAGTCACAGCCAGCAAGCAAATGGATGTTGCCTGGCTAGTGTGCATAAGGAAAAACTAGAATTAAATCTTCTGGCTTTTTAAGTAAAATAATTATTTTCTCTCAGCTTTCTCTTTATAATACTGTTACCCATGCAAAGACCTAGATATATTCCAGTCCTTCAGTGTCACTAAATGAAATTGAGATAATCACCTTTCTCTGATAAAGAATATCTTTTTTGGGGGGGGACAGAGGGTGGTTTTTTTGTCCAAATAAAGTCAACTGGGTCTTATGAGCCTTGCTCAAGATCAAGCTCTTAAATGTCATTCTATATCTACTCCTCCAAACTGTCCTAGCCAATTGTAAAGGAGAACTGCATGGAACAAACTCTGGCACCTTTAGCTTCTAACCTCTTGGCCTTTTCTGGAGAGAATTCTACCTAGTCCTGAATGGAAGAGTGAGATTCTTGTTAACCTTTTCTGAAAAGGAAGCAGATGGGGGGAGAAAAAGCTCCAGTTAATCAGACCAAATATTTTTATAATGATTCTGCATCTTCCTGGAAAATTTTATGGGGGTTGCAAATTGATCAAAATGTAACCCTTTAATAAAATTTTGAAAACACCAAAACACACAAAGTCAAACAGAGCTTTACCTGTGGTAAGACAGCTTTCTGTCTTGTCTATTATTTTTGTGTGGGTGAGCACTCTTAGGGGGAAGGGTGTGTGTGTCTGAGATCCCACTTATTAAACTGATATGAGTCAAGTTTCCATCCTAGAATGGAAGATTCTCTTTGAAATCTGGGAACTGCAACTTATTTGCCTCCTAAATCAAGGTAAACAGCATAATCCTGAGGCATGCCATAATTCTTTGCTTTTTAAACACTGCTTCACAAGTTTGCAGAGCATCATGTACATTATGTAAAGGAACAAAGAGAAGCAAAGTCTGTATTTCTTGAGTAAGATCTGTTGCCAGTGGAACTGGTTTGATTGTATGTGCACCCACTTTATTGTTTTGGTTCCTCTATAATTACAAAGTCCTCAGATATTAATGCATTGATGTTATTGATGGACTCAGCAGTTCAGCTCTGGGGAACCATAAGAGTTCATTATAACTGACATCCATAATGCTTTATCTTGAATTCTTTGGTTTGCTTATATCTTTAGATTTTTTTCTAGAGTCTTGTACTACTACAGTGTACCATTTACTTAATATTTAAGTTTTCAAACCTGGTACTATCTTCAAACTAGCTTTCTTGAAGCTGTTACCATTATTCCAGTTAAGTGTAAACTGCTGCTACTAGTTTAAAGCTTTTGCTTTGCATTTGACATTCAGTATCTCTGCTTCCTTTTCCAGTGACCTCTGAACCAGGACCAAACTCTGGCTCCTTGCCTAATTGGTGTATGAATTGCATTGAACAAGGAGCTGTTCAAACAATCTCACCTCTTTGATTCTCCCATTGGGAGTGTGACAGTGTACTTGTGGAAGTCAGGCACACAGCACCTGGTTCTGTACCAGAGAGACAGGAAAAGCTTTGTCAAATGCACTCAACTGAGCCCCATGCTTTTGTTCCACTGTGTTTCACTTCTGGCCCTCAACCAGCTTCTGTATCCAAGTTGCTGCCCACTTGCATTAAGTCAACTAAGAAGTGTGGCTTTGTTCAGCTTAGAAGGAACACATTGGGCTCTCCTGAGATTCAAAAGTAGCCTTCTCCCTAAACATTCTAACATTCCCTTCAGGACATCTAAATCCTAACAGATCAAGTAAAGTACTAAAAATTGAACTCCAACAAATAGGAAAAATATTTTCTTGTCTTGCCTTGGAGAGCCACAGCTCTAACTTAACATTTTCTACACTACCAGTGATTCTTGCTGAATTCTGCCATCAGGCCTTTGGAGCATCACTAGCACGTTAACTGATGGACAATGCCTGTAGTACAATAGCTGACCAAAATCAAAGAAATCTTTCTTCCTCTGCTCTGGCCCACCTCACTGAATTTAAATATAAAATGGGTAGTGTAAAATCCCAACATGTCCAAACATGTCTAAAAGAAGAGCTGAGGAATTTACTGAAAAAAATTTCTAATTCATTGCAGCTGGGAGCCAGTGTGCTGTTACTCACAATAAGATGCTCAGTAGCAAACTGCATCTGGTAAAAGTATTGAAACTGAAATAAATTATGGAGATGGTAGATACAGGAGTTTGTAAGAATTGCTCTCACTTCTCAGCTGGAAGAGAAGTGTGTAATTGCTTTTCATTTAAGGAACTGATAATGGTTGGATTTAAGATAAAGTTTGGTTGGTACTTTTGAGATTAACCTGCTTTAATCTAAACTGATAGGTAGATAAAGAAATAAACATTAAAAGCTAGGTAAAGAAGTAAACATAATAGACACTATATATGGAGAAATCTCTAAACCAGTAAGACATGTAGATTATTGGGCTGGTTTTACCTAGGCTAAGAACAAGTTTGGAAGATGCTGATAAGATCAGTTTTACAAAGAGTGGTGGGAGGAGGAGGGTGGTACTGAATCTCAGCTGCTTCAGCTGGTGGAGACTGAGACCCAAGGGCTACAACAAACGAGCTGGATGCATCTTAATCACTAAAAGGGGGACTACTGTGTTTTTTCCTTGAAGTGGTAGTGCAAGCTGCTGCTGAAATAAGTTTTTTATACCTTCCCCTTGCTAGGTATTCCTATTTCCCCTCTGGGGCTTGTGTGGCCATGTTCAGAGCTGTCAGTGAACTGATCTCACTGCAAACAAGTTTCTTTGTAAACTAGGTTAGTTTTCAGCCTTGTCAGTTCCTTCATGCAAGTTATGTTGCAGCTATTTGTGTAGCTGTGATAGAAACATGTAGCTTGCTGTGGGAGGAACTCTTTCACAGCACCTAATATGCAGTTTCCCCTCAAAATAACTGCAAATAGATTGTGCTGTTTTCAATGAGCAGGACTATTGGGTTCTATAGTTCAAATTAAGTTTAAAAAGTTAAGAAATTGTTCTTTAGTTATTACATGTGGTTAATCCATGGACTTTTAAAGAAGAACTTCAGAAGGTGCCAGGTTCACTGAGTTGGATCACAACAGAAGAGGTGCAACTTCAAAGACTTGTCTGGATTCCAGGTTCCTGGTAGATACATACAAGCTTGGTGCCTCATTATCTGGCAAGAACAGCTTGTAATATCTGAGCTCCAAGGGCATTTCAGATACATATTTTTCAGATACATACAAAGTATGTTAAAGCAAGAAATCCATATGCCTTGCAAAAGAAGAATATCTTGTTCTTGGACTCCTTGATTATACAGTCTTGGAGCTCTAAGTCTCAGAATAAAATTATCAGTATATGTCCTCAAGACCCCAGTTTTCTCCTGCCTTTATTATGGTAAAATTTAGTACAGATATGGCCCAAGCTCAGCTTTTCTTTTTCACTGTTGGCTACAAATTACTAAGAAATAGTTTAAAAATATCAGATTTTAGTCACTTTGTCAAGAATCATCACATGACTGGTGTCTGAGCTTTGTAGATCACAGCCTGAACTTCAGCCCTATGGCCCTGTATTCTGTAAGGTTTACACCCCTGGCAAATGGCCACTGACCATTAAACTTTGACTGTTTTGTCTTACAAAAGTTCCAGATGACGTTCTGAAGAAATTTTAACTATTTTGAAGAATGCAGGTTGTGTCAGAAGAGATTTCTTTATTGCATTAAACTATGTCTTTAACACTACTGCATGTGACTGGTTGGTGTGTTTGTTGATTATATACAAGAGTTCTCATTCTGTTGCCTTAAGTGTTCTTCTAGTTGAGGAAGAGTTTGACTAGTGTTAGGATCTGAGGCAACAGCTATTTTCACCCTGTCATTTAGAAAGGGAGTAAATAATATGGCTCTCTCCATCACTTTTTTCATGCTGTACAGCTTTTAATGATGCTACAGACATTTTTATGTTGATTTAAGAAGCTACCACAAAGTTAACCTTCTTTAGACTCTTCCTGTTGTTCACTGTTTTAACAGCAGGGACAGGGAGCAAGTGTTAGCCTCTTTTGCCCCATTGTTACAGCCAGGCTCTTACATGTATTTAGGCATTGAAAGGGGCTGTCCAACTGCTTTCACAAACATTTTTTTGCTTTCTTAATTTTTTTTTCTTCCCCCTTGCCCCCCAGTTTTACAATATCCATTATCCTGGTTTCTGTCCAAAGAAAATATTAAATTTATAAATATTTGGATTTCAGAAAGAAATTTTAGAAATATGAATGACTTGTGTATGCTTTGAAGCTACATCTCTGATTTTATAAATACTTGTGAACTATTATTAGAATATATGGAACTGTGCCAAATTTTTCTACACCCTTTTTTAGTTGGCTGTATCTTGCTGCAGTTTAAAGCATAATTTTAGGGTGTTTCCCAAACTTTTTTTTAATTCCTCTCCCCCAAGGAACAGTCATGTTCAAGCTTATAAGCTGACAGTTTTGCCACATCTCTGTAGCTGATTGAGGGCAACTGCTTTGCCAGCTACTCTGGATTTATCACTAAATGAGATCGGAATCTGAATCCTCACCCATCCCCCAAGGGTATCATAGAATCATTTAGGTTGGAAAGTCCAGCCACAAACCTAATGCTGCAGAGTCTACCACTAAACCATGTCCTTAAGTGCCACATCTATCTATATCTTTTAAATACCTCCTGGAATGGGGACTCAACCACTTCCCTGGGCAGGCTATTCCAATATGGAAATGATGGTTTATAGCTGATGCATCTTTAGTGTGATGTGGAAACAATCCTGTACTTTCAGGACTGGGAGATGAGATCTGAGTTGACACAACCCTCTCCTGCTTATGTTTATCTTTAGTAGCTTCTAGTCTGAAACAAAAAGTATCCAGACTTCCTCAGTTCTTTCTGTGCAAGCAAAACTGGCTTACTGCCTATAGCCTTCAATCTTGTTATAGCCCCAATGATATAAGGTCCTTTTTCAGCATTGACTTATTGGGGAAGAATTTCTAACGGTTTTTTTCAGTTTCAGTATGTTCTTGATATATCTGACCCTCACAAAAACAGTATGGCACGTGCAAGGTGTGCAGTAGGAAAAGTCTGGAGGCAGAAGCAATGTCTGAAAATTGTTCTTGCTTATGAAATCTTTCTATAAACTATTGAAGTAGAAAACAAGTAATTCCTCCAACATCATCATTTTTCCAGGGAACTGGATCAGCTTGGTTTCTCCCCCTGCCCAACTTGCCTGTTTGATACAGTTCCCTCGGGGAAGTGCCTGGTGTAATCCCTCAGCTGTTCCCAAGCAGAGTCCTTCAAATCATCTGTTCACTCCTGGGGGGGTAATTTGCTGGTAAACTCTATGGGAGTTGCTCTGGCAACAGTTTCCTCATGCAAGGCTCTCATTGTTGCTGCTCACTTTGAAAGTAGGCTTGGAAAATACTCGTTTTGTAGTTTCAATAGAACAGTTTATTAGCAGTATTAGTTGCCTCCTGTATTTCTCTGCCTTAACTGTTTGGCTTCGTATGTTTCTCTTTCACTTTGAAGGCTTTTGCTTCCCACTTTGTGACTACTTAGAGTGGGGACCTCGAAGCAATTGCAGTTCAGTGAGCAGTTCTTCAGCCTTAGGTGACACACAAGGCCAGCTCTCTGTTAAAAGTGTTTTCTAGTAACCATCTGCAGATGTTATTTTCTATAACAAAAATGTGAAGAAGTGTGAACAAATAAGAGATTAGTGGACACTGTGTAGCTCAGCTAGCACCTGACATGCTTCTTGTACTCAGGTGTGTTTCCTTAGTGTGCAAATGCAGCTCTTGCCAGAGCTTGCTCCAGAGTTTGGCTTGGTCTTATGTTTCCCTTATCAGGCACTCCCAAATTCCTCATTCTCTCTCCTTCAGGGACACACTAACCCTTTCATATCCTGGCTGGATATAGTAAGACTCCTGGTTTTGCTTTTCAGTTGAGGTAGCATGCCAGCTGTGTAACTCCAGAAGAAAGTCCAGCCTGGCACTTTGTGTACAAAACCATTCTGGTCCCTGACTATCCAGCTTAAGCTACCCTCAATTTCTGATGCAATTTCAGCATGTGCACCAGTGAGAAAAGATCTATCCTGGATAAGAGAGAAGTATGTGACCTACAGTAAAAGAGGGGTATGTTTACCTACCAACCAAATCTGTCTGAAGAACAATAAGAAATGCTGCTGAAAAACTCCCTATTTCATAAACAGTTATGTATTGGTTGATGTAACAGAGCTCTAGGAAATACCTGTTTTGACAGTTGAAAAGTATGCCATAATACACGTGCATATATATATATGTATCTATATACAAAAAGGTATATTCTGATATTTCTTAACTCTTATGTGTCATCTGAAAACTTAGTATTTACTGATTTTTGTGAATCTATGGCATACAATGAATAAAAGTAAATGTTTTATGGATTTGCAGCAATGTGTATTCTGAAACTGCAGGTAGGTGGTATTGTTAACTTATACTAACAAGTCAGAGGGCAGCATATGCTGGTATATGGTATTTGTTACTCTACTGAGGGGCTATCATGGCTAATCATTGCATAAATTTTAGCAAAATATGGCTGCTGCTTGAGACCTTACAATTTTAGCAGGAGGTGATGTTAAAAGAATAAGAAACCTTTTTTTCTTTGCTGTCGGGTGTCTACCTCACCAAATTTAGAATGTAAGCACTTTCAACAGGAACCCTTTATGTTCCATATCTGTACTGTTTAGCATACAGAACAACCAGGATCTTAGTTGCTTTGATATTACAAATTACAATCTTGGAACTGTGAAATAATAAACAAGTCACATGATAGCAGTAATCTACACCCTTCTGAAAGTTACTGTAGAGATTACCAAGCTTTCCCTGAAAACCCACCTCTGCTGCAGACAATAAAGGTATGTTTTTTAAAGGAACAGGGGAGAGTTCTAGGTATATAAGCAGCACAGAAGAAACAGATGATTGAATTATTTTGCTAAATAGATGTGCTGGATAAGCATCCTATGAAACCTATTTGAGTGGTGCAATTAAAGGCAATGTGTGTGCATGTTTAGGAATTCCTGTGCTAAGCAGGTGAGATGTTTAATCATGTTGCTAGTTTGACTGTTTGACTTCCCACAGAAGTCATGGAATCACAGCACGGTTTGGGTTGGAAGGGACCTTAAAGATCATCTAGTGCCAACCTCCCTGCATGGGCAGGGACACCTCCCTCTAGATGAGAATAATAAAGATACTGCAGTTTCTGAATTTTTCTATCATATCTTGTGCTTTTGTCCACCACCTGTTCTTTTTGTAGGGTGAGAGAGGATTCCCAGGCTTGGAAGGACAGCCAGGTTTGCCTGGATTTCCAGGACCTGAAGGACCACCTGGTCCAAGAGGCTCAAAGGTAAGTCCCAATTTATTTGAACAGCATGAAAATGCTACATGGCATTAGCTTGCTTTTAGTGCTGTTCCTAAATTATTCCAGAATGGTTGATTATCATTGGTTTAATAGTCAAAATCTTCAGATGCTGGGATATGATACAGCTTGCTTGGTTTGAATAGTCAGCCAGAGCAAAAGATTTCTCTTACATTTCTTATTCTTCACCTACACACGTGCTTGCAAACACTACCTATGCATTTGCATCCTTTCACTAGGAAGGATAAGGACAAAGGCAGGTTAAGGACAAAGAACAGGTTTGGCAAGGTTTTGTAACACAGTTTATCAGTCCTTGCAATAATGCACTCTGTGGCTCTACTGACTGGTAAGAGTGGTGCTGGGCTGTCAGCTTCCCAGAGGGGTCCCACCAGGTAAACAGTTATTTGTACCTGGTGGCATTCCTGGGCTGGCTTTGGGTGGGAAAATGCAAATGGAGGCCTCATTGGACCTATGCAGAGACCACAGGGCAATGTTCCTTGCTTTCCCTAGAGGGCTGCAGTTTATTTTTATTTGCTACTGAATTACATCATTATGCTCAAATGTCACAACGTACAATTAGGATGTTGAAAAACCTTTCTCCAAGTGCATTTATATTTAATATACACATGCGTTCACAGTATATTTGATTATCCAGGTTCTTCTATTTCTTTTGCAAGTGCTCACAGTAGAAACTGTGATCAAGAAGAAGCCAAGGGGAAAAAAAAAAAAAAAAAAGTAGGTGATAATAAAAGAAAAAAGAAAACTACACTAGAAGACTAATAGGATATAAAAAGTATGAAGCAACAGAAGAGTTTTGGGCTGGAAACTTTGATTATATTTGTATTCCATAAATGCCTTTTGAAGAATTTAATAAGAAGTTCTCTATTATGGTAATACAAAATACTAATGGTGTATAGTACTGTTCACGGTCTTGCATATCTTCTTTTGCCCACAGGAGGGCACTGTAGGACATTTGATGGAAGCAGATGCCCACTCTGCCTCTAAGCAATATGAAAAGGCTTTTTAAAATAAACATCTCTAAGTCATAATCTATCAGCTGTAATAAACAGTTTTCAGTTCAAAGGCTAACAGCCAAAATAAAATAATTTTTAGTCCTTTTTCTCAGGAAATTACAACTAATACAGTTTTTAGTCTACTTACTATAAATATTTAGAAGAAATTTTATCATGCACATAGTTTAATTTTATAGAAAGGCAGACTGCAAACTTGATTGTGTTTTCTGTTGGGTTTTTTTGGTTTTTGTAGGGTGATGATGGACTTCCAGGGCCTGTTGGACCCAAAGGAATCAGAGTAAGTAATGGAGCAGTTTTAGGGTGACACATTGGAACTGTGGGTAAAGAATGCCAGGCATTGAGTGAGTTCTCACACAAATGGGGATTTATGGGGTAAAAATAAACTTAAATCTGAAGAGTAATTTATCTACCAGCTAGAAGAGATTGTATTGCATTTTACAAGTAATATAAGATGGCATTAGTAATACAATGTTATGTATTATTTGTATTAAATAGTAACACATAAATAATAACTTCCATAAACTCATCAGGGAAAGTCATCCCAATACATATTTCATCTCTTTTGCTATACAGGACCTAAACACTCTCTGGTAACTTTGCTTCCATTTATTCTAAAGTAGACAAAGTATGATTAGGGTCAATATGGGAGAGGTTGTTTTGCCTGGAAATCCTTTCAGTTTTGTGCCTTTGCTTTTTGTTTTTGTCAGTCATCAGCTGGTGACAATTCAGTGGGACACATTCATTTTCCACACCATGAGTGCTTATTTGTTTTCTGTATATATCTACATATTACTACTTTAGTTTTCTGCATTGTCTTCTCTGTGTTCTTTTTTTATATTTCCCTGAAAGAAGGGTAAGAACACTGATAGCTACATGGCATTCTGTTTTTACAAGTTGTTCAGATCCTCCTGCTTTTTTCAATTATATATACACAAATAGGTTACATTTAGCAAAATCTTGGTAAATACTTTTGCACATCCATTTGTACCCCATACTGTTTAAAACATATATGGTTAATTTCCTTCTAGGGACCACCAGGGCTTCCAGGATTTCCAGGAACACCAGGACTTCCTGTGAGTAGGAATGGGCTGTACAGATATCAATCTGTTCCCTTGTTTTTTCTTCCAGGCCTAGAAGAGCACCCTACAAACTAACTCCTCTTTCCTTTTTTCCTCTTTGAAGGGATTACCAGGACAAGATGGGCCACCAGGACCTCAGGGTATCCCAGGATGCAATGGAACAAAGGTGGGATCCCTTTAAAATTCATAGCAGTAATATGATAATGAGTTCTTGTTCTCCTGGCTGCAGCCAATAGATTTAATTTATTATGTGCAGCAGTACTTGCTGAGTTGTGCAGGTAATTCCAAGATAATTCAGACTTACCACACATTTGAGAAAAGGGGTCATGATCTGGTACTTACAGTGTAAGTTTTGCCAGAAATTGCCACCACCAAGATGCAACATTTATTCTCTGCAGCCTATGTAGTTAAATTCTTTGTTCTAGTGCTCAATTTATAGCTAACAATGGAGAGGAATATCTAATAATTAGATCATAAACTGCATGTCATCTTACTAGTAGACCTGCTACAAAAGAAAACTCATTGCTTGTAGGATTTTTTATTAACTTTTAATAATAATATATTGAAAATACTGATTCAGTATCCTTGTCACTTTCATTCCAACGTGATACTTAGCTTCAGGTTATGATCTTCCCACAGAAAATTTGATATTCTATAGCACTGTGTGCTGTTTCATCTCTATAGTATAATACCCCTCCTGGAAGTATATGGAAATGTCTGACTGTGGAAAGTTCTGTTTCATTGCATGATTTCAGTTGTGTGAATTAACAAACTGTTTAGCCTATAGCTTGTTGCAATACAATTTGCTATTCTGCAGTCATAGGATAACAAGGAAACTGGAGTTTTCAGTCAAAATTTGTTAAATCTGTTTTTGTTATATTTTGGTTTGGTTTTAGCTAATCATTTTCTTTGTCTCTAAGGGAGAACGTGGATTCCCAGGCAGTCCAGGTTTCCCTGGTTTACAAGGGCCTCCTGTAAGTAACAGATTTCCAGATTTCTGCTACGTGTAACCCACGGAAAGGCTTCTACTTAGAGCTGAGAAAGATCAGATAAATATTGGCCTTTTTCTTGCAGCTGGACTTTTAATAAATAAGAATAAATACATTTTTTTCTGGTTAGTCAGAATATTTTAGATGTCCAATAAAAGAGCCAGCTTTTCTGCTTCATGCTGTGCTAAAGCTGAGAAAAGGCCCTTTGAATTCTCACATGCTGAGATGCTCTGCCACACTTGCAGAAAAATGCAAATACATGTGTGTATGTCAGAGGAGTAAGATCCTGATACCTTCATGCCATAAATCTAAGGAGTCTGACTGGTGATTAATGAAGCAGATAAAAGAGAGTGTAGAGTGTTTTCATTACAAAACACAAGGATATACAGCAAAGTGACCATCAGAACCAAAGTACAAACAGAAAGAAACATACTAGACAGGAGGGATAGGAGACAATAAAGAAACAAATTGCTAGGAAATGGAAATGTAATGCCTTTAATGCTCAACAGTCACTGTGAAAGTACTGCTCTGGTTTTTCTATTTGGCTCTGAAGGCCATAAAACTTTTATTTTCTCCTGCTTTGAGTATTTGTTTTAGATTTCTATCTTTAATGTTGCCTTATGGTGTAGATCTGATTAGTTGTTTGTAACTAACCAGTTATGTACGTAACATACCAATGATTTATTTCTATTGATCTTCCTTTTACTTTTTGTTTCTTCTAAACAAAGGGACCCCCTGGTCTGCCAGGTATGAAGGTAAGTGTTCTGTGCTCACACATCAAAGTACTAACCAGGCATGGGTGTGCAGTGTGATCCAGCACAGGTAACCCATTTGCTTTTATTCAAGACTATGTGCATCCATTGGGATTTGGAGTGACATTCTGAAGAAAGCTTTGTGTTTCTAGGCCACTCCAGTGCAACTAACTGGAAATTCTGCAGTAGCTTTGCTCGGTTTGGGTCAGTAGTTCCAGAAGTAGCAGACTGCTTTCTGAAACTGGTTTCCTTGGGAGTGTGAGGGAAGGTATCCATTTGTGTTGTAAGGCATCCAAATAGCAAAATGCCTGTGAAAACTCAAATGCACCCCTAGTCTACCTGTTCCTGCTTTACAGCATTTCTAGAGACTAAGAAATAACAACTCAAACTATCCAGTTTATGGTTTTTTTGGAAACATGCTCTCTACTGTATAGATTTCTACAGAAATTGCTTTTTCTCCTAGATGAAATCGTCTCGTAATCTGATTTTTGAACCTTAAGAGGATGCTTTTATTTTTTAAGGGTTTTTTTGCTGTAACCTTGACCTATTCAATCTTGGGCCAAAACACCAGTTTTGGTTCAACTCTGAAAGAAAATTTGACCCATGGTATTATTCCAACATAACACTGGTGCTGGGAAAATGTGGCTGTTAAGCTGAACTGGTTTTCTCTGTGTCTTTTAATCAAAATTGTTTTAAAGATATTAGAAGGCAAGCTGAGCAGAACATATGCTTCTAAAACAAAGATCTTCCCTGAAATCAGTAAGAAACTATGCTTCAGTACAGAACATGGAGCATGACTACTGTAACAGCATAATCAGCATTAATCTCATGAGGTGGTACACTGGAAAAAGCTGAATGAGCCTTTTTTCTGTTGTGTCCTATCCATTGCTTTCACAGAGACCTAGAATGTCTCTTTTGTGAAACACTTGCATTTCAATACCCTGATCTTTTGGAATTTAAGTCAACATGGATATATTTGTATATATAAATAGAGAGCTTTTAATAGCTGGTACTTCAGCTGTTTAAAGAATCCTCTAAATATGCAAGGATCTCTCCTAAAAAGAGCTATTCTTGGAGAACCTTTTAGTTATATTAAAGAGTACTTCTAGGGTGTAGTGTAACTGAGTCTCTCAGAATCTTAAGAGGCACTATGTGTCCTTTGGAGTCAGAAAGGTGATAAGGAATTGTAAAATGTGCTGTTAATTGAAGTTACTACATTTTTTCTTCTAGGGTGAAGCAGGTGAGGTAATTACATCCTTGCTGCCAGGACAGAAGGGTGACCCAGGATTTCCAGGACTTCCAGGGATACCTGTAAGTTGTGTAAAGTACTATTTGTCTGTGTTCTGCCAAAAAGATAACATGAAGAGTATTTGCATTGCAGCACAATTGGAACTTTTGATGCTGGGGGATCTGTGTATATATGTGGAGAAGCAGGGCTCAAATTCTGAAGTTTATGGTTTGAGGTTTAGTAGCTCTGGTTTATGGCTTGAGGGAAAGTGTATGTTTCCATGTTGCTCTTCATAGGAGTTGCCTTCCCTTCACCCTGAGGTAAAGCAAGTAACATCTGCCTCTCTGGGCTGTAGCCACTATTTTGGTTAGTGGAAAGAGAGGATAATGTCTCAGCTGTTCTCCTCATCTTGCACCTCCTGAACAGTGTTTCTGTTCTCCCAGCAGTCTTCTGTGAAAACAGCCAGTGACTCCAGGCCCTGTGCTTCCCCACTGAGCCATTCAGTGCTTCAGTGGAAGAACAAGGGGAGCAGAAAATGAGTCTATCAGACTGGACAGAAGCCAGAGACTCCCATTTCCTGGTACAGAGAAGCAAGCCCCAGGCCATTCTGACCAGACTCAGCCTGTTAGCATTTCTGTTCCTCTGATCTATGCTTCCCCATTGTGTGTCTCTGGCTGGGAAGAATCACAAATACAAAGTGTTTTGTTGTTCTCTCTCAGTGCATGAAGAGAAAAAAAAGTGCAAAAGTAGTTCAAAACAAACAAAAAAGCATTCCCTTATCCAAGGCAAAGAGATGCATTGATGTTGAGAGCAGAACACCCCTACAATGAATCGCAGTGCTTTAGGCCTTTCCATAAGGTTGGATTTTGGTAGGTTAGTGGTCAGCTACTTTGATTAGGCATGTTATAGGGTGCCAGCTTTTGGGTTTTTTTGACCTTGAAGATCTCACTGGTGTGTTTTTTGCTTGTTTGTTTGTTTTTCCATAAAAAGGTGCCTCTCTCATTGCCTCTTCCATTTTTCAACAGGGTCCACCCGGCTCCATGGGAATACCAGGTCCAATTGGCCCTCCAGGGCCCCCAGGTTTGACAGTAAGTTTCTTTAGCCTATTACCCATAAAGTGTTAAGTGGGTCAGTTAATTCTTTGTTTCATGTCCTCAGAGGCAGGTCAGTAAAGTGCAGAGATCTAGTAAATCTTCCTATGAAGACAACAGCAGCCATGCTTTCAGTTCATCATCCTGTGCACAGTTAAATGTGATACATTTGAAACACTCAGCCTATTCCCAGCCTTTTTTCTGCTTTAAATCAGGCTGAATCTTTGCACAGGCTCCATGTTTGGGTGTGAAACCTGAGGGACAAAATTTAGCTTAATGCAACCACGATGATTCTTTTCAGACTGGTGGTTTTTTTCAATTTTATTTGACTCTGTCACTTAAGGGGTGGACTAATTTCTTACATATTTGTGAAGTTGAACAGCATGAGGAAGAGCTCTGAGGGGAAGGCAATGTGCCTTGTCAATATGGGTATAATGCAGTCAAAATAACAACATTGTTCTTTTTTATTTATTGTTTTATTTTTGTTCCATAAGGGGCATGTAAGATGCTCAGAATATACATTTTTGTTTGCTTCCTTTTTTAATAGGGACCTCCTGGTCCACCAGGACTGCCAGGACCTAAGGTATTTTCTTTCCCTCTTTGATGGTGGTGGTGGTGGTGGTGGACTGTCATTCTTTTCTTTATGTTAATCTGTGATTTCTAAGGGCTGATGAGTTATACTTTTTGCAGGGTAATATGGGTTTGAATTTCCAAGGACCCAAAGGTGAAAAAGTGAGTAGGTGATCATGATGATTTTTTATTACTTTCAGAATGCTTAAACATGCCATTTTTGCTTGTATTGCCTGTAACAAACTACCATCTTCTTGCACACTAGGGTGAACAGGGTCTCCAGGGACCTCCAGGACCACCAGGACAAATTGGAGAACAGAAGAGACCAAATGACATTGAGTTTCAGAAAGGAGATCAGGTGAGTGGGAAACTATATCTATGGCTTAGAAAATGCAATGAACATGTGGTAAAGCTGCAGCCTCCAGTGGTTTGGCTCATATCTACTCACATCCTGCTTACTGCAGAGGTTCTGTTATCTTTCTCAAAGTACTGACTATTTCAGCCCTGAGTACTGTTCCTTAAATAGAGGCTATGCCAGTAACATTAGGTCAGTTTCTTCCCTTAGTAAAATAACTATTCTTAAGAAACTCTCTTAAAGGAAGTTCATGGCAGCAGTAAAAGTAGTTAAAATATTCTCATTTCTTGGAACACCCAGACTTGGGATTTCCAAAGCTGAGGATTCAGATTCCCATTAATTAATCAGCTATGTCATCCATTGTGAAGAAGTCTTTAAAAAAATTTAATTAAATTTCTTCTTTTTCTTCTTTTTTTTTTCTTCCTTTGTTTGGTCATCAATAATGCCCCAAGGTCTTTCTTCCTTGTGGCCTGAATAAAGTGCTTTCCCTGTTTCTGGCCACTAAAAAGTAAATATCAGACCAGATTATGAGAGTAAGCTCCAACTGCTGTTTTGGTTTTTAGGGATCCTTCCCCACCCATAAATGCCAAAAGGTCATTGGGAGAGTTGCCATTTTTAAAGTTTTTATATTTTTTCCTTTCTTCTTCAGTGGAAAACATTTCACAGTACCATTCAATTCTGGTGCCAGTCATAAACAATCTGAGCAGCACCAGCAGGATCATGACTACATGGATCTCATGTTTTCATTGAAGTTTCTGTGGTGTTCTCAAATACCTTCCCTTCACCTTGATCCAGAGCATTTGCTACCCTTCCTTTCAGAAGAACATTGGGTACCACTAAGGCATAAAATGGGCTCCTAAAAGTCTGGCAGGCCTCCAAGAAAATAACAAAATGCCCAGAAACTTGTTGTGGATTCAGTAGCCTGTAATTTTTCTTAAGGTTAATGGTGAAGACATTTTAGAACTTGTACAGAGGTATAACAAGACAAAATAGAAACCCTAACTTTTTACACAGTGATCCTGTGACACTTTTCCTGATGGCCTCACAACTTCAGCAATTACCAGCAAACTAATGACTAACGCTCCTGTAATTTCAGCAGGATTTGGCATTTGTTCTTTTTTTCTTTCTTTCTTCTTTTTTCTTCCTTTTTATTATTTCTTCTTTTTTCTTCCTGTTTTATTATTTTATTATTGTATAGCAGCTGCAGACCACCAAACCAGTTGCTGCAGTGCACACAGGAGGCAGTTGTGTCTTAGTGGAGTGAATCATCTAAATAAACAGGATGAGCAGTTAATAAAATTTATAGATGTACTTGAAGTTCCATGCAAAGAAAGAATAAATATGATCCTTTATTGTTCATGGTGCTTGGAAATATAAATAACAGAAAAAAAAATTCTCTTTTATTTTTAAATCAACTGAGCTATGAGGGAGTGATGGAGGCTTTAATCCTCTTTCTTTGCCCATACTTGACAGGGTATTCCAGGTGATCCAGGCCCACCAGGACTTCCTGGGCCACAAGGCCCTCCTGTGAGTAATCCTCTTCTAGTTCTTGTTGCATCTGTATCAGAACTGTAAATTCATTCTGCTCTGGCTTGTGGGCTCAGTTTAAGATGAACTTTGTGTGTCCAGGGTCTTCCGGGTGGCGTAAAAGGTGAAAAAGGTGAGCAAGGAGAACCAGGCAAAAGAGTAAGTAGTCTGTTTAACCAAACATTTCTCTTTCCAATCAGTGTTACCTTTGAGAATTAAGCAAATGTTGAATTCAGGTGGGGCCATCAGCCTCTGGGTAAGAGACTTCTTTTTGTTTTCCACAACCTGGCAAACTAGTAGATGACACATGTGGTTCATGAAAGTGCTTCTAGCTATGGATCTCTCAGTGCTTTCTGACAGAATTATCTACAGGTAGATCTCAGTTTTGGAGGCAGGAGAAACTAATTTGACTGATGTTATTTGTTATTATTTGAATGACATTATCTGTTACCTTCAAAGTTGGACTTCTTGACCAAAGTATCAGTTTTCTGTTTCCTTTTGGAGAGGGTCTTCATTCAGCTTCCTATGCACTTGGCTGGCAGAGATTGGTATTTATTTAAGCTGGTCTATGTAAGCTCATTTTCAGTGGGTTTACTTGTCAGGTGACTCACAATACCAGGTTTCTGAATGCTGCATAAGACCAAAAATCTGTTTGTCCCTTCCCAAGAGACTGCTTCAGTTTATGTGCTGTCTGGGGAGAGAGACAGGGTAGCTGCATCTGAGGGTAGCACAAGTCTCCTGGATATAACAGCTCAGAAAAGCTGTGGAAGATTATAGAAATGCTAAGAAATAGGATGAAAATTGCATGGGCTGGACCAGCAAAGAAAAAACAACCTGCAACCAGCTCAGAGCTTTCTGTATTTTCCCTTTCACAGCTACTGTAGTTTCATGAACATAATGGACCCCTTTGAAAACCAACACACAATTCTTGCCCAGGTTAATTGGACAATATATAAGCACTGTTTAGAAACATGTTGGTAATAGGTATTCCATGTTTGGTGTTCTAGATAAAATCCTTCTTAGTTGCTGAGATTTGTAAGAGGGCTTTGATTTGCCTTCTTTAAGAAATGCAAAAAATGAGGCAGATTTACAAAGCCAAAATTCTCATTATATTCTGAGTGGTTTTTTGAACTGTATTTTTCAAGTTGCTTCTCTTTGCAACAGTAAATTGGAACCACATTAATTTGCAAAGATCTGAAAGGATAAAAATCATGAGGGGGTATGCCAGATGCCTTTTCCAAAAGCTTCCTTACCAACATTTTTATTACTTATTAATCTGAATTTGGGCATGGACATACTTAAAGTGCAGGTTTGCTATTAAGTTACTCTAAAGCTGCTTTTTTTTTTTTTTTACTCCGTGTGATTCTGTGTGGCTCAAACCCATTTCAGATATTCTCATTAAAACATCAGTGTGTGTAATCAAGCAGGATGTTCTGCAAATTTCACAGGAAATCTTAAAACCTCATTTTGGAGAATCCAAACTCATCACTAATAATTCACAGATCACATTATACTCCTATACACTACATCTGTCAGATCTGAAAGTTGATCTTGGCACTATGGTAAAACTTAATCACCCATTCCAATTCTGTTCCAGCAGGTATCCCTATACATATGACTTCTGTAATGCCAGTGAGAGAGTTGTGTTTGTCTTGCCCAGTGAGTGCCCTGGAATAAAGTGGAGCTTGTACTAGTTTTACCTCAGCAATGAGAAATCTGTTCAACAAGATTATACCTTTTTAGAAGTCACTTCTCTGAGCAGAATTGCACTTTATATTTTTGCTGATACTATTCTTCAGAAAATTGCATTCAGTTTAAAGGAGTTTTCAGTTTAAATTCAAGCACAGAAGTTTGGGTGTCTTTTCACCAGTCACATTGTATTAATTTCATAATTAAATATAAGGTTCTAGTGTTTAGGGAGATAAGATGTGTTTTCCAAATAGAGGACTTCTCTCACGTATAAAGTAAAGGGAGCTAAAATCAGCAATAAATAATGGGAGATCATTTTGTGCTGTATTCACATATTTCTTTGAGACTTGTCATGTTTTTGTTCTCTGGTTTTCAAAACAAAAACCTTGGCTTAGGTAACTCCATTGATTAAACTTGGTTGATGTCTTTGACATACTTGCCACAAGGACTGCTTTATAGAGAAAGTTTGGTTTATTGAAATATGGGAAATACATAACACTATTTCCATAAGAATTTGCACCACTGAGGCATTTTATTAAATTGCATGTTTATGTCTTTGAAGGGAAAGCCTGGCAAAGATGGAGAACCTGGTCAGCCTGGTAGGGATGTGAGTAACTTGTACATTTCTAATCTAAGCTGCTTCCTTATAAGCTTTTCTTCTGATATGGAGAAGAATTGAGTGTGATTATCTTTCTTTTTTCATGAAGGGTTTACCTGGTGAGCCTGGAATAAATGGTGCTCCAGGAAGAGAGGGTGAAAAGGTATGCCAGGGTTTTTGTTACTTTTGCTGTACTGCCATCACAGAGTTAACTTCTGTCTGGGTAGTAATTGCATTGCCTGTGCTGTTACAGTGTTGAGGAATGTTTGCAATAACTTCTTTGTGTACTAATGCTTGGTATAAAAATGCATTTTATCTCATTGGTAGGGTGAAAAAGGTGATGCTGGTCCCCCTGGTCCTCCTGGAATAGTAAGTTGCTGATTCTTTCTTTATCAATTCTGTTGACAGTGTTGTCTCATTATTGTTCTTGGGTGACTGAGTCCCATCTCAGAGAACAATAGCAGAAGCAGTAAAGATTTCATGTTTTCACTAATAGAAATTATTGTTTCCTTCTTTCAAGATAGATTCTGTGCTTTAGGATTTGCTAGGTTACAAACACCAGGCTGGACTATAACCAGCAGAAACTGAGTCAGCTTCACTGAAGCCTGTTCTAACCATGTTGCCTTGTCAGTAGAAGTGCTTCCTACTTGGGGAGTGCTCTTTGCTGGAATTTTACCTGGTAATTCAGTGGAGTGGGAGAAGCATCCTATCATTGGTATAACACTTGAAGTATGTTGAACTTTTCTTCCTCACATCTCTACTGTTCCAGTGACGTTTTTCTTGGCAAGTTGTTTCACATGAACATGAAACATTTACAGGTCATTTCAAGACCAGGCATTGATGCAACAGTAGGACCAAAAGGTAGCAAAGGATTGCCAGGACTTCCAGGAACCAAAGGGGAGCGTGGATTCTCTGGTAGGCCAGGCCCACCTGGCTTGCCTGGTTCTCCAGGTAGGAGTGCAAGCATTAAAGCTGTATGCTCAGAAGTCTGAATAGATAGTTAATTTTGCAGTCTTTTCACCTGCCTTTTGACAGGTGAACTGAGCAGAGTGTGAAGGCAAAACTGTTTAGAACTGCTTCTGAGCTTGAAGGGTGGTCCTTAGCTTATGGGGATAACGTGAGGAATTCTGAATATTCATTGCCCCTGCTGTGGTGACAGAGGATGCTGGTCATCAAGGCTGGCAAACAGACACTACCTTTACAGTCTTAGAGGTAGTTTTTCTCAAATCACTTATCTGTAACATGCATTACACAGAGAAAGTGCATAACCAGAGGTCTAGTACCTGGCCATCAAACCTAGTCTTTGCACTACATTGGCCACTACTACACTACTAAAAGAGGACACAACCTAAATCTACAATGGGATTGAGTGGTGACACCTATATTTGCCTTAGACATGCACAGAGAACATTTATTCTAATATTCTAATGTAGATCTTTGAGCTATCAAGAAACTAAGTTCTTCTGGTCTTAGGGATCACTACTGTTGGACCTCCTGGCCCACCTGGCTTACCTGGTGAGAGAGGACAGAAGGGAGATCCAGGTTTACCTGGTGTTTCTATTCCTGGGAAGCCAGGACCTGATGGACCACGAGGACCTCCAGGACCACCAGGGCCACCAGGGCCACCTGCACCATCTCCTGGTAAGTGACGGCCACATAGACGGCAAATGGAAGAGACTGAAAAGCTTTGACATTCCATCTTTTTTTTCATTCTTTTTTTTTTTCCCTTCTCTTTAAATTCAACCTCCAAAGATACAGTTTGTTGGCAGCTGAAGCCCATGAGATTCCAAGCTATTTGTATACAGTCTCCAAGTCTCTTCTCATTGCAAGTTAGGATATTTGTAGGAGAACTCTAACCTTAAGCACAATTATAGAATTTGGGAATTCAATGGTGTGAGTTGCAGTCTGGCTTTATCCTGCCTCTTCCTACCTCAAGTGAGCCCTACTGTGACTTAGTGAGATTCAGGAAAACCAGAGAAGAGACATTCTGGATGAAGGCTGCTAGCTCCTTTTTGATATAAGGAAAAGTAGGGAATATGAGAACTGGAAAGGTGTAGTGTAGAGGGGCTGACATGGTTCAGGGAGGAATTTAGTGTGTAGCTGGAATTGGTATCATGACTGCCCTCCCTGATGACAGCTCAAACACATGCTTTTGCAATATGAAACTGTACAGAGGAATGTAGTGTGGGGATGGAAGCATGCAGGGTTGTGAGAGATAGCTGAAGAGGTGGAGGAGAACTGATGATTGTTGTACAACATCACTGATTGTTTTCTTTTGAGTCTGTATTACATTGGAGGGATTTTGTTAGCAGTCCTTTGAATTGTCAAAATATTGGGTCTGTGAATGTGTGAGTGTATCAGAATGTCCACACAAATACCAGGAACTACATTTTTGTGCTGAATGCATGTATTTGGTGCTGCTGTTAGTCTAACACAAATTAACTATTAAACCTTTCCTGTTTCTCCTTAGGTGAAGGTATCTGTGAGCCAGGACTTCCAGGTCCTCCAGGAATTCCAGGACAACAAGGCTTTGCGGGGGAGCGAGGCCAAAAAGGTGCAGTGTTGTGGCTATCTTTTTTTTCTCTTTTAGTTAAATCTTCTTACAGTGTAAAGCCTGCACTCAATAAGGATAAGAGATTTCACTTCCCAGTAGGGCTGACTGCAGCTCTTTTCCCAGTCAGAGGCAGTTTTGTTTGGATGTGGTAGAGTCTCATCTAGTGCACAGGAATCTCAAAATGACTGAGGGTACAACCAATGCCTAGCATGGGTCATGATTAAAGTAAAATGGAGCTGGGGAGTACCTCCCAGGTAGATAAAAACTAAGTGCTTTGTAACAGCAGTTAGCAATTCTATGTAAAAAAGTACATACTGACCTCATTAATAAATTTAATATTTTTTTATGGAAGCCACCATTGAAATTATAAATGCAAGATTCCTCATTTGAGTTGGTCAGTCTACAATGAGATTTGTTGTTGAGTAAGCAAAAGAAAGACATTTAATGTGTATCCTTGTTTCCAAAAAGACAACCTTGCAATGAGGATGCTGATATGGGTAAGTGAGAATATTTTCCTAGCTCAACCATGGACACCCTAGATGACTTTGGCATCTCACTTCATTTTGTACATCTTTCAAACAGAAGTCTTTTTTTCTCATGCTGATTGTGAGGGTGAATTAGTTAACCTAAATTAAATGCTTAAATATTATACTGACAAATGTCAGAAAAGTCTGTATGTGAAGGAAATTCCTAAGCTTCTTGAAAACATTCTTTCTTGGTTTTTTTGGCTTTATTAAATAAGTTTAGCCTATTGTCAAATCAATGAAACAGTTACAGTATTTGTGTTGCACTCTTGGAGTTTAATAAAGTTTGGAATTTTGATATATGTGTTTTAGAATTGTAGTTTGAAGTGTCAAATATCTATTTTAGGAGAGAAAAAAAGTCTTCAGTTTTATTTTTTGTTATTGAAAGTATTTTTAAATTTGTTTTAATTTATTTTACACTATCCTAAATAATTTCTAATCATATCTGACACTCATTATCTGACTCCAAGCACCCAAAAACTTCAGTTTGATTTTCATGGGGGAAGTCTTCTGATATTTAAGGAGCTGTAATTACACAGTAGAGTCATTTTGGACGTGGTGTTACAGATGAGTAATAAGAAAACAAATGCTTTTATGCTGAATTCTTCTAATGATGTCTAAGATCTGGTGCTCAGTTATGCTTTTCCAATGCAAATCTTTTTAGGTGATCGAGGAGACACATGCTTCAATTGCATAGGAACTGGAATAACTGGGCCTCCTGGGGAGAGAGGACCACCAGGGCCTCCAGGTAGTCCAGGTAATGCTGTATTATTCAGTTTTTTCTTACTGTATTTTGTAAAGTCACTTTTGTAGCTGAGTATCTGTGTATATAATTCTCGTGGTGTATCTGCTCATTGTGTACCAATTCAGATGCAGAGTTGCCAGCTCCAGTGTATGTTTGGTTCATGGTCTGGGTTGCACCGTTGGGGAGTGTTAGGATGAAACAGGCTGGATGCATGTAAAACAACCACTAAGTTTGTGAAAAATCTCTCCTTCAAAAGAATTCTCTGATCAAATACAGACTTGCAAGCCTGCAGTTTATTGAAGTTTTATGGTCTGCTATAGATTTGACTGAGAGAGAGAAATTAACTTCTACCATGTGCCATTCCTGAAATTCTAGAGAAGATGGAGCTTTTTTAAAGTGTGACCCTGTTTCATCCTGATGGTTCAGCTTAGAGTTGCAAATTTTGTTGTCCTCAAATAAAATCCAGCTCTCCAAAAAAGAACCAGACTAAACCTTGCCTGGTTTTAGAACAACTTAGCTATTATCTTATGCAAACACCATGCTTGGTATTTACAGCTTCTACAGTTTTATGCTTTTCTTTTTTGTTTTTCTGCACTGCTCAGGTTCTCCTGGTTTTCCTGGGCCAAAAGGTGAAAAGGGGCTTCCTGGATTAACTGGCCTTGTAGGGCCACCAGTAAGTGTTGGTGTTACGTTCTGGTGGGAAAGTAATGTCTCATTTGTCTTGCATATTTGGTAGATCTCTGCACAGTAGAGCTCAAAATTCTTGTCTAATGTTTTATTTTTGTCCGTAACTCCATAACTAGTTTGAATGCACAATTGTTATATTGTGACAAATTGAGGGAGAGAGTGAAAGAAAAACTAAAATACTTTGGTTTTTGTTTTTTGTTTTGGTTTGGTTTTTTGTTTGTTTTTTCTTCATTCTCAGGGATTCCCAGGGTCCCCAGGTGCCCCTGGGAGACCTGGTCCTAAAGGAGATCCAGGGGATGTCCTGACTTCTCCAAGAATGAAAGGTGACAAAGGAGACCCTGGCTTCCCAGGACCTCCAGGTCTTCCTGGCACAGATGGCACTCCTGGACGAGATGGACTGCCAGGTCTGCCTGGCCCTAAGGGTGAACCTGTGAGTTCCATTTTATGCTGTCATTGGACAGAAGTTTTGGGAAGTACTGGGTGCATTTGACATAGTGCAGAAAAGGGGCAAATGCACATTCTTCTGAGTGTGACTAACACAGTCATTCTCTTCAGGAGATGTAGTGACTTACAGAGATACTCCCTGAATCTTTCAGTGTCTCTAAAAATAAAGTTGAGACTTCTCTGATGTCTGAGATGTCAGATGGTCCCTTACACCATTGTCTACATTTCATTTACATAGCATAAAAAATCAAGTAGCCAGTTTTAGACCTTATCTCTACCATGTTAGTAAGATGTGGACAGATAATGGCCTTGAGAGCTGGAAGGATGGAAACTGTCAAAGAGTTTCAAAACAGAAGCAATGAAACCCTTCACTCCTGTGCTAGTAAATACACATTCCTCTTTCCCATCCTGCTCTTTGTTTTTTCAGGGCAGTGTTGCATTCAAAGGAGAAATGGGTATTCCAGGTGATCCAGGAATACCAGGTCTTCCTGGAGAGAAAGGACTTCCTGGATCTCCTGGTTTTGGTCCACAAGGTTTACCTGGAGAAAAGGGTATCCAAGGTGTTTCAGGCCGTCCGGGGCCTCCTGGAGTTCCTGGTGAGTTGGTCTCCATGTGCTATTGAAAAAAAACTGTAAAATAAAGTTTCATCCATTTGCTCCATGTACTTCTCAGAATAATATACTACTTTTAAACTTCTCTCAAAAGTGTTGCAAGACCTAGCATTTATAAGCTCTTTTATTAAAGATCATCACATCAAAAAATGCAAAGTGAGCAGAATCGATGGTGTTACTGTAGGCACGTGACTCCCCCTTCTATCCTGACCTGACTTTAGTGGAAATGTATTGTAACTACGATCTGGCATATGTGTAATAATGCTGCAACTACAACAGTTTTTGAAAACAAGGGTTTGCTTTGAATAAGTTTGCTTTTGTTACTTTCTTGTCAACTATGCAGATCCTGATCAAGCTGTGTTGGTGTCAGCTGTGGAAAGTACTATTCATGTGATAATACCTAGGAGGAAGCTAAAAAAGTAACATTTCAAGAAAACTCTTTAACATTGAACAGTGCTTCTAAGCCTATAAAGTGTTGTATGGGGCCTGTTGGATAAAGTGTTGCTGGTGTTTAAGTCCTTTGTAATCTTGGGATGTGGCTAGCATCTTTTTCTGCTTTTAAGAAAATCCGAAAATAAAGTCCAACTGAGTGATAAGTATTTCTTCTTTTTTGGTTTTAGGTCCAAAAGGTGACCCTGGCCAGACTATTACAGAACCAGGAGTTCCTGGCCCTCCTGGTCCTCCAGGAAGAAATGGTGACCCAGGCCTTCCAGGTAAAGCAGCAACTAGATACCCAGGGAGTTCCAAGAGCTTTTTATTTTGACCGATTCTTGCTAACTCTGTCGATTTTCTTACAGGAGATCCTGGTCAGCCAGGTCAGCGTGGCTTACCAGGCATTCCAGGTGCAAAGGGAGAGCCAGGTATTCCTGGCATTGGACTTCCAGGTCCACCAGGCCCAAAAGGTATGTTTGCAGACATGTTACTCTGTTGTTCTGGCTGGAAGAGGGGACACAGAAGGCTGTGCCTCTTTGTTTTCTCCTAGTGAGTTGATTTCTGTCCCTAGATTCCTTTAAAAAATGTCTGTCTTGAATTTTTACATCTTATAATAATTTAGGAAGGATCAGGAACATAATCTGCTGAGCTCTTATTCCTCTGTTCACTACACTGTTCTTTCAGGGTAGCTTCCATTTTTCAGTCAACCAAAGACACAAAAGTCAATGGGTAAAACCTTGGGAAAATACGAATGTTTGAGTTTGAATCAATAAATGATCTCCAAATGCTCCTCAGGATGTGAACTGAATGGTGTGAACTGTTTGTAATTTTTGTTTGAGCACACAGGATGGGGAGCACCCTCCGAGAGGAGTCCCAGAGATCCTATGGGGCAAAAGCTATATACTCAAAAGTTATCTCAGCCAAACGTGTACCTCTCAAGGATGCCTGAGCTAGTGCAGACCCTCTCTGCAGAGTCTACTTTTCATGGGGCCTCAGCATTTCTAAAAGAGTTGTTCTAATCCTCTCTGATGTCCTCTCTTCTGCTGTCCTAACCTCCATGTCATGTGCAGGTTTCCCAGGAACTCCAGGCCCCCCTGGAGCTCCAGGAACTCCAGGTCGCCCTGGACTAGATGGACCTCCTGGACCACCTGGTTTCCCAGGACAGAAGGTCTGTGTTTGCTTATTTTATATCTATAATATAAAACTTCACCTTCCTAGAGGTGCTTCTGCATCAGTGGGAAGTAGATGGGGAGGGTCTCACCTCTTGTTATCAGCTTTTGATGGGAGGGAGGTCCCATTCTCTACTAGAGGCTTTAGTGAGAGCAGGAAAAAAGAAATTGAACTCTAAGGTGGTGGGCATTTTTTCTTTCCTATTTTAGCATTTTGAGGAGAGGCTAAACTTATTTGTTACAGGGGGATCGTGGATTTGGAGTTCCAGGACCACCTGGACCCCCAGGACCACCAGGCACAAAAGGAGTTCAAGGACCTAAAGGTGATCCTGGCTTCCCAGGAAACCCTGGTCTCCCAGGACGGGCAGGTTTTGATGGAACTCCAGGACCCAAAGGTATGGAGAACTCTCCCCTTTTCTGTTCCCTATCAATCTTTAAAAAAATGTGGACGTGTTGGGAGTCAGCTGGCAGTTAAGCATAAGCAGTGGTGACTTAGAGAAATTACTCAGGGTCCATTTTTTTCAAATCAGGCACACCCATGTAAATGAAAACTTGTGTTCAAAAAAGACAAGCAAGTAAGAGAGTAAATGCCACTCCAGTGGGTCAGTATCAGGAAGTCTGTATTGTAAAGACAAATTATTTTAAGGGGAGCTAAAACTTCTTAGTCAGAATAATTGTCATTTAGATGTATTGTGCTTTATCATGCAGAGGGTTAGCAAACCCTCAATTCACAAATTCCTGCTCTTAGTCATTGTATTGAACTGCAGAGTGTGCCTGGTTTGCTGGAAGGCATCTGTTGAGTTTGATGTGAATTGTGATGCAATGACATGCTTCTCTCCAGTCTAGAAATGTAAACTGCATGCATTCCACTCAGAGTGAGGACAAATCTCTCTCTTTCAGAAATGGCCTTTAAAGTGTGTTTTTTCCTGTGTGAAAGGCATATTTGTTTGCATGCAAGAGTGAGATTTCAAGTACAATGTGCAGACACCCTGCTTCTGAAAGCAAGGGTCTCTAAACTGAGTTGACTATTTAACTGAAAAAAGAGTGTTCTTTTAGGTGACCCTGGACCAAGTGGACCACCAGGACTCCCAGGCCCACCAGGAATCCCTGGCATTGGTGGTCAAGGTCCACCTGGATCTCCAGGACCTCCAGGTCCTGTCGGACCCCCAGGTAAAAACTCACAGGAGTTGTACCTTTAGGTTATTTGTGGCATAAACCAAGCAGGTACACAGGACACTGAAGGTCCAGTGAACAGATAGGCAAGGAAAGATAAAGGGTTTGTCTCTGTTACTTTGGATGTTTTGCTCTCAAAACTTGGTGCATTTTGTTTTCCACTGAAATCAGAGGTGGAATTGCATTCAGCCCTGCCATTTGCACAACTTAGGTCTCAAGGGTGTAAAAGCCCACTTTGGAGAAGAGTTGGAGCCTCAGCAGAAATTCTAGAAAGTGTTGTGCACACATAGTGTCAAAATGTCTGTGAAAGGATTTATCACAATACTCCTAGGACAAAACAGAAGGGAGCACAGTATGAGTGCAGGGGATTTGGGAATACAGAAGAGGAGGAAAGCTGCCTTCAGCTGCCTGTACTGTGCTGTCATTACATTGCTTTCAAATAGCAAGATGGGTCTTAAATTCCAAAGCAATTTTCTAGCTTACCAAACTACTCCAAATTCACTGGATGAGAGGTATTTTTAAATAAATTTTTTTACATTACTATGTGATTTGGAAAAAAAACAACAGACAAACTGAATCCCTTAGACAGTGCTATTTGCCCTCCCTCTACTTGCAAAACCAAGAGAGTAATTCAAGTTCTCCCTGAAGTGGCTAGGCACTTTCTCCCACTCCCCTGCATGGAAGATGAAGCACAATTTAACTCAGTGTGGAAAGGAAGAAAACATGCGTATTCCAAACCAGCTGGTTCATTATTTTGTAGGGGAGAAAATGTTTTCCAATTAGTGATGTGATACTGTTTTAACAAAAGCCTGTTAGTAGAAAAGGTTATACACATTTGTTTAGAGAAAATAATTTTCCCCTCCATTCAGTGAATGGACTTGCTGTGTACCAACTCCTGATGTTGCAAATGTGACAGCCAGAATGTTCTTTGTGGACTTGAGCATAGCCTGCTGCTGAAACACTTAAAAATCCATCTGGTTCTTGCCATGCCTGTATGACTATTTCCACTGCATGTTTGTGAGCTACACTTTCTGAATGTGTTTGTTTCTGAGTGTGGTGTTGTTCACAGTGCATGCTGAAAAATTCACAGCCAACTGTAAGACCACTGGTCACAGCATGGTTGATTATATTCAGATCTTTATGAACTATGAGCTGAGACTTAGCAAAGGGCTTAACTTTAAGACAGACAAGTACTTGAGTAAGTAGGCCCATGGAGTTGGAGTTCTATTCATGTGAAGTATATATGTGCTTAAGTATATTTTATTACAAGTTTCCCAATGGGGAAAGGAAGGTAGCTGCTGTACCAGCAAGCCTTGAATGTGTCCAGTATCAAGAGCTAGGGGCAGAAAGGGTCTGGATGATGTGCACAGAAGTTCTCTGAGCCAACAGGTGGGTCCTCTGCCTGCCTTACTGTGCTTTCTGCACCATCCTGAACCTATGGTTGCACCTGGGGCTCAGCTGAAGCAGAAGACAACATAGATGTGTATGTGGGGTGAAGGGTGGGCTCTGTTAGTATGGGTTTGAATGTTTCATCCAATGCATGTTCTTTCATCTTCCTGTAACATCTCTTCTGGTGTTATCCAGAGTGGGATTTTACATGATCACTGATTGATTCTGCAAAATACCAGTTTTGACAAATGCACAATTATTACTAGAGTTGATGGATTTGAAATGCTTATTTTTTTATCTTCATGTCTGTATTGACTAATCATTGTGGTTACTAACAGCATGGTGGCTTTGAAATCTAGTGCATGGCTGAGGGTCCCCCTTGAGAAGTCCTTGTAATTTCCCTTGGCAATGCTATTTCTCTGTTTTGGGCCAAATGTCTTGCATCCTACCTCCCACCCCTTGTTTTCTTTAAAAGGGTGCTTTGATTCTGTTTCTTTATGCAACACTAGGGTACAGTTTCTGGGGCTCTGTTTTTCAGGTAACTTGCAAAATTCTTGAAAATATTTCCCTGTTCAGAATTTCCTTTTTCTGCACCACCATTTCTTCAAATAGTTTGGAGTAACTCCTCAACTTGTTCCTGCAGTCGAGAGTAGGGCTCACCATTACAGAGTTAGAGTAATACTGACTGCCTTGTAGTTGTAGCTGAGGTTTTGGCAGGGTGCTGTCATAATCTCAGTAGGTGTAACCATGTAAATTTGCACAATAGAACTTAAAAGAATGGAAAAAAAATTTTTAGAGACTTCCTGTGTTACACAGAAGCATCTTTTGAAAATCCCTATTTAAAGGGATTTACCAGAATGTGGTGCAGACCAACAAGAAGCTGATTGGTAGGAGGTACTCTGGTGTTCAGATGGCCAAACCAGTATCTAGAAATGACAGCTTTGTGTAAGAATCAGTTCAGAAAGAGCTTGTTCCCCAGTTGTGAAAAGGAGAGAGGGGTAAAGTAATATTTTTTTCTTATTTAAATAGTCAATATTTGAAAACACCTCACTGAGTTTCTTGTTTCTGGATACAGTGGTGGCTGCACTTTGAAAAAGACCTGCAAGTTTCCTTGCAGTCTTGTTTCTCTTTATTGCATTAGTGTTGTATGCTTTGTACTTAGATCTGGGTTTGGTAACTTTAGAGTAGATTTGGTCTTTGTTCTAATCTGTATGTGCTTTATTTTGTTTCCTAACTTAACGATTATTACAACTCCTTACTGCTACCTGTCTCAACTTCCTGATGAGCTCTAACTCGTTGGCTTTTGAACCTCAGGTTCCCCAGGTACTGTGGTTTCTTTACCAAAGCCTTTTCTTAACATCAGATTTAAGAACAATCCTTTTTTGTCAGCTACGTTTCCAGAGTGAGCATCTTCACTAATACAGTGCCCTGGAGGGAAGTAAAACTGTCTGCTTGCTTCAGGAGTGCCTTAAAAATCTTAAATATATTTTGACAATTCCTATTTTTCATTCAAGAAAATATAATGTAATGCAGAATTTTGCTATCCTTCAAACATATTCAGCTGATATCTTAGAATGTAGTAAAATGGAATATTAATGGAGATACACTTGGAAGAATCACAATACTTGATGATAGAATACAAACCAGTCTAATCAATATTGCCTTTTTGGTTTTATTAATCAGACTTAAAGGGTTGTTTTCAGAGAGTTTTTCCTTTGAGATTTCTTTGAGTGGCATTTCCTATAACTTGATAAAATTTTAGTAATGCTTTCCTTCAGAAGCATATGGCCTTTGAACACCTGGAAGCTGTTTAGAAAAATGCATGACTTTAGAAGACCTGCAGGGTTTCCATCAGTGCTAGGAATGGACTGCAGATAAAACTTAGCTATTTATACACTACTACCCCAGAGACACACAGATTTCAGCCTTGCCTTACTTTTTGCTAAAATACTGTTCTTATCAACATTGTCTAGGGTTGCAGGGCATTCCAGGAGAGAAAGGGGATCCAGGTCCTCCAGGCTTCGATGTCCCTGGTCCTCCAGGTGACCAAGGAACCCCAGGATATCCAGGACCCCCAGGTCTCCCAGGACCTCAGGGTTCACCTGGACCACCTGGCCGGGATGGAATACCTGGATTTCCAGGTGAGTTTGCATCCATTTCAAGTTGGATTCAAAAGCTTCTAAAAGTAGTGTATTTCTGAGTGTCTTCTTGGCTTTCAATAAATTCAAGTTTGCTTTCAAACAAGTATTTATTTTTCAAAACAGGGAATTCAACTTACTGGGGGTATAAATATGCTTTCTTTCAAACAGAGCTGTGCACTGCAGATTTTTTTCTCAGGACTTAACTGTGAAACATTTGGCACAATTTTCAAGGGTCATTTTATCTGATTTAGATCTGTACAAAAACTGAGTGATTGTAATTCCCTTAAAACCAGCTCTGTATGCCTATGGTGGTTAATAAATCCCACAGAGACACAGGGGAGAAAATGTTAGATACTGATTTGATTTGGTTTGGTTTTTTTGTTCAGAATGACAATGGTGATTCAATACCTTTAGGTGCCAAAGGCGAGATGGGTGTCATGGGAGCTCCTGGTCCTCCAGGGCCTCCAGGAACTCCTGGAAGAAATGGTTTGCCTGGCTTGAAAGGTAATGTTTGCTTTATTCACCCCTGGAAAGAATGCACAATGGGATTTTCCTTTTCCTGTGTGGAAAGAGGCTTTGGGATACTAACATCTAGATCTTCATTACTGGAATCTTCTTGGATTATCCTCTTTTGACAGTACTGATGTCCAAAATTACTTTGAAATTTTAAGCCATGGCATTCAGTCACTCCTTTTTTTAATTGGTGTCATGAAATGTTAGCTATTTTTAAAACACTGATGGCATTGAAATAGGGCAATATTTCTGAAGTATGTTGTGCAGTCTGCTTGAAGCAGCAGGAAGAAGAAAATTGGTAGCTTTGCCTTATGGAGTAATCCAGAATTAGCTCTTATAGGTATCACAGAAGAACTATTCTACCTAAATTTTCCCAGCTGCCTTGCTGGAGATGAGTTTTGAAAGAGTTTGGTAGAAAGAAAACCCACACATCTCCCCAGAACAAGGAGGCTGTGAGCCCAAATCTCTGCTGTGTGGCTCTTCAGCTACTCTGTGCTAGTGGCAGAATGTGTTGAGGTTCTGGGAGCCCCCTGGATGTGGATTCTGCAGGCAGATGGTTCTTCTGGGCAGGGATGGACAGAGCTGGCAGACTGCAGCACACAGTGCTCAGTGCACTCACTCATCTGACAGATTATTTATTGAATTCCAATTTCGTGAAGAAATCATGGACTCCCTGTGTAATAAAAAGCCTTACAAATATATTTGCCTACCCTAAAGGTGAATATTTTTTCCCTTTTGTTTTCTGTACTTACTGTAGGTAATAATGGATTGCCTGGTCCTCCAGGGCCTCCTGGACTGGTAGGACAGAAAGGCATCAAAGGTGAAGCAGGCCTGCCAGGTCCACCTGGAAAAGTTGATCCAAAACAGCTAGGAGCAAAAGGAGAAAAAGGAGAGCCAGGTGTTCCAGGTACAGAACTTTACATGTGGGTCTGTGGAGGTGATTTGTCCTCTACAGATAACAGTGACATGCAGCTGAATCCACTACAGTTCATTCTTTCTTACAGAAAAAAAACAAGCCCCCAGGCCCTGGAGGTGGCTTAAGGTTCTCTTATTCTAGGCTTTATTTTAAATTATTCTCTTAATGAATTACTGTGTATAGTTAGTTTGCAATGTCCTTGCTCATTAACTGCTATTATTATTTGGAATATGGTGATACTGTCATAGCTCTAAGGTGCTTTCAGCAGGATTAGGATTCAGTCTTCTAGGTCTTATTCCTAAACATGATGAGAGATGGCTGTCACGGCTGCTGTGCTGGCAGAATTCCTGCTGTCTGACAGGCCCTTGGGATGGAATTGCACAGGTCATCTGCTCATGTGTCACCTCCAGGTTCTCCCTTTGGATACCTCTTACCCTCCCCTGTGCTAAATGCCATCTCTGTGTGGGTTTCTACTGTGGAAGCTGTCAGCCTGGAAGGTTTCTCTGTTGACTCAAATCTGTTTCATCTCTCACTTGCTTCCCCTCCTCCCCTCTCCAAGGGTCTGTTGCCTCCTTTGAACTCTAATTTACTTTTGAGAAGAGAGAAAAATACTTTACCCTTGAGAGAGCCAGAATGCCTTTCTCTACTGTTGAACCAGCCATTATTGTGCTAATTTATCTATTAATTTCTAAGTCACCCAGGTAGGATGCTAAAACACTTTTTTTTTTCTTCCTTTTATTTCCCATCTCTTAGGTAAGAGCTGTAGAGGGCAGATTTATCTATGCCTGCAGGGCAGCACAAATTATTGTATGGGATAATAACCACAGAGAATTTGTAAAAATCTGCTAAATACCTGCATTACTTCTTACAATATATCATCCCCAAAGTGCTTCTGGTGTAGCAGTGTAATTAAATATTTATATAAATAAACTGGATGAATACAGAGATTAGCATGGAGTCTACTCATCTGAAAAGTCTCTTCTGAATGAAGTGTAGTCACTGAGTTACTTTTACCTCTGCTTACTTACATAGTTCCTGTTCTGTAGTGAATGTAAACTTTCCAGAAGCAGTATTTTTTATTTTGTGATAGTTCTCTTTTCTATACTAGAAGGAATTACACTTCCTGAAGAAAAAAATATCTTCTTGTATTTTTATTTACATATAGCTACATCTGATTTCTCAAGGTAAAAGAAGACATACAGCAGTAGTAATAGTAATAATAATGTATCTTTTTTTTCTTTGAGGTATTCCTGGTTTATCAGGACAGAAAGGCTATCAGGGTCTCCCAGGTGACCCAGGCCCACCAGGACTTAGTGGCCCACCAGGTGTGCCAGGATTGCCAGGTAAGTATCCAAAGCCTCAGATGGACAGTTTTGTTGTGTAAAAATTTGCATGTGTTTTTATCACATAGGATTGGGGTGTTAATCCAGGTATAATCAAGAAAAGCCTAGAGATTCACACTTCAAGCTGCAGCACAGTTTGGGGACATTTTAAATCATTATTCAAACACCATGGTTTGGACTTTTCCCTTCTAACAGGCCTAAAAGCAGCTTTAAGATGATCCCATTGAAGATTAGGATAGCTTTTAAGATGACTGGAAAAGTGCTGCTTGAGCAAGAAACATGACTGCAGGATCTGCCAACAGGACTTTTCTGTTTCATACGTTTATTTCTTCAATTGTTAGTCATTACACTCACACTCAGCAAATGGCCCAATGGATGCATGGCAGAGGCTGTCTGGATGTCACATCTTTGCTTTAAAAAATTGCAGGCATCAAGAAAGCAAATTGTGGTTTGCACTGCTTCTTCCTTACAGCTATAACAACTTCTCTGAGATCTTGAATCTTTGCTCACTATGTCTAATGTAGGTCTTGCTCCAAGTATTTTGCTGGCGTTGTGGGATTTTTTTAAACATCCAGGACTCAAACAAGTTTCAGCATTGCAAGTTGTGTTTAATGCTGTAGCAGAAGCTAGTGAATACCTATTGCAGATGAGAAAGGGGGAATGTGTTCATTCTGCAGAACAGCTTGTGAGAGACCAAGTCACACCACTGATAAATCATTTGGGATGGTTACTAAGTCATGGACTGAGATTTGACCCATTCCATTAGGCTAATCTTCAGATCAAAGAAGTTGCCCAAATCAAACCTTGGATTGGAACAAACTGAAGATGTTTAATATCTCACTACAAATGGGGGTGAAAAAGTGTGTAGGGGCAGTATGAGGCCTAAAGCAACTCCATTGCCTTTTTCATTTGATGCTAGGAATATTCATATGAGAATGCATGAATATCAGGAATTCAATTATTGCCATTAATTAACTAAAATCACAAATTTCCTAGGTATCAAGGGAGACATGGGGCTTCCTGGGCAGCCAGGACCAATAGGACCTCCAGGGTTAAAAGGTGCCATGGGAGAGATGGGCCTTCCAGGTTAGTTTCTGTGCTTATATTTAAGTTTATTTTGGCCAATGTTTTCCTGCTATATTGTACAAAGGGGGATCTGCTGGTGTGCAGTATCTAAGAATATATTCAAATGGCAGTGCAGATTAGGAATATATATAACCCTACATACGTATTTGTTGAAATAATGCATGAGAAATTGGAAATATTCATTAAAACAGAAAATACAAATAGCAAATATATTTAAATATTTATTGGTTTAAAGTGCTTATGGATGTAGAAGCAAGGATTATCTAGAGTTTGTAATTTTCATCCTCTTCTGGTGTCTCAGATTCCACTCAGTGGAGGTTCAGAAAAAAGGTGATTGTGTAAACCCACCTCTCAGAAGGCAGACATCAGACACAAGCAAAAAGGGAAGGAGAAAGTGAATTACATTATTTAAAAGATTCCTGAAACAAAATGCCAGTTTACGAGGGTTCCAAGATTAAATTGTGCCTAGATAATTACAATGAGATATTTGGAGTTGTGTAAATTAAAAATAAAAAAAGGAATTTTAGAAAGGTCATGCAAAAAAAGCTATGAGAAAGATTTAGGTAATTGTTTTAGTTATTTAAAAAAAAAATAAAAGCAGATTAGGTATTCAAAGCCAGCCAGCCAATGTCCTTTTTAGTTCAGTTGCTGTGATTGGAGTGATTTCTATAAACCATCCCAGAAGTTTTATTTATATATATGAAACTTGTATTTTCTCTATTGGACAGGTCCCCCAGGAATTAAAGGCAGCCAAGGAATAGCAGGACGTCCAGGGCAGCCTGGGCCTGCAGGATTTCCTGGACTGAAAGGAGAGAAAGGTGACCCTGGCCTTTCAAGCATTGGTATTCCTGGTCCCCCTGGGCCAAAGGTACATTTACAAGACTCTTCAGTAGAAAGTTACATGAGGAAATAAGATTCTGTGTTGATTTTGTTTTTTAACTAAAACTTAATATATATTATATATAACTCACTCTATATGAATATATTAATAACAAGCAGGGTTGACTGTGGATTGGTCTTTTCAGTTGGGAGCAAAAATGTCTAATTTTAAAGGTGAAAATGTTTCTATTAATCCAGTTAAAGGAGAAGATGGTTTTATATCAGACCTTTCAAGTTGGGTTCAGCTAGCTAGTGGCTTAGTCTGCATTGTGACACCCACTGACATTTTGGTAGTTGGTAGAGATTTATACAATTAATAGCACTGATCCTCTGTCTAATGATGTAGTTATTTAAATTTAGGGAAAAAAAAGAGAGACTGGGTTCTTATTTCTGCTTAATGTTTTCTAGGGTGATCTTGGTTTGCCTGGATACCCAGGTAGTCCAGGCAGTAAAGGTGTAGCTGGAAATCCTGGTTTGCCTGGATTTCCAGGCAGTCCAGGTGCAAAAGGAGAACCAGGCCTTCCTGGATTCCCAGGTAATTCTGAACAGGATTTTTTTGTTTTCCCTCTTGCATATATTGGTATATACATCTAAACACAGTGAGCAATTGCTGGAGGGTTGCAGCCTTTTTGAAGGTCTTTAGCAATCTGCTCCTTCTTACCCTTGTGCTGTTGGAATTGCCACTGCAAGAGTAACTATGTGAATGCATTGTTTTTAAGTGCCTTCTGAAATTACTGATCTGCACTGAGGGGATGTAGCATTTCTGTGAGTTAATGCTCTCCACTCTCCACAGCAGTCATACTCTCACCTCCTCTGACCCACAAAACCCCTGTGTTTAGCTCCACACAATTTTCCTTCATGAATCAATTAAAAAGTGTTGATGGGAAAACTGGGCTTTTAAAATAGCATTTGTTGTCTAAAATATGTTCTAGAGAAAAATCTCTTTTCAAAATAATGAAATGAGGTTTTGGACTCTAAAAAATGTGTGTTAGTTCTTTCATTCTCAATTTCAAGAAACAAGGTTTTGAGCTATGCTGCATTTGCTGTTCTACAAGCACACTTGAGCTGCTTTAATACAGGAAGTTAGGGAGTTTATAGTAGTGCAGTCATGGCAGCAGGAAGCTTAGAAGAGAACAAAACCTGGCAGTTTTTAACCTCTGCTTCATGTCATGCCTGAAAGACTGTGAACAGTCAAAACAGTGGATTGAGACACTCCCCTGACCCTGATCCAGGTTCAGGTGCTGTTCAAAACAGACATACAGCACTAGACTGTTTTTCCTGTCTTCCACACACTTCATGCTCTAGAGGTGAGAATACAGTGCACATTCTGATTAAGACCATTTTTACTAAGACCTTTTCTCAGTAAAGGAAAAAGAGGGTTGGGGAAGGACTAGTCAGTTCATAATGCTCTCAGTTTGTTGTCAGGCAGAAACTCCTGTCTCTAAAATGGCATTTTCCTAGCAGATAGCCAGACTCCCTGTGTGCTTGGCCACAGGCACTCAACAGCCAGGAAGACAAAGTCTTGAGAGTAGCAGTGAGGACAGTTGTCCTAGAATGCTGTGTTTCTGGTATGTTCTCTGCCTTAGAACTCATCTCCTTGAGCAGCTGTAAATCCACAGAATGAGCATAAATACAGAATCTTGGTGCAGTTAGCTCATTTGTTTCCCAAGGCATATCAGATTATAGCATTTCAAGATCTGCTGAAAAGACAGTTTTTTGCCTAATTTGATTGAAATGCCCGGATTTTACAGGAACACCAGGAATTCCAGGACCAAAAGGTATTGAGGGGCCTCCAGGCAATCCTGGCCTACCTGGACCACCTGGGCCAGTAGGTGAGCATGAACAGTGCAGCAAAGGTCAGCTGCTTCTGTAGAAAACATAACACATGAAGCCACTTCCCCTGTTTTTATCTTTATAACATCAAGAAAATGCACCTATAGGCATGTGGATGCTGGAAAACCATTGCATGCACTTAGTTCACTAAAAATAAAGAGAAATTTTAACTTTCTTCTGATAACTTTTGTCTGCTGTCATACTCGTATCATTAAATAGTGAAACAAGAAGTTAACTGTTTCAGTATTTAGCAGATTTATTTAAGTACTCCAATGTCTTAACCTGTTTTTATAGGAGCAAAATTCTAATTTATCCTAAAGGGAAGTATTATATTATTTTTAGCAAGCACTAACTGCTTAGAAGGTCCCAGGCCTAAAAACCTTTACTAAAATGTCAGGGGGGAGAGACAGGGAGATGGAGAAAGGTTTTGGGTTTAGGATTACACCCTTGTGAATTTGTTATTAAGTTGTCACAACGTCAGATACAGAGAAGAAAGGGGGAGGTTGCTTTTCTTATTGCAGGTTAGGCACTACCATGCTAATGTATTCTATTCCCCTTTTAGGTGATATTGGTCGTCCTGGCCCTCCTGGTCCTTCAGGGGAGAAGGGACAGCCTGGTCGAGATGGAATCCCTGGACCAGCTGGTCAGAAGGGTGAACCAGGTTAGGGATCCTTCCTTTTGTTTTTCTCCTCTTCACTCTGTGTTGTGATGTCCTGCTGGCTCTATTCTGTTTTCCCAATAAATGCCCAACCACCTCTAAAACTGCTCCTGGGGTTCCCAGCTGCTGAGTGGTTCACAAAGGGTGTTGTCAAGCTGCCAGTGAAGCACAGGACAACAACTCAATCAGCTCTTAGATTTTTATTACCTGACTTCAACACCAGCTCCTCTTCCTCAATTCCATGGGAGCTCTATTACTTCAGCTCACTTACAGAATGAATAAATAGTGTAACATTGCCTTAAAGATAGAACCCCAACTGAAAATGCAAATTCATTCCCAAAATCTGAAAGACCATCTTGTGAATGGTTGGAAATACTTATGAACCTTACAGATGTGCTTTGTACCAAACCTCTAGCTTTGGTGTAGACTGGTGAGTAAATGAGAATACTGAATCTCAAGGAATCAGAAATTTAGACAAACTGCACTTTCATCATTCTCAGTCTCATATTCCTATTCCTGGGGACCTGAAAGCTAAATGTTCCTTATTAAATGAGTCATTTTCTTTTTAGGGCTACCAGGTTTTGGGCGTCCAGGACCTCCAGGACTCCCAGGATTGTCAGGTAAAATTTCTCTGTTGTTCTTTGTTAAAAAGGTTAAATGCAAAAGATATCTACACACCAAAAAAAACCCAAAACAAAACAAAAAAAAGAGCATGTTGTATGTTCTGCAACAAATTAATGTCATAGCAACAACTTAAATAACATATTTATTCTTCAGAATGTTTTCAGTTAACCACATAATAAAGATACTCATTACTGACTTGTGGATTTTGTAAATTAGCAATTATGCAGACAGAATAAATACACACAGGATAATAATCTATGCACTGTGTGGAATTTTGCTGATTTGTCTCAATATATAAAGCATTCATACAACAGATGACAAATGAAGCTGCTTTGTAAAAGTAGCTGCTTGCTGTGTTTTCCAAAGCAATCTCACAACCTTCTATTACTTTCTGATAGTATTAAATCTCCTAAATTCAACAGCTTTATTTGAAAATTTTACAAGTATGTCTTAATTTTCAGTGGTGTCTCAAAATTATGATTAAGTCTTAATATTGACAGATTTCTTCACAGAAAGCATTGCTTGGAGGCTTATAAACTCAGAGGGTCTTTATGAATTAAAGCATCACTGGGCAGTATAGTGAGACTTAGTAAGACCTTTTGATATGTCAGAAGCTGTAGCACTTTCACCTGCAAGAATTATTAGCCCTAACTCATTTTGGATTGTTAGACCGATTTTACACACTCTGTGCACAAATGAGGTGAGTTATTTTGTGACTTATATCTGGTGAGGCCAGACTTGCACCTTCTTCAGGAGAGAGAAGTGGCTCTGCAAAGCGATACTTGGACTGTTTTGTCTATCACCTTGTAACAGTATCCATAAACTTGGCTGTTTGGTTTTACAGGGCAAAAAGGAGAACTAGGGTTACCTGGCCCACCAGGACCCCCTGGACTTCCAGGTCTGAAGGGAGAACCAGGTTTTCAGGGCTTCCCTGGTCTACAGGGTCCACCAGGTCCACCAGGATTACCAGGGCCACCTCTGGAAGGTCCTAAAGGTAGCCCTGGCCCACCAGGTGTTCCAGGAAGGCCAGGTAAGAGCATGATCCATACCTATCAACATCTGCCAGTACTTTCCTATTTTGCTGGTAGGTTATCAGCTTTTAAACTTTCCCAATTTATTTGGATGGATAAATTCAAGCCCCATGGCATAAGCCTTATTGCTTGTGGGCAACCTGAGGATTGTGTTGCTAAAAATAACAGTATCTAAAAATAAAACAGCCTCAGTTTCTATTAATTTCTGATACCTGGCAGCAAAAATCTAATGCATTACTGAACGGGAGGTCCTCCGCATGCTGTCACAGTAATCACCCAGCGAGCACAACACCGACTCCTGAGCATCTGATACCTTTGCAGCATTGTCACCTGATCAGCAAACCTCATCATGCACAGAAAACCAAAAGTAACAAACCCCCTCCCTTTGAGCCATGACACTCAAATTCACGCTCACATCACAGCATGACCAAATTGGGAAGCTGCCTCCTCACCCTCCTGTCACGTAACACGAGTCATTGCTCCATCATGTCATGTGGCTCCTGTAGATGCAGTGCACCATCACGCCGTGTTCACCTTTCTATCCCACCTTTGCATTTTGTTCCTGCACCAACTAATTCTGGGAATGAAAAACCACTGTCTCCTGAGTTAGCATCGCTGAGCAACTCCCTGGCATGTGTCAGGATTTGATTTGTATTTTGTGTCATAGACAGTTTGTTTGCCTTCAGATACTGCTCTTGAAAAATTTAACTTTAATGAGCCTGCACAGCTCTGGCTCAAGCTTCTCGTGTTGCGTCCAAAAGTACTTTGCCACCAGTAAGATTCACCTCATTTAATATGCTTGATACCCTCCTTAAAGGAGCCTCCTTTCAAACCAGGCTATTGGTTGATGACAGGTTTTTTTCATTTGCATATCAATGGAAAGTAGTATTTTTATTTATTGTCCTCAAGGTCTGATCTCAGATTTTTCTGTTATTGAAAGATCTGTTTGGTGAAAACTAGTTTTGAGTTAGTGTATTTGTAAAATAGCTGACACATTGCATATTGTTCTATTTAGGTATCAAGGGAGAGTTTAGTTTTGCAGTACACACTTGGATAGTGTAAAGAAGATTCACTTTTTTATCATGCTTCCTTCTGATACAAGAGGAGGCAAGACCACTGAAAAACATTTTTAGAATTAACTAGAACAGTAACAGAAATAATTGATTCTCTTGTGCAGAGTAGACTGCACTAACTGTGCACTGAAAAATGTGTCACTATAAGCAGTGTTTGATTTTGATTAATAACACCTTAAACTGGGGTGCTGTTTTGAGGAATGGTGGAATAATTTTGTTCAGTTTTATGGGCATTATCAGGAGAACAACAAGCCAGTGAGGTTGTACTCAGCCATGTTTTCTCTCTCTTTCTTTCTTTCTCATATTTCCATTTTTGTTGCATGCAATCTATAAAGTGAAGCATTTCTTTGGCTCAGTTACGTGTGAACTAATGTGGATAAACCAAACTATTATTGCAGTTCTGGTACAATCAGCACTCCAGCCTTTTGTTTCAAATGATAACACAGCCTGTTGTTGGAACACTGATTTTGCAACGTTTCAACATAAGGCAGTTAGTCATAAAAGCAGCTGTGTGGCTGTCAAATTAACACCCTTCTAGGGACATAAATAAAACGAGAAGCTGGATGCATATACTGTTTGTGGACTTCTGGGTATATTCTAAGATTAGTAAAAGTGATGAAGTCAAACATGAGGTAGCTCTCTAACTCCAGTTAAATTGCCCCTAAAACAAATGATGATAGATGACTTTGGGATGGATTTATTAAATGATTATAAAACTAAGCCCATTTCCAGGGCAACACAACATTTCTGTTAATCCACGTCTGTTTTCATTGTTATGAAGAATAATAGTTTGGTGTTTTGCATACTGTATGTAAAGGAATATTGAGCTAAATCTAAACAGAAAGGTTTAGTTGAATATGTTAGCTTGTTGATATTTCTAACAATTTTGATGTTTTTCCCCTTGTTCTAATGATGACCTTGGTGAACTCTGACCCCCTACTCCCAGGTCCCTCAGGTTAGCCCCTTAACTGCAAAATAGTAACTTTGCATGAAAATGAATGTATATACTTTTGTAGTGTCTACATGTAGATATGCCAAGTTTTTTTTCAGATACACCTTTTAATTTGTGGTAGAAAAGAGAAGTTCAGAGTTGGCTTTCAGACTCTTGCTCCATGTTGTTGCAGGACTGACATTGGAAGGACATAGTGTTGCTCTCCTCATGGTGGAAGCTCATAGGTGTCCAGTCTTGCAAACCTTTTATAGTGTCCCAAGCTATGAAACTTCTTTAAGCATATTTATTCTCAGTGCAGTTGAAAACAGTATATACTGGGTTTCATCTGTTCTAAAAAGCATATTGTGCTGTCCTCCCTTGTCTTTGCTGTATATTTGTGTTTTGCAGCTTGGGCAAATGACAGTATTCATTTTTATAACATCTCCTACTGTTAATTTTTTGACACTCTCAAGTGACTTAAATAAATTAGGTGCTTCTCTTATACCAACAGTGTCCCTGGGAAAATTTGTAGAGTAACAGCTATGCTTTACATTTCCAACTTAAAGCACTGCAACTTTCCATTGCAGAAAAATCCTTATTTCCATAATTTTACTTCACCAGCATGGGTAGAGGGAATGATGAAAGCTCTTCCTTTAACATGTATTGAATGCAAATGGAGCTTACATCCCTCCCTAATGCTAGGGCAGTGGGACAAGATTGGTAAGAACATGATCATTTTCACAATCTTGTCATAATTTTAGCATATTGACATGCAGCACAAGCCAGATTTTGGGAAGATTTTTAACATCTGTGTCTAGATTGAAAATGACTTGGTATATCTATTTAATAATCATAGTGATGATGTCTTTAGGTTTTGCTATGATGACTTTCAGGAAGCAAAGAACTGTTATCAAAATTCAATAAAGGAGTACATTTAAGTTTTTAGTGTGCTCTCCTAAACACTGTGAAGTACCAAATGTGGTAGCCTCTTATGTTTGAATCCTGGCTTTATGCATTCATGTTAAAAAAAAAATAAATGAATGTGGCTTTAACATTTAATTAAAACTGTAGGCACATAAGCAGTAACCACACTTTCAAAGCAGGCTACTGGCATGGATAAACTGGAGTTTATCAGTTGCTTCATGTTTTGTTCCACCCTGTGACTGTGCCCTGCCAGAACTCAGTAATCAACAACCATGGGACAGATTTGTAAATCATAGCAAAACTTACCTAACTGTGAAATATAGTTTATAAGTACTTAACAGTAACGATGAAATGTCTGTGTCATTATTTTTAACAACTGTATTACAGTTAGTATTTAAAATAGTTTATCAAATATATAAGCAGCAGTGCATTGAGGTAAACCTGATATATATTTATTGTAGTTTTAGCTGCAGGTTGCATGGTGGTATGTGGATATACTGAAATCATTTCACTGACATGAAAGATGCAAGTGGCACAGGAGCTAAAATAGTTATTAATTCAGGAGCATGGTGGGGATCTTACCTTCTGGAAGAGGACATTGAAATTATTTTTCTAAGGGTATTTTATCAGATGCTATTTTCCATAATAACGTCAAACAGATAAAAAGTATCTTGGGGTATGGAGTACTTTTATCAAGACAAAAGAATGCCAACAGTATACACAAACAATCCTAACTTTATAAGGTCTGCTGTATTTTTGCTTATAGCATTTATAGCTCTTTTGACCTCTCCATGTCAATCCTGCTTACCCTTTTGAAGAGACTATACTGTTCAGTCCTAGAATTCTATTGACAGGTAGTGGAGGCTCATACCTCATTAGTGGTGATAAGTCCTCCTGTTAATCACACTTCTCTCTGCCCAAAGCAGAATTTTGCTCAAGTCTAAGTCATCGTTCACAATTTGCCTGCATGTTTGCCAAACTCCAGGCCCTGCAATGTTGAATATTGTCAGTGAAATGGTTACATACTCCAACCCTCCCTGTGAGTAGGACTAACCAGTCACAGGCCTCAGCTGTAATGTTAAAGCAATAACACGTTCTTTAGTAAAGCTTTAAGTTTGCTGTTAAATGAAGTGTGAAATTAGCCTGAGTAGAACCTAGTCACCAGAATAACTTGTATCTGAAAATACATATCATTGTGTATTCATGTATGGTTTTATGCATGCATGTGGATTATGTTGTAAATACAAAATATGCTGGTGAAATGGGTGGTTGTGTAGTGTATATGCTGTCATCTGTGCTATTTCTAACTAGTAATCTTGTTTTGTACTGTGTGATGTCTGACCCTTCTAACATCGATCATTGGGCTTTGGTGAACTCTGATCCTTCCAGGTCCTCCAGGTTAGACTCTTAACTCGGTCAATTTCTTTTACTGTTGCACCTAATGTAAGAGAAACATGTTTTCCTGTAATTCCATTATTATCTTTGTAAGGACTGTGGTTACCCTGCAGGTAGTATGTGTTTGATTAGCATGCCTCTTGTTATTTTGCATGTCTACAGTTCAGGACCAGTATAAAACAGCAAAATGAACACAAAATTCCTTGCATGATGGGGTGCTTTTTGTAGCTGAAGCTGCTACAGAATGGGTGTGAAATCTGGTAGAAAATTGCTGTTGATTTTTAAAAGAAACATTTGGGAAGGAATTCTATACTCAGATTTGCATGCAGAAATACAGCTCGTCAAATTGATCCACTGAATATAAACTATGAGGATGTCAAAGGAGATGTTAAATTATTTGAGGTTACAGAAGAAGTGAAAACCCAGCACACTGGTAAATGTTACTGGATTTGTTGTACTACAGGTGAGAATGTCATAGGGCTGTCCTGAAAAAAGATCCAATTATGAGATCTAGCTTGTAAAATGTTATTAGCTGTTGCTGCACTTGTGTACAGCTTATTTTGCCACAAATTAGTATCAGTTACATTCTATTTAGAGTGTCTCATCTTTCAGTTCTCCAAATAGCTACATTTCATTTAAATCCACTGCTTTGCTTTGGATTAATGTGGCTGTAGCAAGGGGAAAATATTTAAACACCATCCCAGTTCCCTTATTGGATTTACACAGCGTAGTTTCACTATAGATAGACAGATCAGTTGGAGGGAGAGTCATCCAACATCAGGAAGTTTCTGCAACTCAGATTATTACTTAGGCAAGGCATGACCATGGGCTTCCTGCTGCCCAGCAGTCAGGAGCTGGCATATACTGGGCTTCTCAATGGCTATGTCAAATTCTAGCTGCAAAAAAGCAGCAATATTTTGCATTGTTGAGACAAAAGGAATTCAGACTGCTAAGAAAGCACTTAATGGTAAGATGGTGAACATCATGCAGGTCAGCAGAGGGTTTACTTGTGCCACCTAATTTTGGGTTTCTTGGCTCCTGCTGAAGGCACTGATCTGGTCATTGGTAAGCTTATGACAGAGGTGGTTGCACTGTCTTCTGGAAAGACCTGCTGCTCTTCATCAGCTAGAGAAGGAGCCTTGGTTCCTGATTTGGGTAGTGCAAATAATCCTTCTCTTTGTTTTCCTTTTAGTTTATCTTGAATTCAGCATTGAAATACAGCTGGGAAGTCAAAGCAAAGTATCTTTTTAATCTTTTTTTTTTTTTTTTTTTTTTTAAACGCACAAACTGAAGGCACAAACCTGGGGAGAATGGTTGATCTGTACTGACTGATCTATCCATATTTGCTCTGCAATGTTAAGGTCCACCAGGCCCAGAAGGTCCACGAGGGCCACCAGGCAGTGGAGGACTTAAAGGAGAAAAAGGGAACCCAGGTCAACCTGGCCCACCTGGCCTAACTGGTCAAAAGGGAGATCAAGGACCACCTGGACGCCAGGTAGGACAAGAGATGGAGTTTTCCCCCTGGTTTATTTTAAATGCAATGAAAGTGGAATATATTTGGGGAGAATATGCAGTTTATCATCATAAAATAAAAGCCAAAATGTGTAGCAAGTCAGAGGATCTTATTTAATGAACTGTCCCTATTATATTCCCGAGGGAGCCTGGCTCTGTATGTTACAGTGTTCTCTGACAGCACCCAGTGCAGTGAGTGGAATGCACAGCCCCAGCGTGTGCTTATTTGTCCCCCAGCCACCTTTGCTCTCTGTTTTTCTGCAACTACTGAGGAGATGAGTGAGTAACATGAAGCTCTTCTTTTCAGGGGGATCCTGGTCGTCCAGGTCTGAATGGAATGAAGGGTGACCCCGGGGTTCCAGGCGTTCCAGGATTCCCAGGTATTTAACTAGCCTTTCAAGTGAAAAAACTTTGGGCACAGTAACAGCCCCTCAGGGAGAAAAGAAACCTGATTTTAGCCCTTCCTGCAGCAGTTTTTGTAACACAGCATGCTCTTTCACTGTGTAACTGTGTATTTGATGTTTCAGGTATGAAGGGTCCCACTGGACCTGCAGGACCCGCTGGCCTCACAGGCAGTCAAGGGCTGCCAGGCCCACCAGGTAGGACTCCTGGGCATCATAACTGCCACTTTTGCTCCCTGACAGTAGAATTTGTTACATATATGTAGGACAAGGTGGTCTGATCCAGCAATGAAGGTAATTAACTGAGCAGAAAGTTTAAACATAATTCCAGACTGTACTTTTTAGCTCTACTAGTAATCTGACTGTATTTTATACTCTGTATCCACTCTGTGTGGATTAACCCCTGCAAGAGGGTGGTGGGGGCTGTCACTAAAAGCACTTTTTTGCCTTGTATGTACACTTGCTCTTTGCATTGATAAAGCTTTTGGCTTCTGACTTTGGAATAAAAAGTAACAGAAGCTGTTCCTAACACTCTTCCACCTTGGTTTATCTAATACTAAGCTGCTTTCTCTCAGGTCCCCCAGGTTTACCAGGTAGCATTGGACGAAGCATTGTTGTCAAAGGTGACCCTGGTCCCCCGGGTCCTCCAGGACAGCCTGGGTCAAAAGGTCCACCTGGATTGCCAGGGCCTCAGGGATTGCCAGGTATGATCCTAGGTGGCTGCAGAGAGAACAATTCAGTAGTACAGCTGCCTGCAGGGTGCACTGCCAGTCACCCAGCACAGGCTGCAGGGAGAAGTTACTGAATTCAGCAAGAGGTAAGAGGTAGATGTAGGGTTCTACCATGTACATCTGGTTTAAAGATCTTTTATTTATTGTTTCTTCATAACAAGAAGTCCCAGACAATTAAAGATTTCTCTAGTGGGATTGCAAGAGTTTTTATTTCATTTATTCATTTGTCTTTTCTAGGTCCAATTGGTCTTCCTGGTGACCCAGGGCGAGATGGACTACCTGGTTTTGATGGGCCAGCAGGACGTAAAGGAGAGAGAGGTCTTCCAGGCCAACCAGGTATGGTGTTTGTCTTATGAGGACCCAGCAGAAAAACACAAGCTCCCTTTGTGAGTGCAGGCTAATACTGGAAAGTGAGATTTTTGCCTCATGGGAATAATGATAAAATAATTATTATAGGATTTTCTTAATGCAAAAATATTACAAGCAGCTGAACAGACTTTGCTTTGGAATATTCTTGGAACCAACGTGTCACATGTCATTCCTGAATAATATTGTAGAGTGCTTTATCTCCAGCTTAATGGCATTCCCTCTGCTGCACAGATGATGCACAGGAGACAACAAAGATTGTAAGAAATGGAAGGGAGACATTAGTAAAATAACTTTAATTTTGTATAGAAATCATGAGTGGATAAAAATGGACTTCATCAAGGAAAGAATTTCACCAAAGTCAGAGATCAGGCTACCAGGCTTAGAATTACTGCGTTATGATCTGTGAAAAGAAATCAGAATAGGCACTGGGGCAGTTTTCTAAAGATGGTTATACATATTAAGTAGCTGTATGTTGCAACTGTGAGAGAGAGTATTAGAAGTTAAACCAGTACAAAAATCCTTGCCTGTTTTCCCTTTAGCTCTGAGCAGCTCTACGACCTCTGTTAGCATTATTTTGGTGAAAAAAAATGTAAATAATAATGACTGTGGAATAATACAGTCTGAATATTTGTACTCATATTTCATTATATTTTTGCTGTTCAAGAACAAATGCCTTTTCTGATACCTTTTCAGCCATATAACTCATTCTTACTCTCATTCAAGGTTGTTCTAGCCTATTTGCACTTTTTGTGACCTACTCTAAAAATTACTGCAGCTTTTCTCTTCATCTTGGTGGGCTTTGGCTCAAGTGTTAGCATAGCAGGCCCTAGAACAAGACTTGCTTCTTGCTCTGCTATTTATTTTGTGATCTTGAGCAAGATGTTTCAACATATTAATTTATGTATGCAGCTTAAAAAGATTACATTTTGGAATTGGGAAGCTGATTTGGACTCATTCATGTCCGCTGCAGTTGTCATCTTAGTGCAGCTCTGAAGGTATTCACAATACCCCTACAACACAGGAGAGCAACACTATTCTATCTTTAACAGCCTCAGCAATTTAACTGAGCTTACATGAAAAAAATAATTTGAGGAAGACAGCAGATACCAGGTCCAACTCACAAGCACCTTAATCACAAGACCAGGCTATCTTTCTGAGCTACATTAGTCCTAAAAGAGCAAGAAACTGTGTTAAAAAATCCTTGTGTTTCCCTCATGTGAACAGGTTCACGAGGAATACAGGGACCTCCTGGTCCTGATGGCCTGCAAGGCCCACCTGGTCCTCCTGGAACAGCTTCTGTTGCTCATGGGTTCCTTATCACTCGGCACAGCCAGACCAGGGATACACCACTCTGTCCTCAAGGAACATCAAGAATATATGATGGATTCTCTCTTTTATATGTGCAAGGAAATGAGAGAGCACACGGCCAGGATTTGGGTGAGATATTCTGTATGATTTATCTTTAAGGGGAAAGAAGCTGTAGCTGCTGCTTCAAATGCTCTGGTTCTCTGAAGATACAACAGTCTTAGAGATTCCTTAGATGAGGACAGGGATTGCATCCTAAGATCTGCTACCTCCTGAGGCTGCACATTATACTTCAGGATGAAAGAATGTAAACCAAAACTGGGAAGTTAAGCTTTAGCCACCTGTGACAATTTGATAGCACATGCTGTGCACTCACAGGTGGAGGGGAGATACACAATAACTGTTCTCACAGAATCACTATGGAAAGCAAAAATGTGAAAACAGTGCTGTTGCATTTCCTGTGTCTGACTCTGTAGGTACTGCTGGGAGCTGTCTTAGACGTTTCAGCACCATGCCCTTCATGTTCTGCAACATCAACAATGTTTGTAACTTTGCATCAAGGAATGACTATTCCTACTGGCTCTCGACTCCAGAGCCAATGCCCATGAGCATGGAGCCCCTGACTGGGCAAAGCATCCAGCCCTTCATCAGTCGGTGAGACAAAGCTTCTGTGGGATCTACATACCCAGCACATCTGATCTGAGCATTTCCAAAGGGCAGGTTGGGTATTAGGAGGTCAATCTGTCATGTTTTGCTCTGGGAAATACTAGGGAAACAGCTTATTTTGAAGTATTTGTTGTCTCTAATGATGTTTCTACATGCAGCAATTGATACCTAGAGGCTGAAAGGCTGTAAGAACTCTCCTTGACCGAAGTCAGCACTGCAGGTTCTCCAGGGACAGGGCAGAGAACATGAGGGCCATTAGCTCTAAGATGAAAACATTTACCTGGAGACTTAAAGCTTCAGGTTTTTGTCTCAGGAACTGCTGCAGTAGTTTACCCAAAGGCTGTTGGTGGCAACATAGGGAAATTTTGCACCTCAAAATACGGTCTTATTGCAGTTACAAAACACATGGGAAGTAGGAAGTCAAGATTAATAAGACAGCCTCTTATGAGCCTCTTTCCTCACTCTGTGGAAGATTTCTTAATAAAACATGGTCCTGTCATATTCTAATATTGCATTTCTCTGATACTTCCCCTGTGTCCAGATGTGTTGTGTGTGAAGCTCCTGCTATGGTGATAGCTGTCCACAGTCAGACCATTCAGATTCCTTTGTGTCCTCCAGGCTGGGACTCCCTTTGGATTGGTTACTCCTTTATGATGGTAAGAACTGCACCCTACTCCAGAAGCAGCTTGTACCCACCTTCTGTGCTCAGCCAGCTGCTTTAGGACTTTGTTAAACACTACAATAGTTGTAATTCTAAAGCCTTTACCTTCTGGGACAAACCATGGTAGCCAAGAGGAATGGTGATTTTCCAGTACACAGAGCCCAGTGTAACTGATACTGGGGGAGGTGTCTGACACCACATGATCCCAGCCAAGATTGAAAAGTAGCTCTTTTAGCAATTGAATACTTTGCTATTTAGTTTTTAGCACCTACTCTAAGAATCTTGTTTGTGTGTTTCTTTCCTCCACCCCTATGCCAGCACACTAGTGCTGGAGCAGAGGGCTCTGGACAGGCCTTGGCATCACCTGGATCCTGTTTAGAGGAATTCCGCTCAGCTCCGTTCATTGAGTGCCACGGTCGTGGCACCTGTAATTACTATGCCAACTCATACAGTTTCTGGCTGGCAACTGTAGAGGTGTCAGAAATGTTCAGGTAAGAAAAGCTATTTCTTGCATATTTCATTTACTCCAGAATGGAAGCTTTTGAAACTGAATTTATTCCAAAGATCAAAAGGGATTTGTTTACAGGGATGTAGGGAAATAATTTAGTTTGTTTCCCCTCACAACCAGTTTTTCAAGTGTTTCCCTGGTAAGCCTTTAATATTATGTAAAAACTTGCTAGGGCACATTCTGTTTTGCAAGGAGTCATTCTTTTTATGTCAATTGTTATGCACATTCACCAGTACTTTCTCTGAAAGCAGTTCTACTATTCTACTGGATTTGGAACCTAAAAGATCAATTTTGTTGTTTGTTGAAAGGCCTGGCAAGAAAAAAACCCCAAAGTTAAACATTTGAAAAGGTAGTTCACAGACATACAAGGGACAGATATGAAGGGCAAGATCAGCTCTACTTAAACCTTTTAAAGCAGTTCATATAACCTGGTTTTAGAAGTCTGGTGTCAAGGAGGTCCTTTGGCACCCTGGTCCCTTGCTTGACGCTGTGGCAAGCATTTTTCCAGTACTTTGCAGAACAACTGGGATGACACTTGCAGCAGCAAGGAAACCAACAGACATTCTCTCCTCAGCTACACTGCAGTCTGCATTTAAACAGCAATCTCTCAGCTTCTCAAACTTTTTTAAGTGGAGTAGCAAAATCATTTTTTTCTTTGAAAAATGATCCCCCTTCATAGAATCAATTACTGCTGCCACATTTATATGCTGATAAAAAATTCATCAATATTTCTAATGCCACTAAATTGAGAACTGTAGTTCTGTGGTACAGGGCTGGCAATGCACTGGGCCATATAGCAGTGACAGCCCCTAAGCTGGTTTTGTGCAACAAATAACTGTGATACTTCATATGCACGAAACAGTCACCACTCCAGGTCTGCAGCATAGTTATCAGTGGTGATTCACTGGTGAATAGTAACAAGTACCACACACCTGGCAGTATTCTAGCTCTACTTACTATTTGCCATCTCCCTTAAACATAACTTCCCTTTTTATTGTTTTTAGAAGAAATTTCAAAGAGTTGGACTTACTCTGTGTAGACACATATTATACAATATTAATCACCTATTAATTCCACATATTGATCCCATACTTCCCCACCCTTTCAGACTATAAATAATTTGGTAAAGCCATCACTTAAATGGACATCTCACTGTAGCAGTGCATTTTATGGGTTGTTAAAGGACCCTTCAGCTCAGAAACCCAAAAGTACTGTAAGTGGCACTGGACAAAACTGAGCCTCTGTCACCTGGTGTTGAAGACATTCAGGGAGAGATTACTCTTAAGGAAAGCTCTCAAACACAGGACTCATTCCCCACTTACCTACTGAAATCTTACCTTAAACTGTGAATTAAGTTGAAGTTTAAAGGAACTGTTGTGAAAACAAAGACAAAGCTAACCTAACCTTTGTGTCTGTCACCCAGCAAACCTCAGTCAGAGACACTGAAAGCTGGAGACCTGAGGACACGTATTAGTCGTTGTCAAGTTTGCATGAAGAAGACGTAACATCTTGGAGAATATTTTATAAAACAGTTGAAAAATTCCTAAGATGCACTGTCTTCCAGCTGCAACAATGGTGCTACTGTGCAGAAAGAAAAGAACAAACAAATCCAAACTGTTTTAACCCTGCAAATCCACGTGTACCTCACTCGTGTGCCAAACTAAGGGTTGTTTGGTACATCTTTGACAACAGGACTAAAGATGAAAGAATTGACCTCTTGGAAACAGAAGAGAACACTTGAGGTTCACAAAGGATCAGAAGATGAAATTTTTCATTTCTCTCCCTGTACCAAAATGGCACCTTTTTGATCAACCAAGAGAATAAAGAAAAAATACGACGCACTGAGTATGTTGAAAATAACAAGACTGCAGTTTTGAAGAACATTGTTCATGGTGCTACTAACCCTACTGTATCCCAGGTTTTTAATATGAAATTTTAAGCTTATTTCTCTTTGTAAGTAATGAAATGTGTATATTGTGTAAACACCTTTTTAGCTGAAACTTTCAGTCATCTAGAAACAAACCAGACTCTGAGATAAAAATGGTTATGTCTAAAATGAAAACATACAGCAGTATTTTATTATCAAACTTGTGGTACAGAGAGAATTCACCCCTCCTACACCAGCTTATTCATTTAATATTTCATTGCCTTCCTCAGTTGCCAACCTGATATATTTGGGGAATGCATTTTGATCAGGGTTTTAAATGTTTTACACCATGCTATCAGTGGTTTTATTTGTGCTTAGAAATCACAATCCACATGAAAAGGGTGGTTTGTTGTTTTTTTTTTTTAATCTTGTGAAAATATGTGAAATTATTAGCCATATTCTATATCCTTCTTTCCTGAATAAAAGTCACATTCACATTTTAGTAATCAGTTTGGTTTAACAAAACCTGTTCCCTTGGGAATATCCAGTTACCAAAGCATTTAAGATTATGTTTACATGAAACCTCTACTCTGAAGTGGTGTCATGCATTTTATCCAGAGTAGTGTACACACGAAGAAATCTTCTGAATAAAATCAAGCAGAAGCTGGTGGAAACTCTCCTATTTACAAATTAATCTTTTAATCTTATGTGAATTTATACACACCCACAATGTATTTACAGTATACAGCAGATCTTGTGTATGTATGGTTCACATAAGGCCGTGAAAGATGATGCATGCAGCCTCTCATGTCAGTTTGTAAGAACCCTCCTGTGTGTGTCTTAGTGTCACTCCCTGTGCAATAGCTGCAACGTGATCACTTTTTGTATGCATGGCTGCCCAGCTCCCCTGGGCAGTGCTGTTCCACTTACCCTCCTGTATGAACAGAGCTCCCTCACCAAGCCAGACTCTTTTTCAAGTGATGATACTTTAATATTTTTGTTGTATATTGCCACCTCCACTATCAGTACACCTTAGCTTGTGAATTAACATACTGCTTTATCCAGGTGAAGTGTATTTGTTTATTGACTACTGCTAAGTAACTTATCTGCTAAGAGCTGTTTGTTCTTACCTTTCAGTTGCCACTGTAAACACAGAGCATCAGAAATCTCCTTGTTTTATGCACATTTCACAAGAGACATAGGACTGGTGACTGACCTGGTGGCAGTGATTTATACAATGAGATTGGTGCTGATTTCAAAAGCTTTCAACTAAGTATGAAGTTTTTTAGTTTAAAATGCAAAAATTATTAATAGCTTTGTCTTTTTTTTCAATTAGCTACAGTTATATATGTTGGTAGAGTGGGCAAGTCAGCAATGTGGAACCTTCAACTCATTTTATTTTGGTTTGCTGAGGCATATAGAAATAAACTGAACCTGCTGCTACCTCCAAGTCAAGAACTTGTTACCAAAGCTGAAATAAAATAGTAAGTCTCTTCTTGTAAACACAAGCCCTTACCTTACCTGCTGGCTCCTCAGAAACCTGAACACAGCTGCCTATCCCTAGCCCTCCAAAAAAGCAGAACAATGGATGCTAAGGTTAAGGAGCTCCTGGAAGAAAGAGCTCTCCCAGGCTTCTCTACCACCACCACCTGTCTTGCACTCACCACCCAGAAGCATTCATCATCTATGGAAACCTGGGAAAGGGCAGAACACAGGTTGCATCCTTCTAACATTTGGGCTTCTCTCACAGCACATAAAACAAAGCCCAGAGAACTGAATAGGCAAGAGAATCTGGTCTAAGGCAGCACCCAGAACAGATAGCCTTGAGGCAGCTTTAGGTCCCAAACTTGAGAGGTGACCACAGAAAATAAAAATGCATCTGACAGATACATTCTCTGTTCTGTTCCTGCAGCTTTCACCCTGACCTGGAGAACAGTCCTGAACCTTCATCAGCTTCAGGCTGTGATATCTGAATGAGCTAATTTTTATTAAAAGTGGTCTAGAGAGGAAGGAGCATCATTTAACTAAGACATGCAGCAGAGAATCAAGAGATGTTGGTTTAATTCTCACCACACATTCTGTGACTTAGAGAGCAGGTAAATCACTTGACCTGTGTTGGATCAGAGTTCCTGGTCTATAAATGAAAGCATGTTTGTTTTCTCCTACTTCTTGACTGCTTAGACTGTAAGCTCTTTGGGGCAGAGACATTGAGGGGGCTCAAATGTTGGTTGAGGCCTCTAGGTGCTATCCATCAGTATATAAATATTAAACTACAGGTAAAAGCTTGTGTTTGCAGATTTATTATTTAAAAAAAAACTGTTTTGAACATTAGAGCCTGAAAACAGCCTTCAGCACAGCCTAAACAGGACCTGGCTCAGAACGCTTCCTCATCTACAGATATGGCTCTTTTTCCTAAAGTTTAATTGGTTTTAACTAAAGATTTTATTCTCTTGGTTAATCTTGAGGAGGAACCTGGAAAAATAACTCGATTGTTGAGTTGTCTGGGGACCTGTTGCACATTTGAGCCACTGGAGGGCACTGCGCAGCTTTGAGAGCTGGAACAGAAACACGCCGGAGCTGCTGGAGGTGCCAGCGTGCAGCAATGGCTTTTAAACGATCTTGCTAAGAAGGGGGAGAGCGTTACCTCTCTTGCTCGCTGCCCAGCTGTGTTTGAAAGCTCCCTGCAGATGGTGCATTGCCAACTGCAACCGGGATGAGTGAAAGGAGCAATATTCTGCAATCCCTCAAACCAGTAACCTTAGACATACCATGGATTTACGCTGTTCTAGAACAAAGTTCTGCTTAAAAAAAGGCTTTTCAGCATCTCCTTTCACTCTAGTAAGACCTATTGTGACCCTTGACTGAAAGGAAAAAACTTCTTTTGGCCTCAAATTAATTTTTAAGGTGGGATTTAAACTTAGAGAACAATTCTGCAGCCAAAATACAACCTATAAACCCAGTGGGCACACAGAGCAGTGCAGCAACATTTCCATACAATGAGCTGGACCACTGCACAAAAACTTTTTGCTCTAAAAGCTCTTCAGCATGTTCTCCTCCATTGTAAAGCTCAGTCCCCTATAGTGAGGATTGCTCACAAAGGGTGGAGGAAAGACCTATTTTAAAATGTAGGTTTAGAACATGAAGTGATACACTGATTTTTTGCCAGCAGCAAATGCTCAAGTTGATCTTCCACAATTTTCTACATGATACCTGTATTTTCTATTTGATATCTAGCTTAAATATTTTATAGTCAGTAAACTGCCTGGACTGTGCTGAAGTGCTGCCCTGGGAACACCACTGAGGGAAGGCTGCTTTGCCAGGTTGAGGACTACACTCAATGCAAGCAGCATTACCTGTTTTTAACAGCTCCTTCCCAGGGCAGTTACACTTCAGACACTCCAACTCTTCTGCTGGACATAAACTGCTGCTGCTGCATTCTGCTTCCACTGGAAGCAGAAGTTGAAAGCTGCAGGAGATGGGAGGCAGAACAGGATTGCTATTGGAAGGCAGGAGCAAGGGATCAGCTTGGGGGAGTGGTAACAGCATTCTACATTTAAAATGTAGGATAAGTATCTAGAGCAGATAGCTTTGGAAAGGACTATTAACCCATTTGTAGCAGGCAGGTGACCACTGCCTACAAACAGCCTCTGCTGGCAACAAGGTGAAGAGTAACCTGTTAGTAAAGCAGACAAACTGGTGTCTGTAGTAAAGGTACTCTCTGTAGCCCAGGGGTACAGCATAGAGGGGTGGTCAGGGCTTCAGTGCCCACTGAGCTACATTTTGTCAGTCAGTATCCAATAATCACAGCACTTCTTAAAGAATTTATAAACTAACTCAGAAGAAAAAACAAAACCAGCTTGGAACGTTTAAGAAAAGGAGGGAAGAGAAGTTCTTACCTCCCAAATACATACAGCAAGCTCAGTGATCCTGTTCTCCCCAACATGTGTTGATTCACAAACCTTTCATGGAAACTGAGGGGAGAAACTTCTTTATGAGGGAACTCTACTGCCATAGTCCAAAGAGGATGGGGATAGAAAAAAAAAAAAGAAAGCCACACGTTACCTGGTAACTCTGAAAAGGTCTTTCCCTGCTTGGAATCTCCCTCTCCCTGGTATTTGATTATTTCCATTAGAATTGGTCAGCGTATTTCAAAAAAAAGGACTTTCAATATGTATTCCAGTGACCATCTTCAAATTCAGGATACAAAGTTTAAACTTGCCTTCTGGTTCTAACTGTCACCATGCTTCACAAGCAAGAGTTCCACCATTTCAAAAATTGATGCAAAATTATGCCCTCTACACCCCCCCAAAAAAAAACAACCCTCAAGCATTCAGCCCATTTCAGATCCAATGAGATGATCAGTCAAAAGTCTCTTAAAGCAGTTACTGTAAGACTGTTGCAACAGTCTTGTCAGTGTTTGGATAATATTCACTGTTTGTTTACTGCTGGTCAGGCTGTTTCTGCCATGGATGAGCAGCAGTGTTCTCTTTTCCTTCCCAACGCAGGCTGCGTGCTACAAATGAGGCCCTGAGCAAGGGGGATGGTTTATTTGAGGAAAACCCTATTCTTACAGCAAACTTGACTTTTCCAGAGAGCAGTTTCAATGCACTGACTAACAGGGTAAGACTTAAATAAGGTATTTTAAAAGAAAGTCTGATCGTGACATCTCACAGTAATCACCCACATTTATGGAGACCATTTACACACATCTACAGATAAAAACTCTGATATACAGCATTACTGACATACCCTCCATGCCAGGAAGGAATTTGAAAAGGCACCACATTTTGTAATATTTTCCAACAGAAGTTCAAGGTGCTTTTACAATTGAGTGCATTACCTGAAATTCTGAGGTACTTATATGGGTTTGGGATCTACATACTGAGACCTTATTTAAGATGTATCCCACCACAGCATTACTACATAGCTTACAACAGCAAGCTGTGCTTGTTCCCTTCTACCCTCAACTCTAAGGATGGGAACCTATTTGATACTACACTGCTACAAATTTCTTCCAGGACTCCTACTTTCTGACCATGAAACTTCCACACACAGTCAGGGACAAAGCTATAAAAAAAAAATCTTCCACATTCTGCATTTAAAGCAGAAAAAGAAAGCATCAGGCACTGGTATTTTTTTTCATTCAGAAATTCAAGTTGTTTACCAGCACTACAAACCTATGATAAAAAATACAGAGTGTTGTGCTGTGCCTTACCTTTTGTGCTAAGTGGCAGAGACAATTGTACAGCCTGGGAATCACTCCCCTGAAATATGCTAAAAGCCTCTCCAAACCTTTAGGGACACAGGGTGACAAAACCACTTTAAGAAGCAAGCAGCTGCAGCGAGAGGAAATGCACTTCTGATGAAAAAAAAAAAACCCAACAACAATAAACCAAGTTTGTTTAAAAATAAAACCCAGACACAGAGCTACATGAACACGTATTTACTGCAAGTAGCTCTATGGAAAGCCAAGTCAGATAAATATAAACACTATACAGAGCTTCAAGCCAGTCTCCCAAAACCGCCAACGCGATGTGTTTTACAAAGAAAACAACATAACAATATTTACAATGGAAGACAAAGCCAGATCAATCAGCTCAACTTTAAAACAGATCTGTGAAGCAGAAATAGCAAATATAATGAACAGTTTCACCCATATATGTTTTAGTTTGTACAGACAATAACTGTCCAATATCAAATTAAATTTACAGGACAAACATTGTTCTATCATTGGTATTTTTGTACTATACAGCAGCATAAACGGGTAGCTGGAAGGTAGTATATATAGTGATATGTTTTACATCATCTGAAAATGTTCTTCCAGCACAATACTGAATAAATTAGTTGCTGTAAACTAAGAGATTCAAAAAGATTGCATATTTATTATGCTGTACCTATTAGTATTTGTACCACTATACTTGAGGTTACCCATTTACTTATTTATTCAGCATTTATTAAATCAGTGCTGTATATTGTACAATGGCAGCCTCAGGGATCTAATATGAAACAAGTATGTAACAAATTTCTTCAAAACAACCTTTTCCTTTCACATTAGATGTTTAGAACTATCTTCATCCAAATTTTGATTTCTTAGAAAAGATGTAAAGCTTTATAAAAAGCTGTCTACATATTGCATTCTTAATTTACGAGCCCAGACAAATGCTATATGGCAAGACAGTATCATGGTCTGTAAGAGTGGTTGTGTTTTTAGTGTACGTTTAGCAGCAACAAGTAACTGTACCAATTTCAACTTCTCTTCCAGAATCAAAACCAGCTCTGTGCTTTTCAATCCTGTAGCAAATGTTTTGTGTCACTAGACACCATGTAAACTGATCGGTACCATGTTTCAAAAAAATAATTAAAAAAAAAAAAAAAGTCTTTGCATTTTAGTGACATGAACATTTTAATACTACTAAAAAATAGATTTGGGTACCCATCACCCAAGAATCCAAGCTGACAGTGTCTGATTTGTTATACAGACTGTACTGTCAATTTAAAGGTTGTATGTTCAAGGTGAGGCAGCCTGACAACTCAGTTGTACAATATACAAGGTAGAGGATTACCAGCTGTGTGGTGCAGTACAGCATGAGGATTTGTGTACCACTTCTAAACCCTTTATTAATCGTCAGTGCCTTTTATTATACATTGCATGTACCAACGACTAGTGTCATACTCTTAAGTTCATAGCAGTGTTAAAAACCTAAATTAATTTCAACCCCCCAAAAAATTCAGTACAAGAGTGAAGAACTTAAATTGTAGAAAAATCAGGGCTTGTTTTAAAAATGTCAATTAGTCATTGTTCACATTTCTGTAAGTGGGATAAAGACAAATGATGAGCCAGCATATTACTTTTTCCCCATTATGCCAGGAAGAAAGAACAAAAATAGTCCTAAATTAAAAATGGGGCTTTGGTTGAAAGTAAGATCAGTTGGGGTGGTTTCCCTTTAAAAAGCTACAGCTGACAAATATAATGCAGAAGTCACAAATGCTGGACACAACTCTGCAGTTCTCCATTTGAATACATGAACAAAAACCTCCTTTTACACAATTCATATTTATAAACAAGTATCTTGAGGGTAAGAACAAAAACAATCTACAAGACAACCAGCCCATTAATCCTACTTTGTACATTACCAAAATTCTGAGCAAAAAAGAAAAAAAGAAAAAAAAAAAATCAGTTTAAGCTCTGACAGACATTTGATTTAAAATATTCTAGCCTATGATCAAGAAATGCCTCTTGTACCATAAAAGCAAAACTTTAAAAAAAAAACCAGAAAAACCCAAAACAAACAACAAAAACAAAACAACAACCTAAAAAGAAACTAAGGCAGAAGAGGTGTCTCCTCCTCAGACCAATTCAGTCCCACCAGTTCACCCCTCAGGCTCCTGTGGCACCTATCCCTCCCTCCTTCCACCCAAACACCTGAAGAAATCCTGAACTGCCAAAAATATTTCTGAACAATTAATGTTTTAATAAGCTAACCACTTGTTAATGTACCAGAGAAGCAAAACCCATGTTAAACAGGCAATCAGAAACCAGCTTTGACTTCTCAAAATATAAATTTAAAAAAAAAATTAATGAGAGAGGCAGGAGGAAGAGAGGGGCACACGGGGATCTCCTATCGGCATTCACACTGCCTCCCAAATAGATACAACATGAAAGACCAAATTCCATCACCAAAGCATAGCTATGAAAAAAATCTCAATTCAAATTAATTCAACTGTAGAGAGCTGATGTCTTATGAGAAAAATTAATGAAACAGATGTGTGTCCATGTCCGTGCTGGTGGAAATGAAAGTAGCCGGCTGGAGCTGAGCTTTGCTTCCAAAATCACCACACAGTTTCTGGAGTTGCCAGCAGAGAAGTCTTCTCTTCCAACAAAGGTTTCCATGGCAGTGCAGTCAGTCTAGAAAGGAGATAGGAGGGGGAAAAAAAAAAAAAAAAAAAAAAAAAAAAAAAAAGTCAGTGACATTCTAAATGCAAGTTATACTGGGAAAAAAACATTTCCTTGTGAGAACACATGGAGCTTAAACACTGCAACACTGAAAGCTGCTGAACACAGGTCCCTCATCAAGGGAGGAGGCACCACCAGGTGATACCACACTCCCCAGATCCCAAGCCATAGAGAAGAACCATGAGTTGGAAGCAAGCATGGAAGAGCTGCTGCACCCATCGAGATGACACGTCTGTACTCCAAACAGGGAGTAACAAGTCACAGTAGCGTGTCCTGTCCTCCACTGTTCAGGGAAAAGCTTAATTTAGTTATGGTAAGAACCACCTCAGAGAGGAGTTTTTGCTTTTGCAATGAAGTCTCTGTAAAAGGCAACACATAGTACAAAAGCATGCAGCAACCTCTGGAAGAACTGGTGGCTTCAGACTGGAAAAGGAAAAATACAAACCCAGGAAGACACAAGGCAGAAATGGAGGGAGGAGAGCAGCTGACCTCAAAAGCAGAACACCACTTCTGCAATTAACCAGGCACATGCCAATGTGAGAGTAAGTCAAAAGGTTCCTGACACAGAAAAACCTGATGAAGGGGACATGAACACTTTCTGCACTTTCCAGTGTGAACACAAGATGAGGAACACATGAAAAGTCTTTATTCAGCTCACTACAAAACCATGTGCACTCCCAACAAAGACTGCTTCTCAGCCTGGAGGGGTTCTATCACCCAAATCCCTGGCTAACACTGCCTCCTGGTCCTGACAGACTCTCCACTTCCACTATTGCTGTCCTCTCTGCCAAGACTGAGGGCACTGCCCCCTGATCAGGGGCTTTGGTCACCTTCTCTTCCAGGGTTGAGGCACACGTCAGTGGGATCTCTTTCCCAGCATTACAGGGGAGAACAAAATAGGAGGTTGCTCTCTCCAAGAACCAACACCTAGTCTAAGAGCTTTGGCCTTCAGAAAAGGTCAAATGCAGAAATGTAGCCTACTTTTTCCCCTGGAAGCCACCCAGTACAAGCTCTCTCACTGCTCATGGAAGAGCTCGCTGTCATTAGAACTGTAACAGGAAGAATACAGTATGAAGCAGGGCAACAGCAGCAAGGTCCTCTAGATGGAAAGGAGGAGGTCTAGAGCTTAAGCCTGCCCATGCTCTTCTGCGGGGTCACAAGGAAATCAGTTAAATCCCATTGCTAAAGAAAGCACTGTGCTCCTCTGCCACAGGGATGTGCTGTGAAAAATGTGACCACCTAGAACACAACAAGCCTCAGGTATAATAACCCAAACCTGTATGTTTACTTACATAACCAATCATAAAGTATGCACACACAAACCCCACCCTACGTTGGAGAAGTTACCATTTCCAGCTAAAAATACTGCCCTTTCAAAAGAAAAAGAAAGGAAGAAAAGGGAAACAAAAAAGAGGAAAAAGAACAAAGCTGAGAGGGGCTGTGCTGAGCACCCCTGCTCCTACCACTGCGCCAGGGACAGACGAGAAGCAAAGCCCATGGCAGGGCTGGCAGCAGTGCAGAGGGGTCCTTCATCTCCAGAGGGAAAACTCCTTTTTTATCCCTACACAACTCCCACCAAGGTCTGTGTTGCCGAGTTTCATTTTTCAAACACACAGTGATTTCAAAACAACAGTAACTTGGTTTTCCACAATTCAAAGAGGAATCAGCCAAAACAAACCCGCAACTCAAGAATCTCCATTTGTATTATTTCAAACATCATAAGATCCCTACCAAAAGCTATTGCTTGTTACACACAGAGTGTGATGTGGTTAGCAATGGCTTTGTTTTCACAAAAGCCAAGTGAAGCTATTATTTTTGCAATAGTTTTCCTCTTCAGAAAAATATTATGTTGTTGTAGGACCAAAGGATGAAAATATGCACCACAGCTCGTAATGAATCACACCTCAAGGATGCATGCGAGTCAAGCATTAGAACAGCTTCTACGTTAAACTTACATTCAGTAAAAATTAACACTAGCAACCTCCCACCCTTTCCTTGCTGTGAACCTATGAGTTTACATAAAAGGAACTTCAAAAACTGTCTCTGCTTTTGTCAGGACATTTTTCCTCCACGCCTAACACACAAGACGCACCTGAAAGCTGTTGGACAAGTTATTCTAATCTCTCCAAGCACATCCCCGAAACATTTTGCAGAGCAAAGGCCTGTTTGAAGTAGACAGCCCCATGTGGCAGAACTCAGTATTTATACCTAGAAGTTGCTGAAAACTTTAAGAAACTCATGTCAAATTACATTTAAGATACTTGGTGGGGGAGGGAGAGAACTTAAGAGCAAAAAAACCACCCTGATTCTTTGAACAAGTTTGGTGTAACTCAGAAGGCCACAGTATGGCCAACTCTAAAGCAAGTCCACCAAGTGACTCTAGCCAAAACCCAAACTAATGCAGATTAATTTATGAGGAACAAGAAGAAAGTATCATCGAATAAAGCTTCACTACACCTTATAAATTCCCTGGCTGTCCTGATTCAAATACAGAGTTTTAAACCAGCACAGAGGTAAGCTCAGGACCACGCTGCAGCATCCTCCCTCCCCAGCAGATCTCATTAATTTGTTCCCCCCTTCTCCCCATAATTATAAACTGTACTTCAGCACATTTCCTCCTCATTATTAAGCTAAAGTAGAATTGTGGGAATTGTAAATGAGTTTCACATAAACATTACCTATGAGCTGGTAACAGCCTGTCATCTTTCAGAATGGAGTTATTGGCTGTCACCATTTCCCTAATCCCCTTGTTAAAGCTGAAGATTTCAATACTGCAGTTGGAGCAGTTCAGCTGACTGATGCATCAAGCACATATATATGTATGTATGTATGCACACAGAGAAAGACAGGGATACAAATTTAAATACACATGCACACACACATACCTGTATGTGGACATATGTATCAGTCTCAAACAGAAAAGGCAAAAAGAATGGTGAAACTTGACGACCTCATGGGAAAAAAAAATTCCCTCCAAAATCTAAGACAAGACTGAGCTCACACAAGATCCCTCCTACCAAGTGCAGTTGCTGAAGTATCTACAGCTGATGTAAACTGGATTTAATGTGAGAACAAGTCTGTCGTGCTGCTGACACCAGAAGCAACTTTGTGGGATTCCACCTTGGTGGTTCCTCACCAGGAGGATCCTTATGAAGTGATATAGTTGTAATTAAGCTCCTTGGTGGCTCTTCTTCCATCTTTTGACTAGCCAGTAGGTGAAGGCAAACTAATGGAGGACATGAAGTGCTCTGAGAAAACAACACAGCTTCTGTGAAGCTGAATGACCTTATTTGTCTTAGTAATGTACGATTCATCAGCCACTAAGTATAAGTGCAGCACAAATATGAGAATTGGGGCTCAACAATAAAAGCCAGATTAGCATTTAACTACAGAAACCATATCAATGTATTTGACTCAACACTGATTGAACAGTGAAGGAAACTGTCAGCCCTTCATAATTTGGTTTCCTTTTAGAGATGCGAACTAGCTGGGAAGTGAGGAACAACACACAGAGTAGCACATCAGTCCCTTGGAATTCTCAAAACATAAATACCACCAAGTAAAACTCATATGCCAGATCAGACATGACAAGTCAGAAGGTGACTTTCACTTGCAGTGTAAACCTATTTCTGTACTTTCATAAGCTCTTCCAAGAAAATCTCCTGTCTCCAAAAAAAAAAAAAAATTCTGGTAACTGATCATTACAACAAAACAAGCAGCAAAAAAATGATCTCAGCAAACACTCTGCATTCTTGAAGCAGCCTAGAAATACACTATTTTAAGTGTTTTCATAGCACCCTACACTGGGCTTTTCTGTTTATTCAAACTTCAGCTCCGTTAACAAATTCTACACAAAAGCCTTTATTCAAAACCGTGCTCCACTGCTTCAGAATGTGGAGAACAATACAAAATTCAGCTTCCTATGAAGATTTAAGATGGAAAACAAGTCCAGGAAGCATCCAGACATTTTTGCAGATCACTTCTCCAAATAAATAGGCAAAGCTGAGAAAATTAGAACATCTTCATTACACAATTCTATTTCAATTCATCAGTTTAAGATGGGATCAGATCATAAAACTACACAACAGTCTGAATCTTCCTGAGAAACAACCAACCACAGGAAAGGGACAGCAAGGGCAGAAGAGAAACTAAGAGGGGAAGTATTTAAAATTGGATGGCAGGATACCATTATTCAAAAGTGTTTTGTTTAAAACAAGGGAGCACACTGAGAAGAAGTGCTCTGCAAGTTCTCCATGTCAAAACAATCTATAGATTTATAAAAATGAGGGGCAGAGGATTAGATCAGTCTTAATTCATGAGAGTGCAAACCCAGTGCCTTCCATTCAAAGGTTTATCAGCTGAGAATACACCCGATTCACGCTTCATTTCCTCCATCTGAATTATTGTGGTCATACAAGTCAGGCCACTTTGAAAGAAACCAAAAGGTTTTAAGAACATAGCAGACATTGCCTAATTCTTTCATAGACATTCACCCTAAAGAATATCTGTTTTTACAGGAAAGGCTTAATTCTGACTTAGTTCTGCAACTGGTTGCTGAAAGGCTAAACGCTTTGCTTACACAAGATATTAATTTAAGATAATTAAGTGATTAAAATCTCCATGTCTAAGACTAAGACAGCCTAATGCTTTCTGGAGAACACTACTGAAGTTCTCCATTTCCTGAACTTCAGGTTAGGGGGAAATCAGAACTAATCTGACTTAAGCAGATCAAAAGGGGCAGTACAGCCCTTGACATTCTTGTGCACACAGCTACACAATATTCCTGTTGTTCAGGAAAGCACCAAATCCCAGGACACAACCTCGAGACACAACGTGCACATCCAAAAGCACTTTGTTCAGGCCACCAGGACAGGGCAGAAGCACTCTTGACATATTTATTGAATTTTAAGACTTCCACATGGCATGCAGGTCAGGGCAGGGAGGTAATTTGCACAAATTACTTCTTCACAAATTAACGAGAAATTTTTTTGCCCCAAATTTTACCAAATGCATGGTTCCTATCCTGTGCCATTGTCCTATTTCTTCGAGTTCTTATTTTAACAGCATAGCTTTAGACCTTGCTAAAGGCAAACAGAGAAAAACAGAATTCCTCCTTAATTTGCAGACACACAGACATCGAGTCTGCAAATCCCAACCAGAAAACCTGACGCCTTTGCTGTGGCCACTGCATGAGCAGTTCCAGCACCTGGGTAACCCAAACATGGCCCTGACACAGAAAAACATCCTTACTTGGGGAATGTGCTAAACTAACGCTTCCCATTAAGCACATTTTTCACATACTTTCTTCACTCAGCAACAGACTGATGATGCTTGAATTGAGCTAACAAATATATATGATACTCACAACTTTACTGACTTTCCATAAGCAAAAAAAAAAAAACCCCAAAACAACAGCTCTACAATTTAGTTTTGAAAAACCTGTTACATGACCCACTTCTCATTGGATAAACTATTCAAACACAGAGACTGGTACAAACACACCCCAGTGAATGAGATTCCTCCACAAAATGCATTTCCAAAATTTAGAAAGGCAAAGTTACTCTTACAAGTAATCTTCACCCACAGCTGTTCATTCAAAACGTGGTTCTGCTATTCTTAGTGCTTAGCATTTTCAGGAGCTAAAAAACCTCTCCCATGCTTCCAGATAATTTTTATTCACTTTGCAGAACTGCTTTATCTTTTCCAACAGTGGCTTCTTCTTGTGTTTGAATAAACAGTAGTGTTGTTTCTAGGAAGGCCTCACGCACAGCCCCTTCATTTCATCTCTTTTACTGATACTATTCCTAGAACTAGGAAACTTGCATGCTCTTTTGGCAGAGCCCTACCACCAACTCAAATTGCACCGGGCAGCTTGACAAGAAGTTGTTGGGGGTTTGGGTTTTTTTCCGGTTGTTTATTTTGTTGTTTGTTTAGGGGTTTTTTAAACTAAACTTCTATTACAATATAATGAGACAATACTAAAAATTAAACTTTATCCAAAACACACAGAAGTTCAAAACTGCAGATTTTTGTGCTGCAGAAGAAGAACAACAACAATTTCTGCTTTTTCCAAAGTGCTCTCAGACCATGTGTGCACAGTGCTAGGACTGAGCTCCTAAACTGCAGAAAACATAGATAAACTTCAGCCAAAAAGAAAAATAACCTTGTTTGTGCAGCTTCTGCCACCACCACCTGCCACAGTTCACTCTGCTCTGGTAACAAGGGTACAGAGCCCTTAAGTGCCAGCAGGGAGGAGGATATTCCCTGCCTGTGCTCTTGCAGGAAAGTGGATTTAAAGAATTGTTGGGAAACAAACAGAAAAGGAAACAGCCACACGGAATACCGGTGCACAGCTCTTCTTCCCTTGTTCTCTAAGGGCTTGGAATAAATGGGAGTGTCAGAGTAGGAAGTAAAAAACCTCAATGGTGGTAAACAGCTTCCCAGGGAGGAACAGCCAGGTAACAAGGACCCTTCAAGCCTGCAGAATTACTCGGAAATAAATAAAGAAAATGTGACAGGTCCCTACCATAAGCGGTACAGGAAGCTGCTGAGAGCACACTCTAAATGTATGGCACAGGAGGATACAGCATCCACACCATCATAAGTGGCATGGAGAGAAAAGATAAGGCTCCTTATCTCTTCCAGTACAGGACCTAGGGGCTGCCAAACAAAGCCAGGATGAAGCAGGGTCCAAAACAGCCAGGGAGAGGTCTGCAGGCAGCATGGCCTGCCTGACTGCGGGCTCCTGTGGATACAAGGAGTTGACACAGGATCAAAGAGAGACTGGAAAAGTACTTGGATTAAAGATCCATAAAGGATTATAAAACACGACAAACTACATCACACTCAGGAAATCCCCCAAGCTGAAAAAAAAAAAAAATTAATAAAAATGAGAAGTTGAGTGTATGTTTGCGGGGAAGTGTTAAAAACACCTGCACAGCTCCTCCTCTGCTGGGTGGTGTCTGCTTGCAGGCACAGGTCCTTGGTTTGAGTGAGCAAAACTATTCTTATAAACACAACTAAGAGAAAGGACAGTGTCACTCATGACTAATGAGACAGTTCCCCACCCTTCAAGTGACCTTTCCTGATATTTCCTCTCTACACCAAGTTTCTCCCTGCTACAGAAAGTTTCACCTGTTCTAATTCCCCACACTTTGCTCTTCCCAACCACTTCAGCTATCAATATCTGAAAGTGCTCAGCACTACCATTTGCTTTCACCTCTGTCACCAGAAATGCCTGTCAAAGGCAGAAGTCACTACCTGTCCAGGTACCCAAACAGTTACACCCTCCTCATGCCTTTTGGCCACACATGCCTGCACACACACACACAAAAATAAATCTTTGCTCTCAGACATTATCTGTTACCACAAAAGCATCATTTTTTTTTTCATTTTCTGGTTATCACATTATTGAGTCTGCATTAACAGCAGGATACCCAAACCCCTGGCTTAGGCAGGGGAGGAAGAAGAAAGGTTGAGATTGCATTCCATGAGTGCAGCAAGGTCTTCTCAAATCACAGCACAGGCACAAGAGCCAAGGATAGGACCTTCAGCTTCCAGGAGCTGCTCAGGACCTCACAAGGACAGAGTTAAACTGCGTCTACACATGGACAAGTTTTAATCAACAGCAACTCTTGTTTAGTGTTTACCTTGTGGAACACATCAACATTAATATTCCAATGGCTTCTACCCTCAGCAGTGAATGAAGCCTCACTGCTGCCACCACTTCCAAACTCACCCGCAAACACCTCTGTGTCTGTTCAACATGATCTACCAACACAGAAATAAAATCACTTTCTCCTGTCAAAGCTATCATTTTGCCCTCCAGATTCCACAGGCTACTCCCAAGCAGCTGAAAGTACTGCAGCAAGGACCAGCAGGGTCCATCCAGACCTCCCTCTGCAGAGCTGGACTCCAATGAATCCCAAAGGTCAATGTGTCTCCCAAGCCACGCTGCTGCTTCCTCCCCAGCACTAAAAGGTTGATAGAATCCTAAAGATGCCACCTAAAAATCTCCTGCAAAACCAAGAAGGAACCAGCAGTAAACACCAAGGCAGGTCCATCACCCCAGCTGCTTCTGGAGGATGCAGCTCCATGTGACCTTAAGTGCCATGGGACACTGCACAGGGTGACTGATCCTGGGCTCCAGAATTCACATTCCTGCACCCCTGCTCACACCAAAATCTATCAGCCACATGGCTGAGGGAAAGTTAACTTACAGAAAGGAAAAGGAAAAAGAAAGAAAGAAAGAAAGAAAGAAAGAAAGAAAAAAAAAAAAAAAAAAAAAAAAAAAAAAAAAAAAACAGAGAAGTAAACACTGGGACATGCTCCTAACTTGGAGATACATGTTGGCCCACATTCCTCTTACTGAGATTAATATCCTGGCCAGTGTTCTGACATTTACCTCATCCTTTTCAAGTCATTTAAACCATTACAACCACTGTATTTATAGCTCACTACCTTCCATCACTCCCTGCATGTGTGTACCCTTCCAAGTGTCTCTACCAGCTCCCTCTCTTCACAACTGCTCTCAGGCAGCCTCTTATCTCTTCCAGGCTGACTCTTATCTTTGCTCTGCCAATGGTAGCAGCCTTGATCTTTATCTCACTCCCCACCCCAGCACATTAAGTTTCATCCATCTCTTCAGTTTCATCTTTTAAATTGTAAGCTGCTTAGGACAGGGACCAACACATTTACATTTGCAGCATGGTACAGGGGACCTCGGTCCTGCCTACCCTGTTCAGGTTCTACAACAAGCAGAGATCACATCTGGAGCTACAAGCTTTCATTACCAGCCTCTTGTAAATGACCTCAAGATCAAATCTGTTCACTTTTTCAACTCATTTCTTACAGATTTCCTACTCACCACAATCTGCAATTTAAAAACATCTTCATCTAGAAGCAAACAAACAAAAAACCCACCCTCTCCCCTCCAAAAAACCACCACAGAGTCAAATGTAGATGGCAAACAGTTTCATGTAATGAAAAGTGAAAATTCTGCAAGTTTGAACTCAACAGTGGATGTTACTACATGAAACTCGAACAGCTTGCTGATTTTTGTAACAGACCTAAAGTACAAAAAAAAAAAATCATATTTGTTTAGACTTTAGAAACTTTATTGTTGTAGACTTACAGATCTTAAAGCATGTTCCCTCATCAGTATTTGGGAAGTTTCACCTGCATCCCATTTATGCCAAGAATGCCCTCAGCCAACCCACCTTCAAATCAGCTCCAATTACTCAGCCCTGAGAACAAAAGTGCCCCAAATGGAGGAGAAGCTTTTTGGTACCATTTGCTGGTTTGCCTTGGCCATTTTAGCCCAATTTTCAATAATGTGCCACAAAGTTGCAGCAACACCAATGCCTGTTAACTGCTTAAACAGCACTCCAGAGGTATCACAAGGCTCACAGTGAGTTTTTCTTGGTCTAATATGCAACAGGTTTTCTCATTTATCCACTGATGTGTCTGCTTCATGGTCACCAAGAACTCCCCAGACTCCTAAGAGATCTGTGTGAAAAGAAACACCAGTTCCCCCCCAAATAATTCGGGCTCAGCCCACCAAGCATCAAAAGTTGTTAGGACTGCAAAATCATCTGTTTACCAAGAGCCATAAACAACAAAGCAAGCTGGCCTGCCAGGAATAAGGCAACAGAATCACACTACTCCCTGTGGAAGGAGGGCATCATTCATTAGTGACAGAATAAAACTAAAAAGTGAGTTTTATCAGGTTTCTTGCACACCTTCTGGTGTTATTTCCCATGATTTTGAGAAAAAGAAGAAAAAAAACAAAACTAAAACCCGTTTCTTACACCCTCAGTCATTCCACAAAATCGTGTTCTACTAAAAGGGAAACCTTTCTGCAAGTAGGGAGTATATTTCTGAGACTTTCATGCCCTAGCAAAAAGGCAACTATTCTTACCTATTTTATGCCTTACATAAATATAAGATAATTATTTTAAGTTCATAATATACATAGGCTACACAGGGAACACAAGCACTATCCATCTTTTAGTAATAATTCAGAAGTTTTTAATTTTGAGTCACATTAAATTGTATCATCACCTTGGAATTATAGCCAAAATCTTGGCTTATACTGAAATTAATATAGTTATCTCTTTCAAAACCCTCTCTTCTCAGAAGATTAAAGATTAGACCTTACATTTCACTCACAAATCCCTGCCATGCAACACACACAAGCAGCCTGAATTGCTAACATCCAACCAAATAGCTAAATTAACAGAAAAAAAAGTGTTTTGAAATCAGCAACCTTTGCCCCTTAAGATTTAGCTCGGGTCTTAACCAGGGCAACAAATTCTTGCTAACAGTCTACTACTTGGAGGCTCTTGGGGTAATGCTACACCTGGAGCAAAATCTCCACAAATCCAAACACTTGTTAGCTGAAGATCATTTAGATAAGATACTCAGCAACACCTCAAAAAAGTCTTTGATGAGTCAGGCTAATTTACCTTTGTCTTCCCACTGCCCTCAAGTATGTCACAAATCCCTATTGATCAAGGTTCCCAACTAAATCATAACCATGCCTGAGCTGGGTGACCTTCACAGAGATGTAGGGCTTGATTAAAACTAGAACATATTTCCTTTTCCCCCACACTTACTGCTTTAACCTGTAAGACAAAACTAGAACATAATATTTCCTTTTCCCTACTCACTGCTTTAACCTCTAAGACAACACTGCAACTTAATCAGGGGATTGTTGTTAAAAAGTCAAGCAGCAAATTTGCAGGGTGGGCCATAGGACAGCTCTCCAGCCAAGTCACTACAGGCCAGTTCAGGATGAGTCACAAGGTAATGTTTCATTTTTAGGACAAAACAGCAGTTATCATACATCCCCAGGCTCCAGAAAGCCTGACGCTCTCTCACCTGCCTTTTAGCTTTATCACTCTGTTTTCCTTTGGGTTGAAGAATGCCACATTTGAGCACAACAGTACTTAAAATAAAACTGGAGAATTTGTTTACTGCTCTGGATTAGAAAAACAAACTTGTGAGCACCCTCAGCATACTGGACACCATTCAGTGTGTTTTTGGGAGCACCACAGATCCACAAACACACACAAAGGCACAACAGGTCTTTTTAGTGCCATCCAAAACCTCAAGGTATAAACCCTCTCCTCAGCAATCAATATGAAGAAAACTTCATAAAGACCCTTTCATTAAAAAAAAAAAAAAAAAAAAAAACATACAAAAACCCCCTAAGAAATACCTAGTGATAAAGCACCCCAGCAACTGGGGTAAGCACTGCACCCCTTCTGCTGCTCCCTCAGACATCAGGGCAGGAGGGGGAAATGTTGGGCTGTAGAGGGGAAAACAGAAGGCCAATGATGCATTTAAGATTTCACTAGAAGACTTTTTTAACAACAACAAAAAAAAAACAACAACAAACCAGTTTGAGTACCAGGTTCCTCCCAGAACTCCCCTTCTCCCACAGCTGTGCCTTAACCTACAGGACAGCTACAAGCAGAAAGCTTTCAACTTCCCAACCAGACACAGGTCACCACTGACTGCAACTGTGGATTTCAAGTCTGGAAAAGCTGATTTCCACAAGTATTTCGACATTAACTACAAATAAACGTTCTCTCTCAACGGCAGGGGAGCATTCTTGTCTCAGATTTTCTCACCCAAGAGCAAGTAAAACTCAGCTGATTCTCAGTCAAATATGTCAGAGTGAGCTCACTCCCACCCTGCATGGCAAAAAGCTCTCCTGCCTTCAGAACTCAGACACTACTTGACAAAGCTACCCCGGGTATTTTTTAAGTAAGTCATCCAAGCCTGTAAAAATGGCATCTGTTACAGCAAGATTAAAATGCTCTGGGGTTGAGGTTTTCTGTAGAATTATTATCCCAGTATTACTTCAAAGATGTAGGCTATATAGCAGCTAAGTTATTTTTAAGGCATGGATCCATGCCTTAAGTATTCTGTCAATACAAAAGAGCCTCAGTTTGAAGCAAACTTTTAAAAACCACTAGTCTAACACCCAAAAGGGGCACTTATTTGCCTGTATCCTGTAAACTGTAATTTACTATATTAGTAATAGCTAAAACTTCCAGCTTCTGAATTTCTCAAAGTGTATATTGTTCACTATACTCTTCAAGATTCTGCATTTGAAATATGCAAGTTACCATGAAGTATCTGACAATTTGGAACATTAGTTTTGCTTTGCAGCTGTACTTGTTCTCCTTCCTCTCAGCTCCCCAAAGGCTACACAATGCTCTTGCTCAGCCTAGCACAGGAGGAGATGAGAAAGGTGAGGAACATTTAAATTATAATCCTGCACTTTGGAGAACTTCTGAAATAATATCTTATCATAGTGTTTGAGTATCAGAGATAAGATTAAAGAGTGGGTGTAAAACAGGTGGGTTGATATTAAGCTGAACATTATATTTACTATGAACAGTCTCTTTTGGTTTTGGAGTCCAGGGCACCCTTGCAGGTTTAATATTTTTAATTAGGACTGAAGAAACTTACATTACACAGGATCCATTATGCAGTTTATTGCCACCCCATTCTCATTATCCTCCTCAGTTTCTACCATGTCCAATAACAAGGTATACATTAGCTAAGCCTTGTTTGAAGTAGCTTTAGTGTTCTGTACTCCTAGCACAAAATTTCATGACTCAGATTCATGTAATCAAAACTGCAAACCGCTTGCTTCAATATTGTGTAATGATTTTGTGATGAAACTGTTTTGCTAATGACCTCCTTAAACTTCAAGCCTTAGAAATCAGAACCTTATATTCTTTTTATCATTGTCATTATCAACATTAAACCTGAGCTCAACCTATAGCCTAAACCTCAAAGAGAAGTTTAATAGCAAGTCAGGCCTATTTACCAGTTCTAGTTAGTGCCCTCCTCCTCCTCCTCCCTCTGTGTTGTGAATGGAGGGGAATAAAAAAAAGTTTGATCCACATCAGTGAACCTGAACCAGAAGTAGTTTGGGAACTACAATGAGGGGGCAGTGGTGCATTGCAAATTACTCCACCACCCTCAGTAGTCAGGAAAATGCAGTTCAGTCACAGAATACAATATTCCATTTAAGCAAACAACAATTAAACAAAAAAAGCAAACAATCCCAAGTTGGGAAGTGTTTCCCTTCCAGTAAAACTGCAGTTTAGGGAGAAGAGATCAAGTGCTCTACCTGACAGGATTTAATTAGCATGAGATAGCTCCTTTATAGGAAGCAAAGGGTAAATGCATCCACCAAATATTTTCCTTAAGATTGGATTTAACCACAGAGCATGTTTCAGGCAAAGAGACTGAAAGAGGGGGATGTGGAAGCAAAGAAAAGACAGCACTCAGGGTTGCTAGAAGTCTTCAAAAGTATTAAAAATATCAATTACACATAGGCATACTATCCCTCTTCAGGATATAAGACGTTTAAGAGTGAAGCTATTTATTTTCACTATTGAAAACAGAATGTGAAATAGAATATTTATTATATTAATAAAATATTTAAAACTTTACTGCATTAGAAACTGATAAGCTGTTTAAACAATACAGACTTCTAAAAATGATGCTTGCTATAGCACAGAGAAACAATTTAGTGAAAATTGGTATCCTTATAAGCAAGAATTGAAAATCATTACTAAGAAATTGACCCACACAACAGATTTCCAACACTGTGTTCAAGTCTGGCAAGCTACATTTAGCCTGGACTATTCCAAAAATCTGTTCACCCCTTCGGGAGCCACCTACAAGTAAACAATGTCCACACCCCACCTGCCTGCTGGGGACCAGAAATATTTTCTGCTGTCTTTATACAGAACTGTCAGGCCTTGTATTGAAGAAGCCTCTCTCATTTTCTTTTTCTTATTAGGAATAGGGAAGAAACTACCAACCTAAGCTCTTACTATTCTTAGGTCTTATTTTCCTCCAATGCCCATGTTTTTATGCAGTTTCTTTCACTTAATTTTAAAGCAGTTTTAATTGCCAGAAAACTCCAATTCACAGAAGAAACCAGCAACTGTAAGCCTCTTTTTCCCTCTGCAACTTGTATTAGACAAGGGAAAACCCCCAAGCACAAGGCTGTAGATATTTTGCTGTAGCAGTAGTAAGCAAAAGGCTTAACATAAATACAATTTCTAAACACATTATCTCATGAAAAATATTTTTAAATGGAATATTTACAGTATAGCTGGAAGGAAATATCTCTGGGGGTTTTTAATTCATTTTGTAAGAAATTTTACTTCACAACATGGATTTCTGCTCTCTTTTTTAAAACAAAACAACAAAAAACAACCAAACAAAAAACCACAAATCAGCTCTGGCAATCAATGTGCCTCTGACTTAGCAGACAAATCTTTCAAGTGCTGAAAGACTAACTCTGGAAAAAAGCACTTCTTGAACTGGCAACTTTCAACATCTTCTAAATTTGATTCCAACCAACAAAACAAAGCAGAGGAAAAAAAACCACTGAGGCAAACCACACATTTCTGAGCAGCCCCAAGCAGTGCTGCCAGACTGCGAATGGCATGCGAGCTGACTCAGGCTTGTACCTTCCACTATTAAAGGCTACACAATTTTAAGCTCCTGCAATACCTTCGGCCTTCAGACAGTTTTAGGAACTAGAAAAAAAAAAACACCCTATCATTTCAGTGCTTCAGATTGTAATTAAAAATATAAAAGCCAGCAGCAGCCTGCCCCTTTACTGCTTTCTCTGTTGACAGAGAAGTAGACAAATATCAATGTCCAACAGAGATTAAGTATTTCCTCTTAGTACTCATCAATTATTGACTACACAGACATTTGCAGAGACAAAAACATCGTTTCCAACACATGCAGTTTTCTATCCAGGTAGGTGAATTGCTGCAAGGAGTTCAGTGGGTCACTAACAGCAAAATAAAGATTATACTTCTAAAGTTACAGTGCAGTGGAGCACTTGCACAAACACTGCTGTTCAGTCACTGGACACACACAATGCCACTAACAGCTAACTACTGTTTTTCACAACCACCATGAGAGCCAAGAGCTTAAAATATGAATATGAGCATCCCTCATCTTTCTTATATCCTTCCTCTCCACCCCCAACCTTTATTTTTTATGGAGACTTTAAACTGCATCACCTTAAGTCGGGTCAGACCACCACTGACTTGAAAGCTCTGAAGTTTCAGAGCTGGAAGACACTGCTTGGAGCCTGCTCCTCCTCTATTACAGGTGCTCCTCACCTGCTACCCAAAAAGTAGATTCCTCAGTATGGCAGAAGTAGGGTTACAGGTCAGCTAAACCTTGTCACACTACTAGAAGGTGGTGGGTGTGGACTGTAGGAGCCCACCACCACCCTGGTCAGCCACCAGGAGATGGTTTGGGGGATAAAAGGGTATTTTGGAGACTGGTGCTCCAAAGAGGCACACCAAAACTTCCAGGGACAAAGTAAGTTCTGTTTGCCTAAGATCCAGGTAACTAAACACTGGAAGATTTGCACATGAAAAACCCTACCACATGCTTTTCACTTACAGTTATTGAAATAAACAGATCTAAATACCAAATACTGATGCCTGAACCCATTTGAGCAATTTTCAGCCTTCCCTATCCATGACACAAATTACAAAACACCAAGTTCATAAAAAACCAAAGAAGTGAAGAGTCATCTTTTTATAAGCAGGGAAGAAGCAAAATAAAAAGTGAAGGAAAAAAGTGCTACTGTAACTTCAGGACAAGAACATGAAATATAAATATTTCACAATGTGAAATGTTTGTGAAATGTTTATACTACCAAACTTCTTTCATAAAAAAAAAACAAGGCACACAACAGTTTGATTAACTGACTAGAAAAGTCACATAAATCCTTCAGACCAAGGACCATGTCCTCCCTCCTTTTCTTTCAGCAGTCAGATACTGCACCAGGACAAGGCTGCTTGTACTACAATAATACAGAATATTAAAAAAAAAAAAAACAACAAACCACCACAACACATTTTCCCCACTCTGAAGACCACATTTCATAATATATTAAGCAGAGAAGGCAATTCCTACAGTTCAGCAAGCATGAAAGGAAAGTGCTGTTAAAGTTACAAACCTTTTCTGGCAGCGTTGCACCTCAGCCCATCGGATCTGCTGAAGTCTATGCTTACGTAGGCTCCACTGTCCAAACCTGAAGTACCATTTTGGAGATGGCAAGTGGGAGCTGTGGTACTTGCCTCACAGCTTATGGGGTCATCCTGTAAATTCAGAGCGATGTAGTTTAAGCCATTCTGAAATCCAGTTGAGGTATCACGGGACATTTTGCTTTCCTGACCATCAGATATGTTTTCATCCGGTTTCAACCAAACATTGTCAAATGAGGCAGAGCTGTGTCTTTTGCTACTATCAGTAAAGAAAGAGGAGGAGGTGGTCACAGTCCCAGCAGAAGAGAACGTTTCAGAACTGTGTCTCCTCCTGCCTTGAGGATCAGCTCGAATCACTTTCGGTCCCATAGGAGGTTCCGAGGTGGGAACAGAGAAGCTACTGGTACCAGCATACCGATCAACAATGCACAGCCTGTTCACGATGGAAGAAGGGCTCTCAATCTTCACATCCTCCTCGGATTCAGCAGCAAAGGGCCTAGGTGGTGTTGCTGCCATGTTGAATGTCATCTCCGTGTAGTCATCAGTCCTGTTACTCGCCGTGCTGACGCAGGCAGTACCAAAGGAAAGCCTGGCGTAGTCAGGATTTGGTTGGTTTCTAGGAATACTGGAACTTGAATAAATTGAAATATCTGTTAGAGAGTTGGACAGTTCCTTGGCTGCTTTTGGTGACTGGACATCCAAGTCAACACTCATATAATCCGAAAGCGGAGACTGTCTGTGGTCACTGCTGGAGCCCAGAGATGATGGTGATCCTTCTGCAGACAAGGAGTAAGGTGTATTGCTCGCCTTTTCGTTAAAATCAATATTGATGTATTCCCCAGGACTCGCTGGCTCGGGGGGAACGGTACGATCGTACATTCTTGGGATGGTGTTACTCCCTCTAGTACCCAGGGGGAGCCTCGTGGGCCGAGCAGCCCTGTTCTGCACAAGTCCCTCATCTGAACCTTTCACCACTGGTGACTTGGAGATGCCATTAGCCAGAGCTTCGCTGTTGACCCCTTTTACATTTTCTGATCCATCGTACAAGAGTTTTCCAGGTGAAGACATTGGAACATATTCACTGTGGTCGCCGTTTTGTCCTGATAATGCCTTAAAACTTCGAGGCAAAGAAAAATATGAACTGAACCCTTTGGAAGCAGAAGTGGTGTGAATATAATTGGAATCACCGGGGTGTTTGGGAGCTGAATTACCAGGTGACATATCCATGTACTCACTGTTTACAATCTTCTCATTACTTCCTTTAGAAGCAAACCCTGTTAAAGGACTTCGTACAGGTGAAGAGCTGGCTTTTGGAAACATCATCATATATCCTCTGGAGTCAACCTGGGATGGTGACCAGGAATTGTTAATCTGTTTTGGAACAGACATACTTTTAGGAGTCATTGGCAAATAATCGCTGTTGCTGGATAGAGAAGATGCAACTCCTGGCATCATGGGCATGTACCCATCATCTCTGGCTTTACTCCTACTTTGGTTACACACAGAATCAAGGTTAGCATCACTGTACTCCAATTCATGGTTATCTTTCAATTTTGGTGTTTCAGAGTAAAGTAATCTTCCATGATTTCCTGCAGAATCTTCATCCAACACAACTGTAGTTTGTGTCGTCTTCTGCTGCACAGGCACAGAAGTTGACTTTGTTAGAGAATAAGCTCTTTTCCTGAAACACTTTTCAGCCTCCATATAATCATCTCTTGAGGTGTCATCTACCTGTTGCTTACTCATGGACATGTACTCACTCAGACAGTTCTCTTCTCTGATGGGTGGTGTGTTTCCCAGGGAATCTGGTGTATTACTCCTGACCCGAAAGTACCTGAAATCTCCAGGGCTGGAGCCATATTCATCGGAAGAGATAAATCCCCCATCACTGGGGGAACCACAAACAGATGAGCTGGAAGGCCTGGTCAGCATGTCTGAAGCAGAGCCATGGCCACTACTGGAAGAAACACTGATGGGACTTGTGGTGGAGGGAAAATGAGAAACAGGCAGCGAAGCAGACCTGGTGTGGTAAGTTGAGCTGAAAGCAGCTCTCACATACCTTCCACTCCCTTCTTGCCGGCCCAAATTCATCCTTGCAGTATTCAGGTGGATCAGACTCCCAGTCACCGATCGAAAAGGCCTTGTCATGGTTCCTTCTCCTTCACTGGATGTTCTGAAGCGATAGGAGTTGCTGCTTTTGGTGGTAGGAGGAGTCCCTCCAGCAACGTTCTCTGTTCTAGATCTTCTCTGCAAGCCCGTCTGGCTGGGGGGCAGGTTGCCCAAGTGCCTCCTAGTGGTGATGAAGGAGATAGGATTGGTACCGCTGCCACCACCAGAAGACTGGCTCTTGCTTCGAGGCCTGAACTCCGCAAAGGCCTTTAGAGCTTTCATGGTCTCTAGAAAAGTCTCGTGCATATTCTGAGCCACCACCGAATCATCCACTTGCATCCAGAGTTCTCCAGGTCCAATGGAGGCAGATCTGCCCACTTCGATGAAGAAGAAGTTTTCCGAGTGACCGCAGCGGCGAATGTTCATTAGCTGCAAGTGGACAGAGGGCACCTCCGAGTTCAGCTTGACGAGGTGGATGGCCTTGCTGGAAAGACATAACCTGTACACCCCAGTGAGGTTTTTTGTCTGTCCCAACCCTTTGGGCTTAACGTTGACCTGCCACACCTCCTTGAAGACCGTGCCGGGCCTCAGGGAAGACCCATAGTGTTCATCATCCTCATCCACCTGCTGATCAGCATGGTCCTCCTGCTCCAAGAAGCCCCTCTTGCTCTGGCTCATGAGCTCACTGATGGCCTGGTACCAGGCCTCCTGCTCGGCCTCGTTCTCCGCCAGCATGGCAAAGTACTCGTCCTTGGTGTACAGGGCGATGATGTGCTTGTGCTTGGCGTCGGCCCGCCGGCTGACGGTGAAGCACTGGTAGAGGGGGATGACCCGCTTGGGCGGGGGGCAGCAGAGGGCCCCGCCGGCCCCCCCCGCCCGCAGGCTGCTCTTGAACTTCTTCTCGCTGTCGTAGTACTCCAGCCGGGCGGGGGCCAGGTGGCTCTCAGCCCTCAGGACGAAGTAGCGCTTGTGGCCGTGCTTCTGCTTCCGCAGGTACCCGCACTTCCTCACGTCCTCACCGGCGGCGGCCGGGGAAGCTCCGCGGCCCACCGGCGGGCAACNCGAGAGAGAGAGAGAAAGAGGGTGAGCGAGCGAGCGAGCGAGCGAGCGGGCGCGCGCCGCGGAGGAAGTAAACAACCCTGCAGCGCGCGGGCGACCGTTGGAGCCGCTCGCGGGGGTGGGGGGTCCGCGAGCCTGGGCGGGAACGGGGCCGGGACGGCAGCCGCCCTGTCAGGGGGAGAGAGGACCCGAGACACCCGGGACCGGGCAGCGCGGCTTTAACCTCCACAGGGCTCCTGCCTCCACAGCGTTTCAGCCTTCACATGGCTCTGCCCCAGCGCCTTCGCCCTCGCGTGCCCCGTAAGCCTCCTCCTCCCGCCGCCCGCAGTTGGTGTTCCCTCCTCTGGCACCAGACAATGCGTCTGTATTAAAGCGCGGTGCCCTGTGGTGCAGGGCTGTTTCTTATTTTTGGTATGCTACTGTGTAATTTGACAGCTGTCACGGGTTTGGGGTTGTCCAGTGCCAGTCAGTCCTGGCTTTGGCGTGAGTGGTGACCTGCATTAGTACTTCTGTGGCAGCTTGGTGTGGTGTGTGAGCTGTGGGATCCAAGTCTATTGTATCCAAGCTGGCCACAGACATAATCCCTGAATTTTTGATCAAAATATGATGAGTGAGGAGCAAAATCCTTCTGCTTTGCTGTCAAATTATGAATGGGCACTTGTGTGCCAGAAAATTACCTTCCCCATCTAGGTCAACTGTTGTGTTTTTAAAACACAGAGCTAAGACGTTACCAGCTGTATGGATGTTCCACCATTTAAAGGGGTGTGCAATCATTCCTGTAGTCCTTGACCTCCAGCCATAACACCTTCTTAATCCTGTCCTTTGCCAGCTCACCAAGGGGCACTGAGCTGGCAGTTCTGTGACCCTGTCCTCACTGTCACGGCCAACAACAGGAGCTTTCCTACCTTCTTGTGTTGTGCTGCACCCTGGTAGTACTCAGCAGTGGAGGTCAGGGTGTTGCCCACCAATTCTGTCCCGCCTTCTCATCCAACTGCAAAGATCATTTTCCTAGCAAATAATTTTGACCACGTCTCGTTACTAGATCTGGCATCTCTGTCACTCAGACATAATTTACTTGATAGGCTTCCAAGGTCATTTTTTGTCTACCTCACCTCATTCATTATTTAGATGACAACTCTTGCCAATCCCTGACACCCGATTCCATCACCCGCTTGTTAATTTTTTTCATAAACTGCTCTTTTCTTTTTTTCTGCCTCTGAGATGTGGGAATTTTTTTTCTTTTTTTAATCTCCAATAACTCAATTTGTAAACTGGCTCATCAAAACTACCTGCCATATTGATGCTTACTGCCTTATTACTTCTTGGAAAATCTCCATTCTCCATTCCCTTACCTGTTCACTGCCTGCTCATCATGTGTGTAAACTGCAGGGGTTTTTTGTTTTGTGTTTTTACAGCATCTAATGCAATGTTATTGACCCTGACTATAGCTCCTAAGTGTTAAGGCAATACAGTGAAGAAATTGTAACTACAGAAATGTAATGACTCCCAAAACAAGCATTATAAATAGTAGGAAACTGAGATTAAATTTAGTTTTTTAATGGAATTCAAACACGGTAGTAGGAAATTACACAGCACCCCAATAACATTACTTTCTTCATGCAATAGCTATGCCATTATAGTGTTGAAAGCCTGTGGTAAAATTAAACTGGTTTTTGAAGGTGCATTTCTTAATTTTTTCTTTTTTTTTTTACCTGGTCCATCAGTTAGGTGAAGATGAGATTGCTCATGCATTTCCAGATATCGTTTGGATTTCTTTCTGTACTTCTACATGAAAATCTAAAGTGGTTTTTAAGTCGTAGATATGTTAGAGCCTTAAAACTCTAGAGCAAGGTGAACTGCATTCATTTCATGCTTATTCTAGCTTGTTGCTGAAGGATACACGTGGGAGGAAGAAAGGAAACAATTTGAAAGGAAGGGCTTGGGTTTTCTATTTTGTTTATGGGTTTTTTTAGTCATCAACCTCTGGGCTTGCTAGACAGTAACTATGAATAAGCTGTCTCTGTATGTAAGAAGAAATGTATCCGTGTTTTCTGGTCTGTTTTAGTCTTTAGCTATTACATTGCACTTGCAATGTTTTTGTAGGGAGCTGAGAAAGCAACATCTGTGTAATTCAGTCCTGAAATGTTGAGGTGGTAAACAGGGCTAAGAGAAAAAAAATTTTCTGCTAGGCCCTCTCTGGCTTAAAGAGTGCTTACCCTTCCTGTAAACTTAGATTGTTTGTATTTTTCTATGTATTAGGAAACACTTCCTCAAACTGTGAACTTGGCTCTAATTTGCATATGCTTTCTCAAATTTCATTAGTAGCAAGAATAATGGATTTGCTTTATGGTTGGATGGGGCCTTGAGCAGCCTGGTCTAGTGGAAAGTGAACCTGGAATGAGATGATGTCTGAGGTCTCTTCCAACTCAAACCATTCTATGATTCTATGAGTCTATTCTATAAATGTTGTTTAGAGTCTGATGCAGCTGAGTAAAATTTAGTGATTTTCTGTAGTAAGGATTATTTTTTTCTGTAGCTCATATAAAATATGTAAGAACAGCTGTTAATATACCATTCCATTACTGAAATAGTTGACTAGATATGGGATAGAATTTATTTTTACTGTCTTTTATGTCACAAATTAGTATAACTTCCACCAACATATGAAGGTTTCTGTCTGTTTCTCTGCCTACTGCTCTAGCACAGAGCCATAGTTTACTCTGTGAAGTCAGAGTCCCATTGTTATACAGTCAGTTTTAGATTCTTCAGTTTTACTTGTAGAAATTAACTTAGCCTGAGTATGAAATGCTTCCTTAACTGTGGCTGCATTATCTTCCTGAAACTGCAAAGGGAAATCAAGATCCCTGCTTCATGTCTCTTCATCTCCACCAGACTTGAAGAACCTGTAGTTCTTAGAGCTGGAGGTAGGCTTGCTTTGTGTTTCATTTATTTGCTCTTTTACCTTACCAAGTGTCTGCATGAGGCAGGCACTACGAAGACAAGAAATTTGAAACCATTTCTTTCATTCTAGTTCCCACAAGTGGCTATGATGTCTCTCATACAAAGTAATTAGCAATTGTTAGTGTTACCGCTGAGCCAAATGGAGGGCTATATATGTCATCTCCTGCAGAAGAACTGAGGGACCTGGAGGTGTCTGTGAAATTCCACAAAGCACAGTATTATTATTTAAGATACAGGATGTAAATATTTTGGACACAGTCTTGCATTTTGTTGCTTCTTTATAGTTTCATCAGCCTGTATTATGCCCATCCTCAGTTGCATCTACAGGAATAATTACATGATAAAAGAAAAAAAAGAGATTTGTTTTATTGAGTAGTAAAACCGTCTTAGCTCAGTCTTACACGGCATGTTCATAGAGAGGAAAGCATCTCCAGATTACCTTTCTTTAGACATTTAGAATAAAAATATCCCAGAAGCATTTAGCAGCCAAAGGATCTTGAGTGAAAGGTAAGTTTCATCATTCTTAATTTTACGTGTTACACTGTTTCGTTAATTATTTTTATACATTACTAACTACTTCAACTTGGTTAGCAAAATAAATTAACGTAATTCTTCATAATGTGTATTTATGGCCCAAACTATTCCCCAAGAAGTTTCCTTTTTATCTTTACCTCTCAGAAGGAGCCTGCTGTCATTAACTTCTTAGCAGTTCTGTTCTTAATATGGACATCCTGTGAGTTTTCCAAAGTTAGCTCACACAACCAAATTAAACAGCGGTTTTAAATTAAGCAGTTGTAGGCAGGTTATTCTGCATGTCACTTCATGAGAAAAATAAATGCATGTGACATTTCTTAACCCAGACTGAGAGGACACAAATGCCATCTCTTCAATCAGGAATTCTAAGCTGTTGCTTCAGTTTGTGGCAGGTTTGCCCTAAATCCTTGGGCAAATCTCTTAACTGGTCTTGTTCTTCAGTTCCTTAGACATTAAATGGAAATCATAATTCCTCCCTTTCTCAAAAAGAGTCTTTTTGGAGATAAAATCTGTTAATGACTGAGAACCTCAGGTATTACAGCAGCAAGGGTTATATAAAAATCATTGCAAATGCCAACCCAAGGGTTTCCTTTATCTATAAAAATGTGTAGGACCCTTTGTGTCAGGAGTCCCCTAAACGTGCAGCTTCCAGACATAAGCTACATGAACTCTTATTTCTGTCATCCAGACCTTTCAGTGATGAAATGAGATATTGGAACCTTCACAGCATTTATTATGATGCTCATTTATGAAAATATATTTTTTTAAGCACCAGGATTAAAGGCAGACATATTAAAGAGTTTCCCAGTTCAATTCAGAGGGAGCTGTAGGTGCTCAGCACCTCCCTGATAATGAAGATCTGGTTGTTTACTTGTTCCATTATACTCCTGTCACCATCTATCTAATCCTGTCACATAATTGTCTACAGAAAATACTCAGATGCTTGGTTTCTTTACTGTTTTGTGTAACTGGGCAGAGTGTCACCATGCAGTGAAAAGAACCACAGAATGCTGTTTTTGAAGGCATATGGGCAAATTTGCAAAACATTTTCGCACTGCATCAGGAATGAATAGTAAGATTATTCTGCCTGTTTGTTTTCCTATTTGTGGATAGTTGCTATTTGGGTTTTATAATGATGATAGCTTTGGGATTATGTGAAATATTATGCAACTACTTTAGTGAAAGAAACAAAAATGTCCACTTTTGTGACACACAGGTTTTGGCCTTAATTCCTGGCCAGCAAGATACGGACACAACTAAAGCAACATTCATTGATTTCAGATTGTCTTTGGAGAGTGTCGGGGGGGGGGAGAGACAGAAATTAAAGAGATCCATTTAAATAACTGGAAATGGAAAATGGAAAACTGGAAAATGGTATCATTAGTGTCAGTTTTCAGGTGCCAATGGTAATGAGCAGTCAGGACTCTTCCCATAAAGGAAAAGCATCTTTCCCCCAAATTAAGTGCAAATGAACCTTTGCTATTACCTCCTTTGCTAGTACATCGTATCTGCTGAAAATATGTGACATATTGATTAGCCAGCATGTCTTTAATTCTTTGATTTTAAAAAAATTGTTAGTGAAAGTTAAAGAAAATGGCCTCTTAACAGTTTATCCCAGCTGAAGTACTAGAAAGTTGGAGAAAAAACTAGTATTGCGGCTATGGCCCCACAAAGGTTCCTTTGAATTTAAGAAATTTGCTACACTGCAGAACATTTTGGAAGATAAAACCCCCTAGCAAATGGATTACTGGTATGTTTGGGATAATTGGGCTTATGACCACCACGAAGAGGGTGGTCAAAAGTGAGTGCAAAAACCTCAGAGAAGAACTTTAGCTGTAGCAATTGTCAGTAATTTAACTGAGACGCCTGTAGAGCCGGTCTCTGCACCACCCTGCACTCTTCCCTCTGCATCATCCCCCCCAGTTAGCTCTGCTGTCCTCACTGCTTCTGTTGGGTTCCTTAATCCTCTTCTAATGTAGCCAGTGGTGGATGGGGGTGTGTTTCCCCCATCCCAATGTTTTTCCCTCACCTTTAGTGTTAAATGTATATACCCATCACCCCTGGAATGCCAGGGGTTTGGTGATGTATGGAAATCAAATTCCCAGGTTAAGGGAAGATGGGGGTCAGTGTGCATCAGTATCTTTTAAAATTTGTTTGACATTTAATCTATCTGGGCCAATGTTAACCTGTTATTGAGACTTGTTTTGTTCAGACAGAAAGATAAGATGATAGAAAGGAATGTGGAATTAACCCTATGGGCAGGGGGCAAATTGAACTGCCTGCCCTCATGTTGATTCAAATTGGGATTATACTAATCAAACAGATAGAGATAATTGCCAAACAGTGGTTAGAAATTTGGTAACTGTGATTAGAGTTTGTGAGGAGATAAGAGTAAATTGAACTAAAGGACAGAAATGCAGACAGAGGCCAGAGAACACCCCAGCGACTACTGGGGAAGATTGCAACAAGCTTTGTTGACGTGTGTGGAAATGACTCTCCAGAATTTTAATAATGAATTGGCAACAAGTGTGTTTGTGGACCAAGCCACCTTTGACATCTGCAGCTATTTTAAGGATCATGTGCTGGGGTAGCAAAGAGAAAATTTGGAAGATATTATATTACCTGGAGGTATTATATTTGGACAGTATGTAGCTGATTTGCCTTGCCAGCAAGACATACAAAGATTGCTTAAAGATACTATTTGTACTCTTAGCAGAAAAAAAGGTCACTGTAGATCTCTTTCTAAGCTTCAGCTGTGTCAGCATAAAGTAAAATATTTAGAATTAACAGAAGGACAAAGATTAACAGACCCAGAAGAGGTCCAGGCTATTGTAGAAATACCTAGACTCATAACAAAGAAACAACTGTGACAATTTTTAGGTGCAGTCAAATACTGCAGACCCCGAATACCAGGGAGTTAAGTTAAGCCATTGACAGAAGCTACCAAGGCAGAGGAAGTGGTGCCTGTTTGGTTGCATCCAGAGAGAGAAAAGCCTTTCCAAGCTTTAAAAGGAGCTTTAACTTCTGCTCCAACACTGGGATTGATAGATTACTCCAAGTCCTTTCAACTGTTCGTGCATGAGAACAAAGGAGTAGCCAGCAGAGTCCCTACTCAAAAGCTAGATCCACATCACTGCCCTGTGGCTTATTACTCAGCTTAGTTGGGTCCTGCAGTGGCAGGGAATAATTCCTGTGTAAAAGAAAGAGCAGCAACAGCAGCTATCATAAAACTGAGCAGACCATTAGTTTTGAGTCACCCAACTATTTGTGTCCCACATGACACAGAACTGATTCCTACACAACACACATTGTCCCCACAAAGAGCATCTCTTTTCAAGTAACAATTTTAAGTAACAATTTTAAATGCAGATAATAATACTTTTTAAAAGATGTATCATTTTGGATCCAGCAACTTCACTGCCTGTTCCCTCTGGTGGTGATCTGCATCATGATTGTGCTAAGGCAATGTTTCACTCCATCTGCCTATAGTAAGATGTGCCAGATCAGCCTCTAGAGAACTCTGATCTAACACTTGATCGCTGGGTCTTAAATACTGTGTGAATGGGAAGCAACACATGCACTCTGCAGTGGTGAGGAACTTCGAGGTACTTAAAGCAGAACCTCTACAGCCCTCAGTGAGTGCCCACAGGGCTGAATTAACTGCATTAACAAAGACAGCCTGATGGAGACAGTCAATGGGTAACTATTGATTCTAAATACACTTTTGGAATATGTCATGCAACAGCTATGCTATGGAAGAGTTCCTCACCTTAGCAGGAAAGAATATTTCTAATGGAACTGAAATCCAAATGCTGTTGGAAGCTATTAAACTTCCAAGGAAAATCACTTTGTGATTCACTGTCCAAATCATACCAAAAGCTCCAGTGAAGTTAAAATTGTTCAGACTTTCAGTCAGGTATGTTTGAAATGGCCTGAAGCTGTAGGAATATTATTATAGGATAATGGGATATTGGAAGTACCCCTCACCAACCTCTAAGGTTGTCATCCACGGAACAGTGTTTGGCAGACTTCTGCAGATGAACCATCTTCCACATCATCCATTGACCTTCCACATCCAGAACCTCAAGCATGTGGTACACCTGGGAAGACAAGGTGGGCAAGGAGAGGGTTCACCTACAGCCCTGACTTCCCTCCACTCAGTCCTTTCCTTTAAGAGAGTGCCAAATGCCTGGTGTGGGGAGGATACAGGATCCCCTTCATCGTGGCTTGTTTTTGGTTTTTTTATTCTGGTGGCTGTTCCTATTTCTGTCCAGCAATCTATCTCTTAGCCAGGCTCCCTGATGCTCCTTACCCTGATGCTGGTACTTCTCCGGTACCTCTGCCACCAGGCCCAACAGATCTGCCTGGCCACACCTCACGCAGCTGTTTTGGCTACTGCCATCCGTGACCCGTGCCGGGCTCTGCTGGGTCCTCAGGCATCTTGGGCGGCCGCATCTCTTTTCGGGAGCTCTGTCTGGCTTTTGCTACCTCCCTTCTGGCGAGTGCAGAGGACATGGGCTTTCTGCACAGCTGAGCTCCCTCTGGGCGGATGATGTCCCCCATCAGAACCCTCCTGCCTTGGCCGGTGGCAACGCCTTTCCCGCCCAAACTGCTGCCCCCCGGCAGGCTGCGGGGGCGGGAGGGGACGGTTGCCCTGGCAACCTCCAGGTCTCGTCAGCCTCTCTCGCGATCAGTGGCTCGCGCCGCGGCTCTCGCGCTTCCCGCCTCAGGAGCGCGGGCGGTGCAGCTCCGCTCTGTCATCCTGTCAGGCAGCGGTTCTGTAACATTGAGGTAACAAACGTCTCAACTCTCCACATGTATGATCGCTACATCGTCTGTATATGTAAGATATGTAAAGATCTTAAATGTGTAACAGGACAGTTGGTGACATTTTGGAAAATACACTAAATATGCTGGTTTACTGTCAAAGCTACTGGCAGTGGGTGGTTGCCTTGTTAATATAAAATAAGTATTGTTCAGTTATTTTAGAGTGAAGTAATGCTCAGTGGAAATTAATATGGGTCTCACAGATAGTGCTTTTGAGCCCCTTGGCACATCAAAATGCAGGGTAGGATGGGATCTTGTCTATTTCCAAGGACAAAACAGAGCGTTACCAGCTCAGGAAGAAATTCACCTCAGGGATGGTGCTCTGAATCACATTTCCCCTGAGCTGTGGCATTGCACAAGCAGGGAGTGTGCCACCAGCCCTTGGCCAGAGGATGCAAATCCCACTTCTGTCCAGTCAGCTCTCCTTGCTGACGCAGAGGGGAGAAAAATGATGACTCTGTTTACTTCCAACCCAGTTTCTCCCCAACTTGTCCACTTGCTCATAGAAGGAAGTAACGTCTCATCGTGGTTTGCTCGTTAACACAGTGCCCTCAGTACAGCTTTCAGGAAGGACGGTGTGGTCACACAGTCGAATGCAGGAATGCCTTACAGCTTCTATACAGAACTTTGTGACTACCACATCCCTGGTGCATTAAATATGTTTTACTGCTTATTTCTGGGTAGGTGCAACATGGTACTCACTTGTCAGGACTGACACTAATGCTTATTCCTTGGGCACTCAATTTTCATCCTGTAGGAAGCAAACCTATTGTGCTGAGAGAATAAACCAGCAACACCTTTATGGCTTGCAAAGTACTGTTTGAGTCTGATTCCAGGCTGATTTGGCAAGACTAACAGGCACCAAGTAAAATACTGTTTTAAAAATCTGAATTCTTGGTGAGTATTTAAAAAAAAATTAGTTGTACTTCCATGCAGACCAACAAAAATAAATATTAAGTGTGTGTTAAATTTAAGCATTTAAGAATAGCATAGCAAAAAATCAGCTGATCAGCTAATTGAGTTCTGCAATGACTTTTAATGGATTAAGTGAAGCCTATTTTATAGATTAATTGTGATTTACCTGCAAATAATTGAGATAAATGTATTCATTTTTTAGTATTATAGCAGGTAGCAATGCAGGTCCATTGTTTTTTATGGCTTAAGAGGTTAATGATTCAGGTAACCTACTAGGAATCAAACACTTAGAATCTCTAGTTTGGTAGCAACAGTAATTTTATGTCAAGTCTGGCAATGAAGAGTATTTATTTTCTTTCCTGCTTTATGAAGGAGGAAAATCTGAAGTAGATAGGATAGTATAGGTTGAAACTGGTCACTTCAGTGTTAGATGTCTGTTCTTTTATAGTGAAAGTTCAAGAAAATTTTAACTGAACTATGGACTAAAGGGACAAATTATGCACATATCAATAGAGGAGGAAATATCAATTTGTTGAGTTTAGCCTGTAGGACTGCTTGGGTGGGTAGCTTCTCACCAACACAAATACAGATTGTGCAATCTAATTTTACATATGCAACTTGGAATTCCATTCTATATGATCCTTACACCTACATTTATTCTTTAGAAAGAGCTTTAATGGATTTACAAGCAATTTTCACAATAACTAAAAATTTTTACAAAACAAAATAGTTTATAAGAAAGCCAGGAAAAGATATGTTGCAGTAAATTGACAGAAGATTGTCACTGAATTTTTTTTTTCTGAGGTGTTAACTGTAATTGTGACATCATCGATATGATTTGTTTTATATTGTACTTAATACATCAGTATAGATTCACTGAAGCCTTTCTATATGCACACACACTACAAATGTATATACATCCAGTGGAAAAAAAGATACAGCCTGGACAATCAGTAGAAAACAGGTCTATACAAGAGAGTGACTGAAAATCGTTGTGCTCAGTCAAGTACAGCAGCTGGCTTAATTGTGTAAACCTAGTTCTCAGTTTTGCTGAACTGAAAAAGTAGAAGAAATATTTTTGATGACTAAAAGGACAAAATATAAAATAAGCTTTTTGGTGCCTCATTTTTTAATCTCTGAAATAGTTAATGAATTAAGAGCAGGGCTCAACCAATTGTTTAATCTGCTCAGAATTTATTATATTCAGGGTGCTAACCCTAAAGTTACTCCTTGGCTAGGGGAAAAATGTAAAGCAACATTCACACTGTTGTAATTTCTTCATTCTAAACCCCAGCTCTTCTTTGGGGATATTAGAGAAGGCAGGCCTAGGCAATTATTTGCTCAGATATACAGAGACTGCTTTTCTCTTACAAATTTGCACTAAAGTTACCTGCACCATTTGAAGATGTACCCAGGTAGTCTCTGTGCAACAATTTGAAGCTGACTCAGAGCAGCTCAGTGCAAAAAAACAAAGTGACTAATCTCTTTGTAGAACTGAGACTTTGCAACTTGGCTCTGAGTCATCCTGACAACTCAAATTGCTTAGATTTAGTACAGAAATAAACAGATCTAAACAGAGCTCTCGGTTTCAAAACAAACATGACATCTGGTCCTTCTGTCAGAATGACCCTGTTAACAATGCTATTTTACATCTGTAATAATTTGCCTCTTCCTGACATATTCGAGCATCCTTAATTAGTCCTTCACATTCTAAGATCAAATAAATGACTAAAGGGGAAGTTTGTTCCTACTTTATTCAGCAAATCTCTCTTAAGTTAAAAATTATAGTCCTCTATCTTTATGCTGATATCTTAAGGGTAAATATTAGTACAAGTTGAGACGGAATCTCCTGCAATGGATGAGTGGGTATTTCTGCCACCTCCAAGTTATAGGAGCAGATTATTTTCTTTCAGTGGTGTGAGTGCAAATTTGGAGAAGACCTGAAGTTAATGATCTGCAAATTAAATATGGAAATAATGTTACTCCTGATTTGCTCATGTGTAATTATAAATGGTATTTGGCCCCCAATGTATAGGGCCAAATTATTGCAGGATCATGAAATGTATTATGACAATTTTGAAATCTTTACTGGAATGGATCCAGTCATGTCTGTGCAGACCCAAGTTTTTATGACTGGAGTCCAAGATAGCCAGGTAGGATCTATCTGACTCAGGAGCATTAATTCTGTGCTGTTGCTGAGCTAAGAAATTTAATGTGGCATCCAAAAACCATGCAGGTAGTTTGGCCTGACAGCCTGGCCAGACTGAGGAGGCCAACCATTCAACAAAGTTAATCAGTCTGGGCCCTGTTGTAGTCCAGAGCTGGTTTACCTCAGTGTAACATCCAAGGAGCCTGAGTTCAGCTCTGCCAGCATGGCTGCTTAGTAACACTCAGTGTCCACACGTGAGGCTTCTTCCCTAGGGAACATGTATTCCTGAACAGAAAAAAAAAACTTTATGTGTTACTTACAAACAGAAATTATGGACATTTATTATCTGGGAGCACTGAGCGTATTGTAAGGCTTGAGGTAATAATTCAGTTTATTACACATAGACTACTACCTCTCTGTAACTGAAATATTTATACTTAGGTACTGAAGAAGATTTTTATAGAAACAGTATCTCATTTCATGCGGGCTGCAGTTGCTGCAGTAGTGAAAAAAATAAATTTAACAAAACACCAGAAATGAGCAATGCGAATGTCTTGTTCTTTGAGTCACAAAATTAGCAAGAGGTAACATGTTAATCACTTTAAGAAAGCTAATAAGCATGTTAGTTTAAATGCTTTTGTGCTCCAGGTAAGATCATCTCAGCAAGTGAGCAGAGCTGGGCCTCGCCTGTACTTGAATGGGAGATGTGTAAGAAAAATTCATCCTATTACGAGAAAGGAAGTCAGTGGTTTAATAGGTTTCATTGTTGTAGCTGAGTCAGTGCTGATGTCATGCCTGTGATGATGTTAAGGAAACATTCTGGTGTTTGAGTTGGATCCCAGACTGATTCAGTGGTTAGGCTTAAATTTGGATCCCTGGTCTGTGGCATTATGTTCAGGAAAGCTTTTTGTCTTGAATTTGTGCAGTATCTTCATTGCAACAATATGAAACTGCACTAAAATATTTTTAAAATGCAGTTTGACAGCTGTAGTATTAAATTAATGTAAATATACTTTAGTTATTGTTATTAAGCTTTTCCTTTGTCTTCACTGTGGCAGTCAGAGCATTGTTACGGTTTCTCTGTTTTAAAACTTTGTTGCTCCCAAATATTTTAGTTGTAAAAAAATCAGGAGGAAAATCAATGAAAGGAAAATTTAAAAATAAGTGGATGTTTATTTTATCATATATACAACACAAATGTAAAACCAGAATAATACTTCAAATGCCCTGAACGTTATAGAAAACAGAGATTTGAAAATAAAGATAAAAGGACAAAGTCTGTTAATGGCAGGACTAAAGAAAATTGTATGGCTTTTGAAGAGAATCAATCAAAAAATTGTTTTAAGTCTGTTAGAATCAGGGGGATAGTAAAGGAGTTAATAATAATACAAGACAGACCAACCTTTTCTTGGAGAGTAGAATGACTACACTTTTGAAATTGCATTCTCTGAAATAAGAATTGCTCTGAGTCTGAGGATTTAAAATTCACCTTTCTCAATATACAATTTTGGAACCACATTATAATTCAGTAATTTCTGTTTGGTTTATTAGATTGAATATAATTTTTCCTATATTTCCAAAGCTTCATTGAAATCCAGAGGATTTAATTTCTATTAATGGTTGATTCTGTCATTGATATGGCTATTGACCTAATCTTTCAAACCAAAAAAGACAAATTTGGGACATAAATATTTTCAAATAACACTGAGATTGCTGAGATAAAAGAGGAAGTGAATTTTCGAAGCTTTGAAAAATAAAAACTGCATGGAAATATTAAATAAAAAATGTTTTCCTCTGTTCCTGTTTATTTTTCTGCTATGAAATCAAAACCCCTTTTATTTTCATTTAGAAATGAAATGTTTCATCACATTTCTCTATCTTGAGCTATCATTCTCAACCAAGGCAGATTCCTGAAAGAAGTGGTCATCAATATTTCTTTAAAGATAATGCTATTCAGCATTATTAGCACTCTACACAGTGCAAGGCTAACCTAATTTAGCTATTAGCACTCTACAAAGTATTTGCTTGATTATCTGCTGTATTTCCTGTTGATGAGAGTAACTCAAAAGACTAGGCATGGAATAGTGGATAATGAACCATTTCTGGAGTCATTCTATTTTCACTCTTTTGTTGGTGGTGAGGAAATGGAAACACTCGTACAGTCGTTGTCAGAGCAAATGCCTTATTAGTGGATGCAGGAGACATTCTGCCATCCTAGTGTTTCTAGGTTTAACAAGCACTCACCTCAGACAGTTTGGTCTTTTACTTACAGAAAACTCAGTATCTGTGATCCAGGAAGGCCTCTTTCTCTGGAAATTACCACGTGGTTATGAACCCGCATCACACTTCCTAATAGAAGAACCAAAAGAAACTATAATGTGTAGTTTCAAGTTCTGCAGACTAGTGTGTTTGTATGTGGCAATAATTGAAATATCATTAATGAGGGTAATTAACATTGTTATTGATCATAAATCTGAAGATTTAAAAAACAGGACAGTGTTTCACAATAACTTCTCGAAATAGCGTGACAAGTACATCTGCAATCAGGTGTTGCCTGAGTCCTTAGGTGCTTTCTCAAATACAGTGTTTATAATGGGTTGGTGGATTATATTCAGACTTAAATCACTTAAAGTATCATCGCCTCTGATTACTTATGTGGAAAAAGAAAAAACAGTATTTTTAGAGAGGTTTTGTTTTGTTTCCAAATTGCCGGAGTGAAGGAGGTTGCTGCTTAGTAGCAGAAATGTTACTTTGATTGGGTGGGGCTTATTCGTAGAAAATCTTTTGATTCATGGGAGAGCTGACAAGAGATTAGTTTTCAAAAGAATACCACAGATAGTATCCTGCAATAACACCATGTCATCATGGTATTTTCAAAATAATTATATGTAGGTGTAAGAAGTGAGTACAGATAACAAAGAAGATTGCTGAAAGCTGCTCACATTTGCATGGGCAAAGCTAAAACACGTGTAATTGTATTCATTCTCAGACTTTGTGTAAGCAAATATTACATTTCTTAGGTAAACATACTTGATTTGTTTATTCAGTTGTAAATTAAAATTAATATTTTTGCTATGCACACAGCTAATAAAATACCCTCCTTCTCGTGTCTCCAGTCAATGGACAAATATAACATCCTCTAGATGGTATTAAAAAATAACATCCTCCAGAGCTGCTGCTGAGTGAACTGACACAGTGGCACAAGCACTGCTGTTAAAGGAGCGGGTGCAGCCACAAACGGGAGGCTAGGGTGGAGTCCTTTGCTTGTGAATGTTAGTTAATTTTCCTTCTGAAACTTCCATAAGATAGGAACCTTAGTAAACCTTAATAAAGATAGGAAAGGCTTCACAATTTATATTTATACTAAATAACAAGTTTTGTATTTTGAAATGTGGTGTTTCTGTCAGTTTGCCACCTGCCTTGTCTCTGAACTTGGGTGCCCTTGCGCACATACAGTATTGTGTGCTTTTTCTGGGATCATATGTGTAAATTATTTTTTTATTATTAATGTTGCAAGAAGTATTTCTGAATATTGTTTGACAAGCTACAGCTGATTAGGACAGCAAAAGACTGGTGATATCTAAAGTTGCTTTGCTAAAACTCAGGTATAAATTCACTCAGAACTGAAGAATAGGTGACAAAGACTAATTTTTTTTATTCCCAATACAGTAGGGAAAGCTTACCCTGTTGAAGCTCTGATAAGAACCACATTTTTAAAGCATCTTCTTGAAGTTTTTACACCTGTGGATGGTTCTGTGCAGTCTGAACTAAATTGTTGAACTAAATTGAACTAAATTTAGTCATGACTAAATTGTTATGCAGAAAATTGGTGCAATGTATCTCTGTAGCTGCTGATAAATTTTTGGGCTTGTGGAATTTGGAATGGTAAAATAAGTGGTTATGATCTGTCTGTACAGATTGAAATATGTGTGCACTTGTAACAATCACTGCATGAAAAATATTGAAATTAGTGAAAGTAACATTTCTAAGAGTTAGATATATAGAATGACAAAATGGAAATGTAGTGGTACTTTTTCAAGTGGGCTTTATTTTTCTTTTTTTCCATGTGTCTAGGATTTCATTCAAAGGGGATAAAGGATACTGGAGCCTGCCTGTACAAGCAGAAGCAAGTAAGTGCCAAAGTTTGAATACATTTCTCTAAATTTTAAAGTACCAAATAGGACTATTCTTCTGGATTGCCAGAAGGAGCAAGAATTTGGCCCTTTGGCAGTGTCTCTAATGAAAGAGACTCCTCTTGTGTACATTACCTGACCAAAAGGTGGGACAGTGCACTGTTGAGTCAACACAACTGTTCTGACGTGGGTCTGTGGGAAGTTCACAGGTGATAAGCAGACAACCAAGAACAAGAATCTAGAAATTTGTTATTGAAGAGAATCCTAAGCTTTTGAATTGTGCAGAAGAGCAAGGTTTTATCAGAAGAAGAGAGGGGCACTGAGTTAATGAGTCAATGTATTGGATTGGAATACAGCCAGCTGTAGCCAGGCAGTACAGTAGTGTTCTCCAGAAGTTGACTGCTTTCTGTGATTTTGTCAAATGCTTCAGATTTTGCAAAAGCAATTGAATCTAGAAGCACAGTATCTTAAAAAAAAAAAAAAAAATTATTGGCTAAACACTGGACATTTACTCCAAGGCAGCTCTTGTGTAGTAATATAAGTAACTACATGTGTCCCATCTCCACTAGCTGTAGAACACAGAGATAAAGCCATAAGAAAAATGCTTCTGTGAAGGGAAATAACAGCTATTACAGGTTGTATTGCCTCACAGCTGGACAGAGCTGTGTACATATGCAGCTCACTCCCAAGGCAATCTAAAAGTACCTTTAGCAGGGTACAGAATTACCTGTAAATATCACTGGTTTATGTTAAGAAAATATATATATTTCTTGAAATATTTATTTTCTTTGTTGAAGGTATATCCTTGCTTGTAACTCAACTGCTAACTAACTGCTAGTTTTCAGTTTTGAAAACTAAAATAGTTTATAGATTTATTCATCATTAATTGAAAAACAAAGATGTGATCCTGATATTTTTGTTTTCTCACCTGTCTTTCTAGAAATGGACAATAGCATTTATCTGGCAAATTATTACATTTCTAGAGCATAGGAATGAATCATTCTTGTTTTCTTATACTTCCATGTCAATTTGACAGTAATAGTAGCACTAAATAAAGTCAATCTTTTGGTGTATGAGGCCTAGCATTTATGGAAGTCAGTCTCAATTCTTTGTTATACATCAGCTGTGATTCTGAATTTTATGATCTCCCAGCTAAATGTTAACTAGGGTTGGCAATGTTTTGTTTCCAAGATGAAAGAAGATTGAGTGCTTTCAGGCTGTGTGTGCAGAGTACCAGGAGAAAAAAAGATAGACACAGCTGGTAATACCAGACTGAGCATTCTGCTTACAGGGATTTTGTTTGGATCAGTATGTACAGAAGGGAGTATCTGATCACTAAGTTAGGTAGTTATAAATTCCAGGAGAATGGCTAAAATACTGAAGTAGAGTGTTTAAGTGAAGTTACAGCACATCTGGATGAATAATAGTTTTATCTACAATGTGCTGCATAGAACAAACAATGATTCATTTGCTTCTAATACACCTTTTCTTCCATAGGATGATTCATATCAATACTTCCTTAGAGGAACATATTGTAATTGTATTTGTCACTGAAACCAAACTGCAAGACCCAACAGATGATCTTTCAATTTTCCCCTAAGAGATCTGTAGACAGGAGTTCTTGTTGCTGTTGAATAGAATACACAAATGAAAGTTGACAGAAATTAAGTGCAGGTCTGAGTTAGAAGTGACAGAAACATCGTTTGGTTGTTTGGGTTTTTTTTTCAGTAAAGACATACCACTGAATCAAAGATAACAGTTTCTGGGAGTTAGGCTTGAGAGAATGAAAAAAAACAAGACCATCCCACAAGTGCAGGCTTGGGTTTAAGGAACAGAAGCTGTAAGAACCTTTTGTTTGTCTGTTACTGTCCTACCACAGCTGAGGTAACAAGGAAATTGCTCAATGCTTCATCACTAGTTGCTACATGACAAAAATGCAGTGCCCTCCAAGGACTACATGAGGCAGTGAGTTTTTATGGGTTTCATAGGCAAACATACCTTGTATTCAGTTCTTTATCCAGTTTTGAACACCAGTAGGTCCATACTCTTAGTTCATAGTGTTTAGTTGTTTTGGTTTTTTTTTTGTCTTGCAGGCTTTTGGCAAGGTGTAGTGCTCCTTTCAATTATCTTTCCCAGCTTGACAGTAATTTTTGTTTGATCTATTACTGATGATTCTGCCCAGTGAATTAATCCCTCTTCTATAAATAATAAACTGTGATGTATGGTCAAAATTGTAAATACGTATTTGTCAAGCAAGGCTAACCTTCTGTTTCACAGATGATGGCCAGAAGTTTCTCTGTGGATATAGCAGCAGAGATTGAGCAAGATCTTCTGCTTTTTAAGTACTGGAGTCATAAGACACAAGCAAACAGTTTTATTTCTGTTGCAGGAACTTGGAGATAGGATGTCAAATTTTTTAGGCTATTGCATGACACAAGAGAGATTGGGAAAGGGGGGGCAGGAGCTGATGGGCAGGAACACTAACATTTTTTTCCCTCAAGATAACAGTAAATACCTTTAGCTGTAATATTAGTTTGCCCCTCAGCTGGTACACATCCTCTGAAGGTTCTTAACATATATTACAAAGGTGACCTGAGAAGCAACATGGTTGTTACACTTGCTGTGCCTGATCTGTGAGTAAACAGAGGGTTTCAAGGATGTTTACGGTGTGCTGTGCAGTGCAGGGATGGTTCAGGTCCTGCGGGCAGCAGAGCTACATTAACAGAGTGCTCTGCTCAGGCTTACTAGGTCAACAGCCTTTGCAAAACAGCAGCACGGCTCCTCTGCCCAACATTGTGCTGCGTAAACATTCCTGTGACCTCCCGTTCAGGCGCAGCAATAGGCAGTGGCAGGTACTTCTGCAGTGCCCTGCATTGTGGGCAAATATTTGGTTTCAGGAAATCTTAATTAAGTATTAATATGTTGTTATTAGATTAAAAAAACCTGATAGTACCATTGTAAACTGCCCAGCATTCCTGAGTTACTGTTACAATGGATGATTTGAGTCATCTTAAATAAGGGTAGGGTTCTATTTACTGGAGTAAAATTGCCTAACTGAATTCCCTGACACCTCAGCTAGGCTGCTTTTGGCACCTGAACTAACCCTATGAGACAGGTTTGAGTATTTCCATCCTATATTTCAGCCTGCAGGTCAGAGATACCACTCTAATTTTATTAAACTACCTGCCTTGTAACTGAGCAAAATAGGAGAATAAAACATGCAGAATATATCTAATTAACTTATGCATGCTTATGTTAAGCTTTTTCTGAGATTTTTTCTTGAATCCTCACTGTGAGTGACTTTCTGCACTCTGTCTTCAGTAGCTAGAATTGCTTTTTGTAAACTCGTGTGGCATTTTGGAAGTTCTCTAATCATGCATCTAAGATTCAAGTGCATTGTACTGACTTAGGCAAGATCCCAGCTGCTAAATGATGTGCAATAGTTGTGGCAGAATGAAAGTCAGTTTTGGAAATCTGTCTTTGTGATATGGAAAATAAAATATGTATAATGTGTTGAGAACTGTACCAGACATTAACAGAAGCTGCTTAAAGAGTGGAGTTAAGTTCACACAGTATAATAATTATATATTCAGGAAAAGTCAACTCTTGTCACAAATCTATTGGAATCTTTAAAAGATGTCACTTAGCAGCTGAATGAGAGAGAAAAAAAAAACATGAATATAATTTTTAGTTGTGAATTTTTCACAGAAAGTGGATGAAGAATTGCAAGCACAAGAGGGGAATGTTTCTTCTCCTTTATTTGTACCACTATGCTGTGAGTCTCAGTGAATAGTTTATAGTGTAATATTGAAATGATAAAATTAGTAATGCCCTTATTAAACAATATTTGATATCAAAAGAAAGCTATAAGATTTTTAAGATCAAATTCCACTAAACATAGCTGATACAGATTTCTGTTACTGTTTCCAAAATAAAAATAATAGCAATTACATATTGATTGATTTTGGATCCCACTTCCACGATAGGAGAAATTTTGTCTAACTAAATAACTACATTTATTTCAGGGATTTAAAAAAATACTCTAATATTATTTTGATATTAAATTGCCTTAGGGCTTCAGAAAAATGTATCAAAATGCATGAGATAATCCAGAGAGATGGGGAAATAGGTAAGCAGCCAGCTCCTGCACTGGCACAAGTGGGTACAAAAAATGGTATGTGCAGTCAGTAGCAAGCCAGATCATGCTGGTGCTGTACAACTGAACTACAAAAGCATGACATAAGTTAATTTAAAAAAAATCCGTAAAGCTGGCTGGCTGATGAAAGTATGGTCACTTTTCTGGGTTTTCCAACATCTTTTCACAGTTCATTTACTCATGAATGTAAAAATCCTGGGATATAGAAGGTGGTGCATGATTAAAGTGTTACTGGCATTCATATAGTGGTATTCTCTACTCAATTACTTACTGTTTAAACAGCAAACCCATCCTTGTTTAAATTTTTATTCCTTCTTGGAGACTGTTGGTTATACCTTCAATAGTGTGAATTGATCTAGTTCTCTGGGTTCCTTCAAGAATTTAATCTCCTTCATATGAACACAGCACATTTTTGGGAGAAAAATTTAGATTGCTGTAAGCCTGCTAAAGGTAAATGAGCAGCCCCCTGTGTGCTCTGATATATCCTCTTCTGAAGCATTATATGTGACAAATCAATAGCAACACCAATAGATTACTTTCTTAAGCATTTTAACAATTTTCATCTTCCATTTCATTGTTTTGTGATCATGTTTTCTAACTTTAAAAACTAGATAATTTTTGCAGGTCATCAGTTTATTTGTGTGCTGTTGTACTCATTCCTACTTAATAATCAGACTTTTGAGTACTGGTTTTGCTTCTGGGATCTGCAAGTGACATTGAAATTAATGTGATCTGAAAAGAAAAAAAGCATTTCTCCAAGATTTGCCTAAGTGTCTTTGAATGTATTACTAAGACAACATTTCTAAGCCAAAAAGGTTAAGATTAAGGTATTTCTAACTGTACAAGAATTTATAAGACAATCCATGCAGTACTAATTTACAGCCAAAACACTACGTTTATCACAGAATACCAGGTTGGAGGGGACCTTGAGAATTATCTGGTCCAACCTTTTTTGGCAAAAGCACAGTCTAGACAAGATGGTCCAGCTGAGTCTTAGACATGTCTGACACTGAGGAATCCACCACTTCCCTGGGGAGATGATTCCAATGGCTGGTTGTTCTCATTGTGAAAAATTTTCCTCTCCCTAGGAGTAACTTGTACCCATTACCTTTCATCTTTTCCATGTGTCTCCTTTCAAAAAGGGAGTCTCCATCTTCTTTGTAGCCATGCTTCAAGTACGGGAACATGGGGATGAGGTCTCCCCTGAGCCTACTCTTTTCAGGGCTTAACAAACCCAGTTCTCTCAGCCTCTCCTCGTATTTATTGAATGTTTTACAGGAAAAGTAAATCCTTCAAATGCATCCTAATGTTACAAGAGCTGTTTTCACTGAGAAGCAGGATGAAAGAAACACACAAAGTGTGTGTTGGTTGGTAAATAGTTGTGTGTTCCTTCCAGTACCCCAGGTAGAGTTACCTTAGTCCTGGCAGCTGGACAAGAGTGTTTGGTTAGCATCCTAAAGCTAGATACACAGTCATTAAAAATGGTTCAAATTCATCATTTTGAATCCATTCTTTTCAGCTTCCATCCAGCTGTTCAGTGTGTCTGTGTGTGGGAGAGGTGAAGTCAGGAGGGGGAAGAGGGAGTTCTGTGAACAGAGCTGGGTTCTGCATACTGATTTCAGCAGGCAGCCAATGTCAACACTGACATTTTCAATCTCTTTCTTTTATGTCACATTAGTGGAAAGTGACCTGTTGTGTTTGTGGAAGCTCTGGAATCCCGCAGGGGAAGGATCACTCAGCACCGTGGCAGTCTGCCAAGTACAACTTGTTCTTAAACAGAGCGGTGCTGAGAAGTTGCATTATCAACCGAAAGGCAACATTGGCTTAGCAGGAGATAGGTTAAACTGTTGATCAGCTGAGTTGTTAGGACCACCTTACCCTCCAGGGAACACTGCACCTCTGCTTCCTGGCTCTTCCCTTCTCCTCCTTTTCACTGAAGTATTCTCTCATACACTGTTGATCAGCTAAAGGAAGTCTCCAGAAATATTCAGAATCCAGGGCTCTCCAGTCTGTCCTTGTAGACTCCCCATGATGATCAGTGATGTCTCTGCTGCCTGGATCCCACATAACCCAGAGCAGCCTTTGTTATCTCCCTGTCTTGCCAAACCCCTTACACTGTGCTGTGGACGCTCTGGCAATTACTGAGGTGATGTTTGGAAACAGTGTTGATATAACCCAAGAGTCTAGCCAAAGCTCGTAGATACCATCATATTTTGGGAGAACCTTGAAATAAATTGTCGTTTTAGTTTCCAACCTGTAAAATGAAAAAAATACCACCTTACTTCAGTGTAGATTTGAATTTCAGTCTGGACTCTTTGGTAATAAAAAATGATTTTACTAGAAGTAGGCAGTAATGTATTTACAAACTTCGTATCTTTGTTCAGTCAAGTACTAAATAAATCTTTACAATATACAAAATAAAATTTCAAGTCAAACCTTGAGATGGGTTGTAACTGTTTGCAGTTATGTGTCCTTGGTTTGTGTATTTTTTTTTACCTGTCTCTGACTTTTTCTTTTTTTTAAGTTCTGTGACCATTTCTGTCTTTATACACAAGAGCAAAAGCTAAATCAGAGGAATATTATTAAGGATTTAACACAAACCTCTTAGATACTGTGTCATTTAAAGCAAAAAGCACTCCCCACGAATCAGAACATTTACACTATTAAAATGGATGGAAGTGCAATGGAATTCATGGATTTACTTACCATTTTTAAAAGAACAAACTAGTTCTCTGTAAAGGTAATGCCATGGGAACCAAAAAAGAGGCATTTTGTCTTGTTAGTCACAGATGTTACTATACAAATTCCTGTATCTAATATCCATGGTATAAAACTGTATTATAAATATTAAATGCTAAAAGCTATGTCTAAATAACAATAGGGTAATCTCACAAGCTGATACCCTTGCACCTCAGAGGTGAAAAAGACAGATTAAGTGTAGAAACACAGCTCTTTACTTGTAAGAAAGGTAGGTTTTTTAAAAAATGGATTAAATATTTGAGACCCCATCAGCATCCTGTTTCTCCAGCTTCTCCTGTAGTATGTCATGGCATTTCTCCAGAATCATCAGGGGTCACCTCTGTTGAGATCTTAACCTATTAACTGTGCTGTGCTGGCTTCATGCTGATATACAGTAATGAACCCAAATTTTTCCACATTACCAATATAATGTTTAATTTATTATGGCCACACTGATGCAGTGGAAGTAGCAGTCTTCTTATTTATGTACAACTTCAGAACAGGCTTGTTTATGTAATTTAGTAATTAATCTTATTTGAATTTCTGAATTATCAGAATTTAGCCTCTACCTACCTATAGTTTCTCTTAATTTGAAATGTTGGTGTGTGAATTTAGACATCTCCCTCACCATTCTTTTTCTATTGCCATAAATCACTTTACTGGTCTGTCAAATGAAGGACTCTAATACTTACCTTTTTTTCAGCCTAAGCATGATTTAGGAAGCTTAACTAACAATCCACAGTGGTCTTTTTATGGCAGGTTTTTACTAGAGGTAAAAGCCCCAAGAAATAGTTAAGGATGAAACACTGAAGGATTAAAAAAACACCTTAATGTGGAAAGGATTGCAAATAGAGGGAGGACATAAATGAACTTACTCTCATTCCATTTTTTTAGCTGCAAGGGGCCTCAAGCATACCACATGCTTTTTCACTTTTTAGAGGCCCTCAACGTAATACAAATTAAAACCAGGGCATGCCTTTTCTTAGAACCTCTGCCAGGCATTTTACTTTCATAGCTGTCAACTTGAAAATCATTTTTTCTTCTCACTGATGTTTTGATGGAGATGGAAGAACAGAGTGTGTAAGTGAGCTCTGATTACTTGAATGAGAAGTGTTAAGTCATTTGGACCATTTTCTTTCTGTCCTGTGGGTTCCTGGCTGACCCTTTTACATGGAGGGGGGGTGGGGAACATCAGTCTAGACAGAAGAGGCCAACAACTAGTTGTCCACTCAGGTTTCAAATTATAAATGAGTAGTGTTCAATTTCTCACAGATGTTTGGCAGTGGCTGTGCTTTCACTCTAATCACGAGCAGCATTTCTTCTGCCTGAAGAATGCAGTTACCAGTGAATATTCATAGACTTATAGAATCATGATTCCATCTGCTGTGGTTTAGATTTATCAACTAGAAAACAGTAAGTTTTTAAAAGTGAGATCACTAGTGCTATAATCTTAATATATTAAATTATTCAGACTGACACATCTTCTTTTGAAGTTTGGAGGGTTGAATGTTTTTTTCATTTAGGATGATACTTGTTTGTAGATTTGGTCCAGGGACTAATTTAGTCCTTTAAATCTAAATTCAGACTGTATCTGTGAAGGCCCTTCAAGGACTAGAAAAAACACAGAGTTCAAAACTGTATGTATGTTCATTCCAAACAGGAATGTTTAATTTTCTCTATACCACCTGATTTTTAAAATGTTCATCTAAAATTACAACCAAAGAGAGGCAAATGATATAAGGGCATCTGGGACTCCATTTACAGTTTTAGATGCTATTTGAGATAAGGCAGATCATAAGTTACATAAAAAAATAAGAGAAGGAACAAGGAAGTTTTTTGAGGAAAGAACCTCCCAGGTTCAGAGAGTCTAGTGAAGTTGCTTCTGAGCTCAGTTTCTTCAGTTTCTTAACTTATCAGGAATCTGATCCCATTCCCATAGAGCACACAAATGCTGCCTAACTTCACAGAAACAATCAAAGGGGTTTGATTTAATGTTTGGTTAAATGAATAGGGCAGAATATATACATGAAGGAGTGGTAGAAAGTTAAGTTTCTGTGTTTTTGAAAGTATATAAGTTTGAGTTTATCCAGCTATGGTCTGCATTATTCTTCTGCCTCTGAATTCACAATCTATGACTGATGAAGCCTTCTCTGATGCCTAATAGCAGCATCTTGCAAAAAACACAGGGGTTTAGTGATAGATGGGCAGATACTACATGGAGTTGGAGGGAGCAGAAAATGTTACATCAGCTTTCTCAGAAGTGCTGACTGTTGGGATTGTGTGTACTTTTAGAATTGATTCCAAAATAACATCCTGTGAAGTGACAGCTTAGTAAGACAGAGGAGCAAAACACAAACAGAAAAGTTGTCTCTGTAAAATCAAGAGTCAGTTTCAAACATGCAGTGATGTTCATTCATCTTCTACAATCTCTACATGCAGTGTATGTTCTATTTAAATTGCTAACTATAAAAGCAAGGGCAAAGAACTTACTAAGTAAAATTCTACTGTAAAATCTAAAGGAGAAATAAAGCTTTAGGCATGGAAGTTTGATTGTCTTTAAAGGATGTGTTTCCAGTTCTAATAGAAAATTACAAGTTATTTAATTCTCTAGAAAGTTGGTGGGTTTTTTTGTTTTTTAGACAAATAATGTGCCTATAGAACATTTTTCTGTTTCTGTAGAACCTGTGTTTTTTCAGTCTATGCTACTTTTTTTTTTTTTTTTTCCCCCACAAAGCCCGACTTTGGCTGTTGTCCATAAGAGAAGCAAATGTTTTATTCTGTAGTGTTTTGGTATGATTTCTTAATGGATCAATTTGGGGAAATCTCTCTGTCCCATTTGAAAGTTATAGATCTTTTATAGTAAAAATATCATGAGATTATTATAATTGCTTCTTACTGAACTTTTTCCACTCTGAAAAAGTGAGGCAGATAGGTCAACAGAGCTTTCTTAAGACTGTTGACTGATCCAGACAGGACTGGAAATATGAAATTCCTGGCTTTTGTTGCTATAGCCAGACCACTAGACCACATATTTTTATGTCATGGAAAATTAAACCAAATTACTTTGCAAGATTTCTTGATGTGTTGCTTCTCTTACCCTGTTTGCTTTGCTTTCTGCTGTGATGCAAGATTCAGATTTTACAGTTAAACCTCAGCTTGTAATGAGTCTGAAAACTAAAATAATTTATAATACTTTAGTATAACCCCAATATTCAGATTACTGCTAGATCAATCAGCCATTCAGCATGGGATGATACTGTTTTCTTCTGGCAGCAAGCAGCCTACATTATGACTTCACCTCTTAAATTTCCTCAAGAGGTTGGTTTTCACTAGAAGTGCAGTTTTTTCCAAGCCATATTCAACTTAACTGTATCATAATTTAGGAATTTGATTTGCTCCATATTCCTGCAGCTGCAGCTCTCAGCAGTTGAATGGATGGCATTATTTTTTTTGGAGATTGAGAGGATATAATTTGTTTACTTAAGCTGTTATAGAATTTAAGAAATTTTTTTAAAGCAAAAAAACCTAAAACCCAAATAGTTAATCCACTTCTATGTAAGTACTTACATATTTGTGTATAAGTATATGCATATAAGTACTTAAATATTCAGCGGATGAGTGGAGGTGGACATGAAAGAAAGGAAGTATCTGAGGAGAGGAAAAGAGGAGCAGAGGGCTGGAAAATTGTGAGAATGAGGAAGTTGGAATCTGGAGTATAAACATTTAAGGGAACTTAGAGGAGAAAGGGGGTAACAGGAGCATAGGAAGGGCTGGGCAGGGACCTTGGGGTTATTTCATCCTGAGGAAGGGGCATAGTAGATTGCACCAAGTAGCTGCCAAGGTGGGCCCATGCATCAGGTTAGGGAGGAAATGTGAAATTCAGATTGTATTAAGTGCTGCAGAAGGTGTTTTTGGCAAATAAATGGGAATACTACATCAGACTGAGGCTAATGATATTAGAAGACTGTCTCACAAATTAAATACAGTGCAAACTGACATGAGAAAGCTATGGGAACTGTGAATTGATGGGAGGTTATTTTTTATTTAAAGCACTACATAGCAGTTCAGGACTGATTCTTTTTTTTAGGTCCAGGAGGATGTGATCCTGTTTATCTCATACAAACAGCTGGTGCCTTTGTGCTTGTGTTCAGGAAGCAGATAACTGTAATGGTTCACGCCTCTTAACATTCTGTGTTGGAGCTGTATCGAGCTCCCTGTAGCCACTGCACTCACATCTTGGGTTCAAGTCCAATATAGGATTCAAGAGCATGCATGTTAAGTACTGGAGGTTCTCTCAAGTCCAAAACTGTCTTCCTCCTGTGGGGATGAAGTAGGGAGGGAAAGGAACTTTCTTACAATGCCGCAAAAGCGCAGAATCACTTTTGGCTGCCACCCTAGAAATTCCCCTTCGTAAGAGAGGTTCAGTGCAGGATTAAATGAGGTCATGCTTTCATCTCTCTCACACCTACTTCATTCTGGTGTGCAAAGAACTGATAAGAATAGAGCCCTGTATCAAAACTGTGTAATGGGAAAGAGGAGGGACAAGTGGAATAATAAGGGAAAGGCATGAGGAGAGATTAGGACCCTTGCCCTCAGGGAGGGAGCTCACAGGAGTTCACAGGGAGCCTTCTGAGAAGTTTTGCTTTGTGATGTTCTTGCAGTTGTCCTTGAAGCAGTGGATTATTGGAGGTGCAATGGCTCAGAATTTGAGTAGCTCAGCTGCAAGCCCTTCTCCATTTGATTTACTGTTACTTAGGTTCATCTTCCAGCTCCATTTTATGAATGAAGCTATTCGCCTCCCACTTGTTGCTTCTACGCAGCACAGGAAAGCAAATGTATTACTTTTCAAGACAGGATGGCAGGAGTCCAAACACATCTAACAGAGGAAGGAAGCAATCTTATCAGCCTTTCTGGCCCATTGATAAAACCATAGAAGGAAATCATTCAGTTTTAAATGAGGAAAAGGAAGTCTTAGATAAAGTTTAGAAATTGCCTTGGGAGTTTTCATATCACATCAATGAAAAAGTCACATACAATTAACTAAGCATTCCAGTCTGTATGGAGTGCTTTATTTGTGATATCAAAGGAGAACTTCTTACAGTTTTTGACAAGCTTCTCTGCAGTGGATCAGTTGACATTTTTCTGGCCTAACTACCTGGTCATAAATGTTTTATCTAAGCTCTTCTTTATGGAAAAAAACCCTGCAGCAGCCCTCCTGAAACACATTTCTTTTACTTCACTCATGTTACAGAATCTTATTTTTTAGTCACCTTTACACACGGACTATTTTGTCATCCTGGCTTTATTTTTAATGAACCAATGGGTTATTTGTATTAATTGCAAGTATTAACCATGCTTACTTGCTTTTTTATTGTACCCAAACTGGTATCTCTACTGGCAGTGTGTCAATGATATGTGTAGTTAGGATTATAGCATGGGTTCCTTGACAAACACAAGTTAATCTGTAGATCCAAAGATCCTGGTTACTGCTGAACACCTCTATCTTCCTGCTAAATCATATATAAATAAAAGTGTATAGTGTTTAGAATTGTTTTACAATAGTAGTAGAAGAATATAATTAACCTAAAATAAAACAGAATGCTCCCCAAAGGCAGGCCTTCCTATACATAGTTTTATTTTCTTAATGAAATTCTTATATTGGAAGTTAGATAAGAAATTTGAAAGTGTGAGGAAGGCCCTGAGAGTGCAGTATGGTCCTTTCTGACTGCTGAGACAAACAGGGAAACTGGCTATTTAGATAAAGCTGGATTATATATATTGTGAGCCTATACATGCTTAAATATACAGAAAGCAATAATCAACACTCTATTTAGTCTATTTTGAGAGTAAAACACTTGTTTATTTGCTCTCTGTGAAAATCAGAAATATATTCTTGCCAAACTCTCTCACATGCAAACCTGGTCATCTATCAAACATTTCTTTGTTGTTCCAGAATATCTCATATTTTCACTTTCATTTGAATGTATTTGATCTCCTCCTTCTATTTTCAGTCTTGTGATAGGTGACAACTGCTGTTACCATGATGGGCAGGAAGTTTGAAGCATGATTTCTTTTTAGGAATGTAAAAGTTTTTTCTCTGAAGAAATGAGCAGATGTCTATGGGCTAGGGAACTGTGGATTCCTTCCCTCTTGGATTTTATACTCTGATGGGCACCAGCCAAATGCTCCAGGCAGCAGAAAATGTGCTGCTTGCCTGCTTACAGTTTTCCTGTCCTAATCAGGTTCAGGTAGAATTGTGGGTGTTCTACCTGCTTTATAATTTACTTATTTTAAAGCTTTTTGTTTTGCTATCGTGGACTCACTCTCTGGTTGTCAAGCCTGATTTATCAGAGCCCTGTTCACTGTGACCTTTAAAGTACAGCGTGTTACTGTGGCAAAGTCAGTTTTCCAGTAACAGAGAAATGAATCAGTTGACATAGCCCTGGCCTTTTACAACTTGCAGAATTTATGGGGTCACGGGCTCTCTTTGTAGGGTTAAAATGCAAGTCAGTAATAATGTGAGCTAAGTCAGATCTCAAAATGTCTCTGTCCTCTCCTGCTACTACCAAAACAACATGAAGGACCCTTTATATACAGCAAAGGTAGAAGTGCATTGCTGAGCATCCACCAAAGCAAAAAGACATAAAGTTCTTACAGAATCAGCTGAGCAGTTGTTTTCCATCTGTTAGAATGTGATAGTCCTGGCTGCTGGTTATTTTTCATGCAAAAAAAGGAGGAAACCAAAATACTCAATCATCCCATGCAGTTTCCAGTGCAGTCAAAACAAGCTCTACCAGAATGACAAATGCCACAGACCTTGGTCCAGTCAAGTGATTTCTTCCCTCTAACAAGCTGCTATGAAGTATTTATAACTGGTTTGTGTTTTCTGGTGAGGTTTTTTTTACAAATATTCAGACTGCCTCCCACTTTTGGTTGTCTGTACTTCAGGGCAAGACTCTAAAATAGACAGAGAACACATCTGGGTAGTCTCCAAAGAAGCTCAAATACATAATAGGTGTAGTATAGGAAAGATCTTTGAACTGTTTATAGATTTAGCATTTCATCATATACATCATGGGGTTTTTTTCCCCCTAGTAATTTCTTTATAAGGAAGGGATTTTTCAAAATACTTTTTTAAAAAAAACGAAATGCAACTCCTGTTACACACTGAATTTCTGATGATATGATTTACCCTAGACTGAAAAAAGGGATGAACTCTGTAACATGGAATTCCTGGTCACACTGGTTCAGTTCACTGGAGCATCTAGTTGCCTTCCCAATATGTTCCCATGTTTTTGTAACAGAGAATGATAAGCAGTTGGTAGAGAGAGCAAGACCTCTATGTTTGTGCAGTTGTCTGAAACCTTAGAAATCAGTGGATCAGAAACTTGTAAAATACAGCTTCTTTCTGTGTTTTCTTTTGGTTCTGGATCATTCCTTAAATTAGATTACTTTTTTCACTTGTAAGTAATGCTGATGTGTATCTGCAGTCATTTCATTGACAGTTACCCAGGGAGAAGTTAAAAGCAGCTCATTCTATGCATACCAAAATCAACATAACATCTCCTGGAAATACTTAACCTCTAAAATGCTTATCCAAAAGCTTTCCAGCCCTTCATTTGAGTTTGCTTGATTGCTCTGTGCACAGCCTATTCCAGCTGTGATCTTTTTTCAGCCTCAATACAAAAAAAGGTAATTCAGGCAGGTGTAGCACAGGTTTTAGTCTTCAATTAGGTCGAATTGCAATTATATCTGACAGTAGGAAATAGGTTAATTGCTTTAGACCCAATTTAACAAGACTTGTATAAAAACACTTGTCTTACAGAAAGAAAAAAAAATTGCTTTTTTTTTTTTTTAATCTGGGTGAAGGAGGAGAGAAACTTTGCTTTATTTTTAATAATACAATAAGAAAACATTTTTTTAAAATCTTTAAAAGGAGACATTCAAATATTCAGGACTTAACCTGAAAAGATATAATCTTTTACAGCTAAGCCTTCTTTCTGAGCCATTCTTAGGAGCAGCCCAGGTAACCTATGGAAGAGACAACAGTCTTCTGCTTTCTATCAAAGACTGAAATTTTGAAAAAATCACATTTATTTCACATTTTAATTCAGCTCACACAATCTCACTTATGTTCCAATCACGAGTAGAGCCAAGGACTGACTTGCTGTCTGGTTCTCCACATTTCTTGTCTGGTTGGGGAATGAGAAGGAATATGGTAGATAGTTTTGTTCTCCCATGAATGTGGCTAAAACACTGCAGGTCTGATTGTACCAGGGGGACCCTCCACAGTAGTTTGTGACTTCCATTAGGACTTTAAGACCTGGTAATCAAGTTTGCCCAATAACCTACCCCAAGTCTTCTTATATAGGTAGTTTAATATTTCTTATAAATTCTGAGTTAAGCTGTAAAAAAAAAATAAAAATCTTAATAATCCTAGTAATTTCCTGTTGGATATCATTTTACCATTAACTATCTCAGTTGTTTATAAAGCCTGCTTGACTTGGTTTTATGTGAGAGGAACATATGCAGTCTTTATATGTTCCTAGCTGCAATAAAAGGAAGAAGAATTATACAAATATTTAATATATCTTCCTGTGAACTTGCATACAAGAAATTTTACAATAGGTGTTTCCCAATTTATGGCTTCCCTACAATTGCTGCTGAAATTGCTCTGCCAAAACATTGATGGGACATGTTTTAAGTATTTGCAGCTTCAAGACCTAAAGGGTCATGTTCTTCTATGTGATTATATATCTATTATACAGCAGAATGTGGCTCTTCTCTGAGAAAGCTAAAGCTTTGTTTCCCATCCAAGACTATATCTAGGTTTCAGAAAACATTTGTAATAACATGAGATTAAGACCATATAAAAAAAAAAAAGGAAGAAGAAAGAGAAAAGGTTGATTGTGGGAAGAAAAAGGTAGTTTGGTTCCTCTGCCATGGAATTATGTGTCTGGAGTTTATCTAGCAAGCAGGTTTGACATTGATACTGTGTCTATCTCAAGTGTGGCATCAGAGATCTGCTTTTCTGCCCTATGAGACTATGGGAAGGTGACTTTGCCCCTCTGTGCCTCTATTTCCACCATAATCCCTTGTTTGTCTTCATTTAGAACTTGAAGTCTGTGGGGCTGGAATCTGTGTTCCTCTGTGCGATTCCTAAGGTATAAATCTCAGATGCAACCTCTGCATATTGCTGAAATACAAACATTACTGTATCTGTTGTGATGCTAAAGAAGCTATTTCATCTCTTTGCCTTTATTTCCTCAACTTTAAAATGGGAGAGTACCTCACAAGTGAGTTATGAGGATTAACTGATCCACGCTAATGAAATATTTTTAGTTCCTCAGGAAGCTTTTAAGGACAGCAAAATATTGTTGAGGAAATGACAGATGCATCCCATTTGTTTTTCATGAATTGATGTATGTTGTGTGATCGACTTGAAAACGTGCACTTCTGATTTCATGGAATAGTCCCTCTCATGGCAGAAGCAGGTTTAGTGCTGTAGCTGAATTTTTACAGCTTTGTGCAAGGGGAGAGGAAAGAAGGAGAAACTGTACATAAGTTTGCCTCAGGAATACCAGGAATTTTAATGATTTCCTGTGTCAAGTGTGAGGGTCCTCCTCTATCCTTCAGGAATGACACTGTGTGAGCAGCAGTAGACTAACCTGGAAAGACTGGTGAGCTGTCTGAGAATTAAACCCCAAACTAGTATGTGACTTCTTTCCAAGTATACTGGAGAAGCAGACCAGGAGCCTGGTCAACTTTTCAGTTAAAAAAATGGGGCAACAGTTTGTATCAAAATCTGATTTATTTTAGCATAGTGAGGTATTGAGATCTGGGCTGGGAATCTGGTGGTAAAGCCACCACAAATTCAGTCTTTTCTTCTCCCAAATAACCAATAAGTAGGGAAGTTTTCTCTGTACAGTGTAATAACACTGAGAATTTCAGCACAGGCTATTATATATGGAGACCCCAATAGGAAAGGAACAGAAGAGCCTGTTTTTTTCCAGGAATCCATGAAATAAGAAGTGAGAAAATAAATAAAAGAACCTGAAAGCCTTTAACAAAGATGAAGGATTAAAATCCTTTTTTCCAAAATGTTGTTCCTAGGGAAAGGTAATAAGCTCTTACCGTGGATGGAAAGCTTCCTCAGAGATGTTGAACAGCTAACTGTTTAGTTGATAGTAGGATTCTATAAGTAAGAAAAGAGCTAGGTAGTTATTTTTTTATTGTTCATACTTTTAAAAGATTTAAGGTTTGGCTGGAAAAATATTCTTTTTGTTACTGAAATTATTTAGCGATTCAGAGATCTCTGTTAATTTCAGATATGTGTGACAGAAGGCTCCATGAAGGCATTTTAAGTCACAAGTATTCCATATTTGTTTCCAGTTTGCATGGCAACGAGAAACTATCATGGTAGATTTATATTTGCAAGTATAGGGAATTGAGAAATAAAATAACCCTGGAGAGATGCTGATTATGTTCAGAGTGAAGAAGAGAGAGGGCCAGACTGCCTGATAACTGAAGAAACAGTTCATTTTATTCTGTGCAGGCAGGCAGGAAGGGGAGTGCAACATAAGCAAGACATCTCATTTGTGGTTGAATCCACAGATGAGCTATTGTAGAAAGTATTCTCCAAAACATGCTTACATGAGGGATGGGGCACGTGGTACTGATTAGACTGAGTACCAGCAGGGCAGTTTTATTACACAGAACCATTCCAGCTTGAAAGCTGCAACCGTGTTTCAGGGGCACAAGGCTGTCCCTTCATGGGAACTGATGGAGCTCTGCACCTTCTCAGAAAGGGCTCAGCACCTTTTAGCTTTGGCCAATATTGTAGTTGGAAGGATTCAAAGCTAGAGACTGTTTTCTTTTAGGAGTCAAACATGCTGGAAGACAAAGGAGAAAGCATGCCTTGCATTCCACTGAAGTCAGTGGTTTCTGTCTCTTTTTGCACTTCAGATCACTTCCAGTCCCCTTTGGCAGGGAAGGAAAAGGCTGTGCTTGAGTCTGCATTGTCTGCTGAGCTCACACCTCCCAGGCAGGGAGTGATGCCCCCCTGCTCTTGCTGTGTCCAGTCACTAAAAGCCTCCCTGCCTGTTCATTGACAGATTAGCAGTAAGAAAAAAGATAAAAAACAAATGTGTAGTCTTTGTTCTTTTGTTCTTCTGGCATGCCACTGATTTGATTTACACTTTTTATCTGGATGTTACCTGGAAAATTAGTGGGAAGGTTTAGTGGGATTTCTCCAGATGCATTAAATCTCTAAAAACTCAAGAAGGAAAAAATTTGAGCATTCATTGATCTGAAACTGTCAGCAGTCAAATGCAACCTTGAGAAACACAATGCCCAAAGTACTGTTAATCTCAGAGCATCTTCTGAACCTGGTTGTATCAGCCATTCTAAAAAATGTTGAGTGCCATTCTTTGGAATTATTTTTTGCTAAAAGAAGGTTCACACGGCAAATCAAAATTATTTCAGAATCAGTTTAACTAAATTCAGAAATTGGAAACTATATTTGAGTATGTTTGTTTAACACTTGTAGCATTACAGCCTGTATTTGTCTGTTTTCTGCTTTTTACCTCTCCTCTTTTTTTCAGACTATAAATCAATTGAAGGCTCAGTTTCCAGGTCTAGGCTTTGTTTCAATGACTGTTTTTCCAAACCAGGAACAATAATAAAAATACAGTAATAAAAACCACAGAAGACTCTTCACTGAGGGTATAATTATTCCTCCAGTGTCAGTAGTTCCTGGTTGGGTTCATAGTGATGAGTGAAAGAATCCTTAACTAATTTCAGGTTTTTATATGATTTTTCTTTCATATTTCCCTTTATCCTGTAACTGTTGCTTGTGAGAGCATTCTGCAATATAGTACTAAACCCAGCATTTCATATACAACATTTTAGTTGTTTTCCAATTGTTTGGTTTTACATATGGATTTAATTTGTTCATCCAACAAAAGTCAGGGTAACATGAACACATATGATTTAACAAATATGCAAGATTGTGTTCTAAAAAAAACACAACTACTGTGCTTGCTAGAAGGAAGTGCCAGGGGCCCTCCCAACATGAATTTTTAATGACTTTCCTCTTCTGCTGCCATAAAGAACTCATTAAAAGCCAAATTATTTCCCTAAACAATGAGTAGCACTGGTTCCTCTTTGGCCTGTGTGCTTATTTATTAAGAATTACAACTTCCTTAAGTGATACATGGATTCAAAGGAAAAGGAAATCCAAGAGAGAAGCTATTCTGAGTCAGTTGTGCTCAAGGAAAACATCAAAAATATTCTCTAATGATGAAAACATGATTTAGTTTTCAGGCCCCAAAATCTAAAAAGCAGCAATACAGTATGTTTTCAAATGTCCTCACATCTTATTTTACCCTTAGGCTGAGGACATAGGAAATAGCAACTTGCTGTGTCTGTTGCTTCTTGAAGTTCTGACTGCTTTGTAACACAAGAGTCAAGTTATTGCTCTTCCTCTGTGGGAATGAAAGTACTGCTTGAACAGCACTATAGCCTGCAAAAGCACTTGTATTTGTGGATGAGGAGAAACTGGAAAAAACATTGTTTGGGAAAGATGGAGTGAAGATGGCATTACAGGAAGCATTTAAAAAGATAAAATATAGTAGGTGTATTTTGAGGAAACATAATCTGAAGTCTTAAGAAGTTAAGCACAAAAACAAAAACTTTTCTACTTTAAGGTAGAAAAGAAAAAAAGAAAAAAGAAACCAAACAAACCTTAAATAGTTCCATCAAGATATTTGTGGTGGAAATGCACACCTGGAGTGTCTAAGGAAAAGTAAATCCTGGCAGTGTAACAACTGAAACTCATTGAGGACCTGCAGGTGTGTATACTGCAGGGGTCTGTCCCACACGTGCCACCATCCTAAGGTTCGCCAGTGGGAACTGAAGGTTCTCAGTGTTTTACAAAATCAAAGTCCCTTGAAAAGTCCCAAAGAAATAATGAGTGCTGGGAGGGGGGTGAGAGGGAAGAAATATTTTTTAAAATAGTGAGAGTCTTTAAAGAAATAGTGAGTTGCAGTATTGTGATAAAAAGTGATATGATGTGGCCTCGTGAGCACAGGCAGCTGGAAGGTGGTAGTAAGGCTTTGTCAAAGCTGACTGGAGAGGGGGAGGAACAAATGTCATGAAAGGCCTGTAGAACAAAATACCTGCAATGTGAAAAGCTGAGCAAAGACTAATATGTAGCCCGAAGCCAGAGGAATAAGGTGAATAAAATCCTCACTGAATGGAGGTTACCTTTTGTAACAGCTGGGCCAGTGCTGGGGTCAGGTAAGAGGCAGTGGAGATCAGAGGATGGCTCCTGCAGAGAACAGTGGCAACATTATTCCAAGCACAGCATCACCCAACGAACTTAAGTAAGGACCCTTCTTGAGGTGCTTCTTGTTGGGTAAAGCTGCTGGGGTTTGTCAGGACTGCCTCTTGCCATGATTTTTTGCAACCCCAAAGAGTGCTAGTTGACAGGAACTGCTAAATACTAGTTACTGGTTTTAGCAGAACTTCTGTTTATTATGCTGACGAATGTGCATTCACTTACCATGCAGAAAGTTTATTAAAGGGCAAAATAACAAACCATGTGATCAGCAGCAGCATCATTTCTTACTAGACGTGGTTCTGGCCACACCTCCCTTTTCCCTAGTCACACCAATTTTCTGGGTGTTGCTGCTGGGCAGTACAAGGCCTGAATGCTTTGCTCACACAGTGCTCAGGAGACTGTTACTATTTTATTGGTATTGCACTGCTTGTAAGTACATTCAGTAACTTCTGATGTATTTTCTCACAGTGCACAGGACAATCTGAGCCTGATTTTCATGAGCCTTCATTTCTAGTAGATAATAATAGCACATGGTAGATTCATCTGACATGTTGTTATATTTTCCTATACCAACCTTTCTGGGGAAAAAATAGCTGTTTGACACAGACACCGGGAATGTTGGTCAGCAACCCAGGTCAATGTAAGCCTACAAAATTCCTCTTGGTTTTATTGCTGGCATTGTCATTAATAGTGTTCTGTGCCTGTTACCTGGTCAGATGAGTTCTTTTTCTCTTCTTTCAAGACATTCCAGTACATTAAGCTTAAAGTTGTCATTGATGTATATGTAGTCTATAAAATAATATTACCATTGCATCACCATTTCACTTTGCAAGAAGATATCCTCCTTCCTAGTGTTCTGTCCTGCAGTATGACAATGTCATGTACTCCTCCCAGTGATTTTCCCTCACTAAAATCTCTGACTGTGGTTTTCTTAGTAATTGAATGACTGGGCTGAAACAGTTGTTGCTGATTTCTTCACATTTCTGCTGAGGATTGGTGTGAAAGGTTATTTGCTATTAAGTGCTGGCTGACTCAGAGGAACTGCATCTCTCCACAGTAGTTTGTTATCTGCTTTGTTTCAAAAGCACACAAAAATCCCCACTGCTCTCTTTACAGTCGGGGTCTATACAGCCAAACTTTGTCCCCTTAAACCAGTGATCTCAGCAGCCAGACTCTGGCCTGGTGAACACTGCCACGGGTTGGACTGGAGGAGCTCCCTCTTGCTCATGGTGACAGCACCAAGATCATGATGTTGTCAGGTGGACACATCTAACACGATGGATCTTTGGAGCTGTGCTGCATGTTCTGAGAGTTCTTGCTCCCCAAAAGCCCTTGTCTGTGTCCTCACACAGTGTAACCAAATCCTTCCACTCCTAGGATGTACCTTTGGGGAACTCTGGCTGGGGTAGAAGCAAAGACATGTTGAAAAGAAGGAAGAAATATAAACAAAATGGAGAAATAGATGTGAATGGAAGGGGGGTGAGGTGCTGCAAAGAAGAGAGGGGGGTTATGAAATTTCCCAATGAAGGCAGACTGAGAAGGACGAAGCAGAGAAAGAGCACCAAAGCTANGGGGGGGGGGTGGGGGGGAAGAAATATTTTTTAAAATAGTGAGAGTCTTTAAAGAAATAGTGAGTTGCAGTATTGTGATAAAAAGTGATATGATGTGGCCTCGTGAGCACAGGCAGCTGGAAGGTGGTAGTAAGGCTTTGTCAAAGCTGACTGAAGAGGGGGAGGAACAAATGTCATGAAAGGCCTGTAGAACAAAATACCTGCAATGTGAAAAGCTGGGCAAGGACTAATATGTAGCCCAAAGCCAGAGGAATAAGGTGAATAAAATCCTCACTGAATGGAGGTTACCTTTTGTAACAGCTGGGCCAGTGCTGGGGTCAGGTGAGAGGCAGTGGAGATCACAGGGTGGCTCCTGCAGAGAACAGTGGCAACATTATTCCAAGCATAGCATCACCTAATGAACTTAAGTAAGGGCCCTGCTTGAGGTGCTTCTTGTTGGGTAAAGCTGCTGGGGTTTGTCAGGACTGCTTCTTGCCATGATTTTTTGCAACCCCAAAGAGTGCTAGTTGACAGGAACTGCTAAATAGTAGTTACTGGTTTTAGCAGAACTTCTGTTTATTATGCTGACGAATGTGCATTCACTTACCATGCAGAAAAGTTTATTAAAGGGCAAAATAACAAACCATGTGATCAGCAGCAGCATCATTTCATACTAGACGTGGTTCTGGCCACACCTCCCTTATCCCTAGTCACACCAATTTTCTGGGTGTTGCTGCTGGGCAGTACAAAGCCTGAATGCTTTGCTCACACAGTGCTCAGGAGACTGTTACTATTTTGATTGGTATTGCACTGCTTGTAAGTACATTCAGTAACTTCTGATGTATTTGCTCACAGTGCACAGGACAATCTGAGCCTGATTTTCATGAGCCTTCATTGCTAGTAGATAATAATAGCACATGGTAGATTCATCTGACATGTTGTTATATTTTCCTATACCAACCTTTCTGGGGCATTGCATCACCATTTCACTTTGCAAGAAGATATCCTCCTTCCTAGTGTTCTGTCCTGCAGTATGACAATGTCATGTACTCCTCCCAGTGATTTTCCCTCACTAAAATCTCTGACTGTGGTTTTCTTAGTAATTGAATGACTGGGCTGAAACAGTTGTTGCTGATTTCTTCACATTTCTGCTGAGGATTGGTGTGAAAGGTTATTTGCTATTAAGTGCTGGCTGACTCAGAGGAACTGCATCTCTCCACAGTAGTTTGTTATCTGCTTTGTTTCAAAAGCACACAAAAATCCCCACTGCTCTCTTTACAGTCGGGGTCTATACAGCCAAACTTTGTCCCCTTAAACCAGTGATCTCAGCAGCCAGACTCTGGCCTGGTGAACACTGCCACGGGTTGGACTGGAGGAGCTCCCTCTTGCTCATGGTGACAGCACCAAGATCATGATGTTGTCAGGTGGACACATCTAACACGATGGATCTTTGGAGCTGTGCTGCATGTTCTGAGAGTTCTTGCTCCCCAAAAGCCCTTGTCTGTGTCCTCACACAGTGTAACCAAATCCTTCCACTCCTAGGATGTACCTTTGGGGAACTCTGGCTGGGGTAGAAGCAAAGACATGTTGAAAAGAAGGAAGAAATGTAAACAAAATGGAGAAATAGATGTGAATGGAAGGGGGGTGAGGTGCTGCAAAGAAGAGAGGGGGGTTATGAAATTTCCCAATGAAGGCAGACTGAGAAGGACGAAGCAGAGAAAGAGCACCAAAGCTAAAAATAGTGAAAAGAATCAATGAAGAGATGTAAAACCCAGTTCTGACAAACTATCAAGACAGGTAAAGAACAACAGGCAGAAGCAGATTGCATTTCATTTTTTTGTGCTATGCTGCTAAGAGGTCTTTGCAAAGGGCAGGAGCATGCAGGGTGTGCTCGGTGACTGCTGGGAAGATTCCCTCTTGGAGCAGCCCGAAAAGGTTGTATCTCCTTTTTTGTATCCTAGTATCTGGAAAGAAACTTATGTTTCCATTCCAAAACCTCCCTAAGAATTGAAATACCATGAGGTAGGTAGAAACGATTGTGAGATGAGATACAAATACCTGGGCAAATTCCTTTGCAAATCTCTTGTGTAGACACAGAAAGCAGGTTGGTCCTTATCATTAGTGTTACCATTTTCTGTCCAAGTTGATCCGGATACGTAATGATTGTACAGAGGCAACTAACTTTAATCCTCACTAGGGAACTGTACTCCAGGAGCTAGATTCTCAACTCAGTGAGTAATTGCTTTGATTTCAGGCTTTACAACAATGTAACTTCTCAGAATGTTTTCTTTCTTCCTGCTTCCATATTGTTTTGTCTGTGCGAGCTTCTGTGTTTGGATTTACAAATACAGAGGCATAGTTTATAAAGGGATGCAAATTAAATTTCCTGCTGTTATGCATGCCTGCTTTCAAGGCACTTGCACCCTCTCATCTGTTAGGAAGCAGCCCCATTGCCTGAGTTTTCAGGGACTGAATGCCCACCAGTGCAAACAAGAAATGGGCCTTAGTTTATTTGGAATAGTTGCCAGTGTTGTGGCAAGTAAACCAGTGCCATTTCAGGGCCCCTGCAGTGGCTCTGATGTCACTTTGCAGAGAGGTCATGCCACCTTTAGGACCCAGATAAAGTCTTAAGTTCAAAACATGGCAAATTTATTGTTGTTTAGGGGGTCATGTTGCTTCACAACTCATTTTCACAGGTAGAATTTTCCCCAAATACTCCATCTTTTTGTCCATGACTTTTAGATTAGACACATTCAAAAAGTAGCATACAGGCTTGGGGTTACGGATTGAAAACATAACTAAAATTATTTATTTTGAAGTATCACCACATGTCTGCAAGTAATTCACCTGTTTTTTTATAGTACTAGTGAATTCTTTTCGAGTAAAGTGGGTGAAGGGAGGCAGGTGGTCAGCAGAGTTTACTGTTCATGCAGTACCTGTTCAGAGCTTGACTCTTATGTCCACATCCTGAAGTGTTACACAGGAAGACAGAAGTGTTGTTCATGTTAATAAATTACTTTTTTACTATAAACTTCTCAAATGAGCAGACATCACATGCACCTACCCTAATCCTAAGATCCTTGATAATTTAATTTTTTTTTTAATTGTACTACTGGTCCATAAAACATCCACACTGCTACAGCAGTGTAACTCTGTTGACTTTAGGTATATGTCTTAAAATTCACAGAAATTTATCTGAAAGCTGATGCTTTCTATACCAGACTTTTTTTAAGCTTATTGCCATTTTGTACAAGCATCTAATTGGTGTAAAGAATCCCAGCAAGCTGCTATAAGACAACTTAAAGTAACCTGAGAGCATTGCTCTTCCTGTGATCTTACTCTCCAACCCTTCTTCTGTGTAAACCATCAGATTATCATTATAGTTCAAGCCTTCACTAGGCTATAAGTGAAGTTAACATTTCTCATTGCCTGATTTAGGATGCTGTCATAGTTCTGTCCTGCAGTGTATGGTCTCAAAAGTCAGACAGATGTGTAAAGCTACTGACACTGAGATCTTTCACAGTTGTGGGCAGATGGCAGCTCTAAGAGTCGTATTCTGACAATACAGAAATGCTGCTGAGGAACCCTTGTGCATTTGATTTCCCAGATCTTTTGCAGTCTCATGTCTCTACTGTCTGAATTGGTCTTGCCTTAGACTTTCTAGTTCAGAGCTTGTTTACAGCACTGGCTTTTTTTTTTTTTTTTTTGGGGGGGGGCTTTTTTCTTAGTAGTTGTTCAAGGTTGTAAAGATCTGTCTAAAAATAAAAATCAGAACATGTCTCTTGTGCACATTTCTGTCTCCTTTCTCAAATGAGACCAAGCAGAAAGCAACTGACACTAATACTCACAGTCTTGGTTGAATATAGAACATTGCTGAATACACCAGGGCCCTGGTGAGTGCTGCTGGGGTGCACAATGGCTCTGTGATTCATTCTGGAGAAGACTCTCATTGTATCCCGAGATAAGCTTCTAGGAAGAGATGTTCTTTTTGCAGAACTCAGTGACAGGAGGAAAATGCACTGAGATATGCTCAGTGCATATCAGAGCCTTCACAGAGCAGTGACAACATCTCCTTGGTTCTCAACAGTCTTCAGTGTCTGGGGTATCTAGTGTAAAGATTGCCAAAATCCCCTTTCTGTATTAATCTATCAGCTTATTGCGTTCTCCAAAGCCAACTTTAAATTATTATTGTGATTAATGAAACTGTATTTTGTTCTTTTTTCTGCCAGCTTAGCATGCTAAGATGTCTATCATAACTGCCATTTTACCTCTTGACTTTCTACTTGAATTTGAAAAAGAATTTGGAAGCATTTATTTTGATTCAGTACATAAGTGCCACCCAATCTTATCCCAAATATCTATGAATATAAAAATGATTAATTTTTAAAGCGCTTTTCTACACTTTTCCATTAATTGTAGTTGTGAGACACTCAAAGGCACTGTTTGTGTTTAAAGATCCTGTATTACAGTATGATTTCCAAATTTCAGTTTTATTTTGTTTTCATGGTGAGGATGTTAGACAGAGACCTGATTACTGAGAAGCTGCAGCTCTGTGTGGGATGTGTGGAGCCTCTTTTAGGTACCTTAAGGAAAACATTTTGATATTCAAGAAGTTTTCCCCACAATGTTCTTGAAAATGTCTCACATTTTGTACAGTCTGCTGAATTCCAAAAGGAAAAAATATTCTACATTGTTGTCAGACATTTACATAAATATTCTTCTCTTTCCTTTTTCTCCTGTCTCACGAATGGATGTTTTAATAATGAGCAGAAATCTTCACGAAAGTCACAAGGGTTGTCTCTTGCTCCTCCTAGAAGAATCTGTTGGATTTGTTGCAAGTTCTCATCATTTCATCAAATATCTACCAGACTGTCTCAGAGACCCCAGCTGGACACCCTGAGATTGCAGGTTCTTTTGCTCTCCCAGTTAGAGTGCTGTGCTTGGGAGGAAATGTTTGATATTACCAGTAATTACCAGTACCAGTTTTGCAGAGGTGTGCAGGTGTGCCCAAAAGCCCAAGCACCTGGCTGGTGGTTGCCCATGGTAAATGTTTGCAAGGACAACTTTATCTCAAGCGTTGTCTCAGTACTCTAAGCTTCTTCAACTCTTACCAATCTCACAGCCCAGTCTAAAAGGTTTTCACACACTTTGTAAAATCAGAAAGGTCTCTAGGTTCCCATCTGAGGTGAGTAAATGGGCTCTGAGTTTCGGTAGCTCTGGGAATTTGGGAATTCTGACACCTGCTATCCAGGATTTTGTTTCAGTGGGTGTGATCAGTACATTAAAAATGAATGCCCAGACAAGTGAAAGCCACGTTTCTCTCCATACCTAAATGTGAATGTATGACTGTGGTCGTGAACCTTTACAAACATCTTTGGGTTTTTCATTCCTCACTTTTTGAAACCAAAGTTTCTCCATTGGTAGAAAGTAAATATATTGCACCAAATTTTGTCCTTTGGACTTTATTCTTACATGTTATGACTAAATGTTACCCTGATGTCTGACTTCAGTCACAAACCATATACTTGCTCGGTAGTCTAAGAATGTGTAGCCCGTGTCTGACCTCCTAAATCGTTTCTGGAGTGTGGAAACCCACTGGGCCGGCACCGCTGGGCACCCTCGAGTGCGGGGACTGCGTCAGGGCGTTGCTTCGGTGCCACCTCTCGGTGAGAGAAGGAACAATGACTGCGAAGAAAATACAACTGAATTGGCTTTGCGTTTACTTCTGTCTGTGTCTTTTTTATGTGCAGTGAAATTAAAGATCAGCATCAGATCCGAACACGACTCACCTTTCTTTGATGGAATGGTGGCGGCTCAGGTATCTGCTGTTTAGTTTTCACCATATTCCTTTACACCACAGATTTCCTTTAAAAGCCTTGAGCTTAGTGATGTTTAATCAGATCCCACTTTTGGCAGAAGAATATTTTTAGTGTCTTATCATGATAAATCCACACTGTTGATCCCAAAAAGATAATTTTAAAAGATGTCTAGCTAGTATTCTTTAATCTTAGTCCAAAGAAGTGAGCAAACCTGTTCTGAGGCATCAGCGAGCCATGGATGCAGACAGCTCAGAGAAGAGGAGGGCATTTTCAAGGACAGGGCCCTTCTGTTTTTGTAGCCTACACTCTGCCCTGGATTTGCACAGAACATCCATGCTTCTTATTGTGCTGTTAGTGGAAGGGTTTTCAAAGAGTTTACTTGGCTGTTGATTTCATAGAATCACAGAATCAGCCGGGTTGGAAAGGACCAATGAGATCATCGACTCCAACCCTTGATCCACTCCTGCCGTGGTTCCCAGACCATGGCACTGAGTGCCACATCATTCTCTTCTTAAAAACCTCCAGGGATGGAGAATCCACCACCTCTCCAGGCAGCCCATTCCAATGCCTGATCACTCTCTCTGTAAAGAATTTCTTCCTAATATCTAACCTAACCCTCCCCTGGCAGAGCTTTAGACCATGCCCTCTTGTCTTACCAAGAGCTGCCTGGGAGATGCTGAATGTTTTCACTCGTGCCATGTTGTCCCATGGCACAAACAGTGCTTACAAAGAAGTAGTTGGGTGGATAATTGTCTGGCAGGTACCATCCTGCTAACTAAATTTCCCATCCATTATGTGCTTTACTGATTCTATTATTTCCCACTGGAATATAGTTTAAAAGCTTTTTTTTTTTCAGGATGCATCTTAATCTATTCTTTCCATTATCTTTCCTCCTGGTGCTTCACTCTTAGAGTTCATAAACATCTGTTTTGATGAGTACTCTTCTGTTCTCTCAGTTCTTCAGATTATATGACTGTCTTCAGCTTCCACATTTTCTTGTTACACAGCTTTGGATGGTGATTCCATCAACTCATTGTCAGAGACTCTGCTGTCTGAAGTTTTTCAGGTCTACCTCCACGTTGCTGAGCACTTTCCTATCACATGATGTTGCTTCATTTCCTGTTGAATTTCTTCTTCATAGAAAATCAACACCACAGTCCTCCCTGTTGCTCAACCCTGTAATAATATGCTGCTTCATTCATCTAGCATTCAGATTCCACTACTGCATGCAAAGCATTCCCTAATAGCATTTCTAATAAACATTGGTTCTTTCCCCACAGCTATGACTCTCTTAAGGTCACTCCCCAGCCCTGACTGTTGTAACATCTCCCATACTTTCCACCATCTGGAATTTCCCTCTCCTTTTTCCTGCAGAGTTTGCATACAATGTATTTGTTTGTCTCCTGTTCCTAGCCAGGCAATCTGACCATATCCTTCCATCATCTCTGCCACATAATTTGATCCAGTAAACATTACTTTCCACCTCCCCTTACTTAGGTGTCCATAGCTCATAGTGAACCACCTTGAACCTGACCTTTTTGGAGATGCTACAGGACCTGTATTTTTGACTGGAGTTTGTAGCTGCACAAAATCCCATTTGGGAACCCTGCAGCTTGTGTAAGAAAAAATGCTCCAAGCCTGAGGACAGGAACAACATGTAACATCTTCAGTGTTTCAAACCCCACAGAGAGTCACTGATGACAAATTTAACACTCAATTGTTTGTGTCAGACATTATGACAACTATTGAGCAAACAGCTGTTGCTCCAGATGGAACATGTATGACAGCTGCTGGGTCCAGGTGCATCACTCTGGAATAATTCAGCACAACCTTGGCATGTTGCTTTATTTTTGGCTGGTTTGATGGCATTTCTACCAGTTTCTTGGATGCTCTGCTCTCAGTTCGTAGGAAAACATTTTCCACACAATGGTTTATTAATGTCTTGAAATTTAAATAATAGGGAGATGTTTTACTGTGATTATTAAGAGATAAGAATTTAAGGACACACCCTATATAATTCTATGAGCCTGTTCACCTTGATTTTTTAAAAACATGATTACAGGAGATGCTCACTTTGTCTTTTAGAAATTCTTAAGTTGTTCAGGAGCAGGGAAAGCATTCCTGTATTTTTATTTTCCTGTATCTTTATTTTCCTGCTTGAGACACGGTACCAAGTGCAACAAGATCTGAACCTTTATTTTTGAAATCATCCACTTTTGGAGAGCTGAACGAGGATCAGTAATAAATACCATGTTGGTCCCTGAACAAGCTGGATGTATTTGACTGGAAGTTTGAATGTGTAAGGTTCTATAGACTATCCTCAGTACTCTGAATCATCCTATTATCTGATCCCGTGGCTAAAAGGAAAGACTGTCTCTCAGTATTCCTGAAAAACTAATCTCGAAATACAAATCCAGAGGTCATCTAGGAAGCCCCTCATGTTTCTGACTCAGTTGATCTGGTTGTTTTCTTTCTGGTGAGAATCTTCATATCCTTAAGTCTCCTCCCAAGAGAACAGCAACATGGAGAAGTAGTATTTTTCAAGATGATAATCCCTTTCCTCTCTTTAATATAAACTCTGAAGGAATGCAGAAAAACAATCTATAAAACATGTTAGGACTTAGGCCCTTGTATAAGGAGTTGTACACTGACCTGGCTTTGAGTCTCCATAAAGAAACAGAACCCATTAAAAAATTGGAGGTAAAAAGCAAACTTGTTTCTGGGCTTGCTCTTAAGCACTTCTTCTCATCTTTGAACCAACAATTGCTGTTATAATGGATGTTTTGCAAAATGATTGGGGGGGGGGAAGGGGGCTCTCCCAGTCAGAGCTCATGTTTTATTTTTGGTCTGTCTGAGGGCTTAGAGTATTTGGGGAAAAAGCAGAGTTGGTAGTATCCTCCATTCGAGTGGCAAAGATGGCAGAGTTAGTGTTTTGTTTCTGGGTATAACTTTAGTACAAAGGTAAACACAAATGAGAATCAGCTCATCTGTACAGTTGCTCTTCATTACTGACAGCCCTTCCTCTTAAAAGGTCTGTGAATAAGGCAGTGAATAAGTCACTTCTGGATTTGTTTTTTATATTTTTATACATTTCCCCAACATGTTTAATGTCTCCTGAAGTCATTTGTTAAGTACAAAATCGCACATCCTCCAATGCTCAAATTTATCCTTTGGGTTCTGAGCTGAGTTTTGTGTTTTTTCCATCTCATTATGTATTTACAGTGCTGGAAGGAAAGTGGGGAGAAAAACTCATGTAAAGCAAACAAACATTCAAAATAGTCACATCTAGTCAGATTTATATACTCAGGAAACCTACTGCACAGTTCCAGTTAACAGCTGGTGTAGGACCACCAGGGGACTGGCCCAACACCTGTTTTGTGAGTTCTCCCAAAATGACAGTAAATATTGTTATTTTTATTTTTTAAAAAGTGATAAACAATTTAATAAAAACAATGAGATGGTGAAATTGTAACTGGAAAATATCCTGCCCAAAATAATAGGGCTATTTTAGGTTGCAATACATTCAGGACCTAAACTGCTTGGTATTTTAACTTTGTGTTTGTCTTTAATTTGAAATTGCTCTGATGCCCATTGATTAGTTTTGCCTGGAACACAGGCATCAGTTACAAAATATTGATTTTTGCATTACCTTTTAGCCAAGTAGGTTAATTGAATGGTGCTTGGGGAAATTATTTCAGAGGCAGTCTCTGCCTAATATTTGTCTTCAAAGAGCTGATGGAATTGTTTGACATTTAGCCAAGATATCTGCTAAGTCTGGAGCCTGAGCTACGAGGTTGTGTAACTGAGGTAGTGATTCAAGTTATATTTTGAAGACACTTTGTTTATTCCCTACGTAGACCAAACAAGCAAACAAACCCAAAAGCCAGATTTGGATTCCATTAAAGTTAGTTGGAGTTTTGCCATTTTTAAATGTCTGACTATTGGACTACTGACATTTCAGGGAACATTTGATTCCATTGTCCTTGCAGTTTAAGTTAGCACAGAGTACTGAATTGTCCTGCAAACCCACCTGTATTTACAGTGGTGTTTTGTATTGCACATGCATATGGTACTGAGAAGAAAATAGTTTCTTTGGTTCCAGGTTTTAGTACAAATTCAGTACCTCATCTGGGTTTCAGGCAACACTTCATCTGGGTTTCAGGCAACACTTAGCAGGCATTATGCTTATTTAACAAATAGCAAATGTTGTCTCATTGAAATAAGACAACATATTTTTAACATTTACAACATATTTTTAACATTTCACCTTCTCAGATATTGAAGGGGAAAAAAAGGAACATTATGTCAGTTCAGTCCCTCTGAATATTCCTAGAAGTTCCATTTGTGAAACATTCTGGAAGAGACAATAAAGTCATGAAGCTTTTTTCTTTAAATAGCCCCTTTTCTAAAAAGCACACTGTAAAATGTTGATGACATTCTGTAAAATAGAGGATCATTCCTGCAAAATATTAACAGGCTCCCACCATCTGCTGATCTGTGTGTCTGTCAGCAACATCCAATATTATCAAAGCATTGAAAGCATAATCAGAAAAAGGGTAATAAGTGATTTCTGTTCTTCCTTTCTGTGGTCTGTGTTTTGTATCTCTTGTCTAAGTGTTCCACTGACATCAGGTTGCCTTCTGACTCTCTTCCTTCAAATGTGTATGAAGCAAAAGGTATATGAGTCAAGGTTCTGGAGCAATAATGTTTCTCTTCTCTTGTATGTCGGCTAGTGGATTCTTTCTTTCAGTTGTCACTATTCTGTTGCAGTTCTTTAGGTGGTTCCAGGCAATCATGCAGCTCATTTCTCTTTGGGTTTTGGCTTTGCTTTACTCTGCCCGTGCAAAGGGTCACAGAAATAGATGCCTAGATAAGGATGACTCTGTTTCAGTGAAGATTTCTGTTCCTTCCCTAGAGACTGAAGACCTTTGTACAGAATTTACATGCCCCCTGGTTTAGTTTGTTGGTTTCATTAAGCTGTAAGTGAAAGATGTACAGATGAAGCTTAGCAGATGTGAGTTAGGAAGCTATTAGGTTAAAAGAAGCAGGTTATAAAGTCTAATACAACATTTTTTTCCTGTATAATTTAAACAAGTAACCCAATAGATAAAAACAGATGCACTTGCTTTGCCAATGAAATGTGATTGTTTTCCAATCAATGTGTCATAACCTATGTAAAGAGGAAGAATAAACCAGATTAAATTTTATGTCCTTGGAACAATTCAGTTGTTTATATTTGTGGTGAGAGCCTAATTAATCTTCCTGGGAGTTATCTCTCATCTGTACTCTTTGCTATTCACCTTCCCAAAATGAAAACAGTGATCTTGATTCTTTCTTCCCACTAAGAAAATGTGCCACAGGCCAACTCCACTGCCTTTACTAAATAATTCTTAATTAGTCTGATGTGAGAATAAAATTATGAGGTCAGTGTGTTTAATGTTTAGGAGAGACCACCACAGACTTGAGGTTGTACATTTGCTCAGTGGGAATTATTGTCTAACAATGGAAGGGGTTTGTTTAGCAAATGGGCCAACAGACATCACGGTCTGCAGCGTATTAATGAAAGTATTTTCCTTGTACTAATGATATCCCATTAAAATATAGGGTTTCTCAGATATATGTTTATATAAAATGAGGCTCTCAGGCAGCCAGATACACTTTCCAAATAGATTTTATATGTATGTAAGTACTGAAAATTCTATCACCTCCCTTCTGCCAGTATAGATGAGGAAAATGAGCTGCACATCAGCCTAAGAGCAGCAAGATTTTCAGCCAGGCCAGTTCTGTGATCAGGCTTGGCAAATATCTACACAGATTCAGGCAATAAGAAAGAGATGGGAATGCACAACTGAGGAGAGCACAGGAGAAAAAATGGGACCATGGCACTTCGGTAGCATGTTGCACGTGTGTCATATCCAAGTGGCAGCCACAAGGGATCGCTTCACAGCATGGCATGGGGTGGCTTTAACAGGGTCTTGGTGCTCCCCTCACCTGTCTTCCCTCCTTGCCCTCCACATCCCAGCCATAAACTCCAGCTACTTACCTTTATTTGACAGCTATTACTTGCAAGACCACTCTTTGATCCAGTTGGGCTTGCCAAGTATATGGAGGGTAAGAAAAGGAGGAATTGTTTAGATAATTAAATTACTTCTATGGAATGGGAACTTGGTAGTCAGAACAGAGGGACTAGAGATCACAGAGAGCAAGGAAAGTCAGAAAGAAAGGAAGAGCCACTGCTGCAGAGCCACTGTGCCAGCTCAACAGATCACAAAGCCACAGTTCAGATGCTCTGACAATGCTAAATATTTTACAGTACTCAGGGAATAAAAGTAAAACATTTTCCTACAGATCTGAAGGCACGTACTCCATTAATAAGCACATAGGATTTTCACAACCCTCCCATTTCTGAAAAAAAAAAAAAAAAAAAAAAAAAAAAAAAAAAAAAAAAAAAAAGGAAGTGAAAAAATTCTTTACTTCCAGCTGGCAGTAAATGGCTCTTCACTAGAAAATGATTCCTTAAATGGTCACAGGTTTAGCATTTGCTTGTCATTAAGTCATCTCACTAACCAGTTAATTGTTGTGGCCTACTACTGCTGCCCAGTAGACAAGTCTGAGCCAAACGTAAATGGAGATCAGAATATGCTACAAGCTGACCTGAACTAACAACTTCAGACAGTGTATGAACCATAATTCCAGCCCTGAAGGCCTTCCTCATCTGAGTGAACTTTGCTCAGTGGTTCTATTAAATCTGTAACATGGAGTGGCTAGTGCTCCATCTATAGCTGATCCAAAAATTATGCATAAAGATTTATTCTTAATGAAATTTTATTTTAAGCTAAATTAGACTGCTCTCAAAAAGATGTCTCTTTTCTGTAGGGGAGAAGATAATAGGGGGAAAAAAACAGACACTTGAAAATTGTTTTCGACCAAAAACATACAGAAGTTTCTTCACAAACAAAACTTTATTATTCTTTGTGTTTCTGATTTTTCTTAAAGGCTGCTTTTATTGAAAGTCTCAGTGGAAAAGTAACTAATTTTCCAGCTTCTGTTACCCATAAATATTTGATACTCATCTGGGCAGAATCAGGGGACAGTGATGGCTGTGAGTCTCACAGTACCTTTTATTTTTCAGATCCTGATGGATCCCTAATGCAATTTACAACAGGTTTAGAAGTCATGCTGTAGCTCAGATTTTTCCTTCTAGTTTTCCATAAGTTGGGAATACTGCCATTTGAAATGGAAGTCATCTTGTACAGGTATTTCACACTTCAGGCATCTTGATAATTACTACTTGCAACATTTTTGTTTTGCATACACAGGACACAACTGGGAGCTGATGCTGCATTGCTGAGTGAGACAATAGACTGATTACAATTTCAGACTAAAATTTCAAGCTAAAAGGACAAGTGCAAACAGAACTACCCACAAGCCTTAAAGGTGAGATTGATTCATTACCTCATGAAATTGATAGGCTTTTAAAATTTCTTCAGCTAGCAGCTGTGGTAACACTTTGAACTGACTTATTCTGAAAAGTTATCCTCACCTGTGAGTGCTTTAGCATGGATTAAAATAGAACAGTTCTTTGTACTTGATCTCACCATATCCCAGGGGGTCAATCATCACTTCAATATATAGTGAGGCCTGGTTTTCTTTAGAAAACAAGACAGGTATTTGTCAGGATAAGAGTCATGACATTCTTCCACTTCTGGTATGACAGGAATCTGAGGTGGAGTGGTGCATAGTCCAGAGCCCCCGTGGGATTGTCACAAGCACAGTTTCTGCCTGGGTCTCTCTGAAGTAATTTGCTTTTTCTATTGAGCAGGAACTGGCCAAGCCAGGCCTTAAGTCCACTGTAGTTTATTAAATCCAAACTCCAGCTCTAGCAGGTTTTTTTGTATCCAGCATATAGGTAAAACTGTGAATGTGCTGAGCACCTGAGACCTACTCCCAGTTCCCATTAAAATCAACAGATCCAATCTTTCAAGTTCTCATTCAGCCCTTGCTCAGGCAGAACCCTTAAATACTGAGTCATGATCCAAGTTCACAGGCCCTCCATTAGTCAGAACCTCTCTGGATTTGGCTAGTGTCAGTTGCTTCCCTTGTTTCAGGAGACAGTTCCTTAAACTGTTTATACACCTGGGTAGCATTATTAACATTTTAGCAGCTGTAACAAAAGTTGAGAACACTGTGTATCACAAGAACCATGCGCTAGGCAAAGGGATCCAGAGTCTTAGAGAACAGCAGCTCTCACTTAATGACTGTCTGATAATTCTTTACCAACCTGAAAGCTGAAGTGTTGTGTGAATTGCTGACCTTGAGGGAATTTTTCTGGTAAACATCACCACAGCTGCTTAATCTTTGAACTGTTAATTGGACACTGTTAATGAGGGTGCTGGATGAGGCCTTTGGTGATAAGGAAGGCTGATAAACCTAATGAGAGAGTGAACCTCCCAGCTTCATTGTCATCACTGACATAGGGGTGGATCATTTCTTTGGTCTCTATTCAGTAGAGTGGCTACTGAAACTGGCAACAAGCTTGCCTTCTGCTGCCTCCTGGGCTTGCCCTTCAGTGTTGTGTGTAACACTGCAGCAGGGTTTGGAACCTGCAGAGTCCAAGGGTGTTGTGATTTGAGTGATGTTAACATGTATGCAGAATCTGTAAATTAAAAAGCAGAGTAGTTTGTAGGGTTCTCTTAACAGAGTATATTCTATTTGAAAGATGACAGTGTTAATGATGTGGCCTTAAAGGAGAATAAATCATAAACCCTGAAAAATTACAAAGGCATTAGTCTAAATCCAGCAAGACTATTTAGGACTATTCAATTTATCAAGGATAATCAGGATCTTTAGACCTCATCTTAAGTCTGCTACTGAAGTAATTACAGAATTATCATGGTTTTCTGTGATGTAATGCAAGGTTAGTTAGAAAAGTGGCCTAGCAGTTTGCAGTCTGGCTTCATTTTTGCATGGATCCTAATGGAAATACACATAGTTGTCATGTGAGGTTTCTATGGGGAAAATGAGAGCTCTTTTTCACCTTATTGGTGCCTGAACTCTGCTTTCATCCTGGGGTCATTATTTGCCCAATATCAAAATCACCATAAAAATATTTATCACCATATATATCACCAAAAATATTTACCACCATAAAAATATTTACATTTTGTCAGTGATTCCTAAACTTGAATTTTCCTATCATTTTTTAGTTTATATTGATTGATCAGCTGGTGCAAACAAAACCCAAATCTGATCTAACCCTGGTGGCTGAATGTATTTTCGAAAGCTCATATGTTTTTACTTATCATTAACTATGATATTTTCAGTAAATTGACTGAATGTATAAAGCAGTCACTCCTAAGAATTACTTCCTATCTTCATACACCTATGGAGACACATCATCCTATTTGCCATTTAATTGTGATTACAACTCTAATTTTAATTTAACTTCCAGCAACTAATTTTAGCAGTTACCATTATTGACTATAGAACCAGAAATACCCCAATATTTCAGTTTGTCTCACAGCTGCAGTAGCTGATCCCAGCTGCTTCAACAAAGCTACATTTTTTGCCTCTGATTTGGTCTGCAAGATCTAAACTAACTTGCAATTTCCTTTCCATATGGTAAGTGGGTGTAGTAGAGCTGCATGTCCTAAGAACCATCCTCAGGTGTTAAGGTATTTTAATGAATCATCTTGATGTAAACTGCTTGAACTCTGCCTGGGAGCTTGGTTGCTGCTGAGTCATTTTGGCATTTATGTTGCTTCTGGAAAATAAAGGGCTGGGGAGCATGGGTGTGTTGGAGACAAAGACTTTGTTAGAAACATCAAGGCTTTCAGAGGGAAAGGATGAGCTGCACGTGGTTATTTGAACTGAATTCAAATGTATATTTAGGGAAAAATTGGACAATATATGGTGTGGCTATAATTTGTTCAACACAAAGTGGAAATTGTGCCTGATCATACTACTTTTAAGACATAAACATGCAAATTAAAGGCTTGCTCAAAGACAACTGGCAGAAAATCTTTGGTGTGTTTCAGATGGACTCCTTTGTTTCCTCTGCAAATTATACTTTCTAAGTAAAGAAAAAGTATTTTCAGGAAGTCAGATTTAGGTTAGGGCTGTGGAAGTGTAATTGTGCCCAGTCAGCAAAAGCCCCAGCACAATGCTACAAAGATTGCCAGCAGCTGGGTTGGGTAAAGAACTGAAATAAGGTAGGGAGAGAGCCTCATTATTCCACTAAAGTCATTTGGAAAGGTGCTTGGAATTGTACATAAACTGCTTCATATAAAAACTACTTAGCTGCTTCCAAACATGATAATGCTAAAATCATGGGTTACCAAATCTGAAATTTTAAGGAAGTCACTTAGAGAAAGAATTGTTCACTAGCAAGGCTCTTTAGCTCCACAATTCATGTCTCTTTTGTAGTACTAATAAATCCATGAAGAGCAACTATGTTGAGTCTACCCCAATTTGTCATGTTTATCCCCAAACCTACCAGTTCTGTTCTTCAGAATAATTTCTTCTAATTTGTGTAGGAGAGACATCAGATTGACAGGTCTGTTTTGGAGCTTTTTTACAATGTTGGCCTCAAACTTGCATTATTAATCAAGTGTAATTTAATCAAATTCCAGATTTAGGAGCACATAACCAGGCAGATAACTTGTCACTGGTTTCTCGATTTGTTCTGACACCTTTTGTTCTGATATTCCACTCCTTGGCAGATCCTCCCTTTCATTCCCTCCTAAGAAAGGCTCTGAGACACTTCATAAACCCTTTCATGAGGGTCAAAGAGACAAAGAGGTTGTTTAGCTTTTTACTACAGCCTTGTCTTCTTCTTGTGCACACTGATAATTTGTTGGCCTTACAGATTATCTGGCAAGATTTATTGCTTTTGATGTGTTTGAAAAATTATTTAATTCATAGTATTTCTGCCTTTAGTAAAATATTTCTCCAAACTATTTAATTACCTTACTTCCTTTTTTAAGTCTTACTGGCCAAACTATGCTTTGGGTTGTTTTTTTTTCTCTCTATTTGGAAACAGCTTCCTTTTTTTGGAGGATGTCTCTGTATTTCTGTTGCTCTGCACTGTCTGTTATGGAGCATTTTAGTGGCAGTTGTCCCTGCCCATGCAGGGGGGTTGGATCTTGGTGATCTTTAAGGTCCTTTCCAATCCAACCCATTCTACAAGTCTGAGTTGTTTCAGTCATTTGTAAACCATCTCTGCCAAGTGGTGTGCATTTGTTCTGAGTATCCCATATTTCTATTGTCTTAAAGCAGTTTCCACACCACCCGCAAAAATTGCACATTTCTTGCTGTTCTTATTTTTTTAATTAAATACTGGGTTGGTGGTTGTATTTTTTTTTTAATCTCTCTTTTTCCAAGAAGTTTAGACCTCAGTATATTTTGGCCCCTGTTGTGAGCCTCTGAGTGCCTCTTTCACAGCAGTATTTTAAATGATTTCAATGAGATCTTGCATACTGCCAAGGAAGATTTTTTGTTCTCGTTGGATCCCAAGAAGAAGTTAATACTCTAAAATCTTACCCAAAATTTCCTGTCATCTTCAGAAGAATCTGAGAATTAATTTCACCCCTGTGTTTTCAGTTCACCTTCCATTTGAAATGTCACTTCACCAAAAAACAACTGATGCTAAGGAAAGCAGGAAACAGGCATAGAAAATCTCCAAATCACTTTTCTAATTTCCAGGGGGGAGTCTGCAGTGAATCCTGCTGGAGAAATGTTCCTCTGATTAACTCTTGATGGTGAAACTATAATGATCCCACCGTGTCAATTTCTGAATGAAAAAACCAGTATATTCTGTAGAGAAAAATCCTGACCTGATAAAAAGGCAGCTTAAGAACTAATTAGCTACTTCAGTTTCTACTAGATCTGCTCTTACTCCCTATACACTACTGCTTTTGTTGGAGCAGCTGTTGAGAAATTAAGAGTTTAAAAATTTGTTTCCTCACATCCCTAGATTCATGTGATAGAAGGAATTTGGCTCATTCTGCCAGCAACGAGGCTTGTGCTGAGCCTGTGACCCTCCTGGATTTCAGGGGTGTACATCAATAAATGAAGAAGCAACGCTTTTACAGAGATTTATTTCTATTGTTCTGTCCAGTTTGCTCACAGTCTTTGTGACAATTCCTTCAAATAGAATTCCTTCAGTCCCCTAGGATTTACAGTGGTCATCTCTTACAATTTATAGATTTTTTTTCTTAAAAATGTATAGAACAAGACAGTGACACTATCTTTTAAAACACATTGCTATTGATACAATAAAAATAAATATAACATAATGGGCATATCAGATAAACATCATTATTTTTTACCCGTACACTGATACATCTCAGAATGGAGTAAAAATGTTTATATATGATGAAAAGATTAGAATTGCAGCTTTCAGTTTGTGGCCTTGAACAAATCTTACATAATTCCAGTGCCTTGCATTTTTATTTGGAAATCAGTGATCGCTCTTCTTTACGTTAGAGAGATTTTATGAAGAACTTTGATTAATTTCACACCAATAAAAAATACGGTGATGTTCTGCCACTTGGCATCTCTAAGGGGAGGATGTTTGAACTTGTGTATTAAAGCAACCTTCCCGGAGCAGCTGGTAACCCAGCAGGATAGGCTGTTTCACAGTGCTACTGCTCCCACCCAGCAGTGACAAATTAGAGCACAGGTGACACTGTTGGGTGTGATCCAGCACACCAAAGGGCACAGCCTCAGGTGCCCTGACCCAGACTCAGTCCTCTCCCAGCAGCCCAGTCACAGATGCACCTCTCCCTTCCCAGACTGTTTATCACCCCTGTCAGCTCCACCTTTAATAATTATTTGCAGACCACTTGAGACCCATCAGGTCTGTTCCTGCTGTTCACTGCATGATGAAGATGTAACCAGCCAGCCTGACAACTTGGGTTGTCCCAGGAAAGCAGCACTAGTTTCATTTCAGCACTTGCCTGGCTCCCTGGCCACGGTGGCAGCTGGGGACATTCTGCCTGTCAGCCAGCACAGCAGCTGGGGACCTCGGGAAGCCTCTGCCATCAGCAACAGCCACCAGGAGCACCTACAGGGCACGTAGGAAAGCACAGAAGGATCTAAAATCCATGTAAAATCAGGTGCACAGTGCTTCTTGACCTGTTTTTACATCCATGGTCTTCCAGTCAGAGCAGTACCTATGACCATGTTCCGTGACAAGTGGCACTTGTGCTGTCAAGTGAATAACCAAATACCTGCGGTTTTCTACTCTGCTTAGTACTGGGGCATCTTTATCCTTGTTTGCATGAAAAATGTAACATACACATCACTTAAATACCACTGAATATTTTTTAGCCAGGCACCTAAGACTTCTTGAACATTTTCACAGCTCTGCAAGACATTGAGTACCCCAACTCACTGGCTTTTATTCATAAAAATATTGAGTATTTCATGTAGCTGGAAGGCCCTGCTGAGGGGCTGTGTGACGCCTTTGTTCTTCTCCAGACAGGGGCAGCGCCGCTTCACCACACAGCCGCTACAACAAGCAGAAAGCAATCACCGCCTTAATTACACCTGAGCGCCATTTCCCTCCTGCCGTGCTCCAGGCTGCGCTGGAGCTTCTGTCAGACGCCATCACAAGGACCAAACCCCGTTCTAGAAGCTGGAGGAGGAGACGCCATCCTGCCCCTCCTGCGGGCCGTTCCCCAGCACAGCGCTGTCCCCTCAGCTGCAGGGGCCCTCACCGCCCGGCTCCCCTCCCGCGCTTTCCGGACACGATAAACCGGCAGCTTTGGCTTTTCTTAAACAAGCACCGATGGTTCTCGGGCGATAAACTCCACCGACTGACCCCTCTCCGGGAGCCGTTCCTCCTCCGGGGCCGGACGGTTTTAAGCGGGGGAAGCGAAGGGCCGGAAGCGGCGGGTCGGAGCCCGGGCACATCCGGCGCCCGCCCGCTCCCGCGCCCGNGGTGGTGAGTGCGGGAGGGCGGCGGGAAGGGCCGGGAGGGGCCGGCGGGGCTGGGAACGCGGCTCTGGGGCTCCGGGAAAAGCTGAAAGCGTTGGGAGGGTTTGGCCGGGGCGGCAGGAGCTGTTCCGGGCCCGGTGGCGGCTGGGAGCAGGGAGGGAAGATCCTCAGAGCAGGGGTGTGGGCATGGCGCCTGCCGGAGGGACCCTCAGCCCCGCGCTGCTCCCGGGCCGGGGCTGCTGCACCCAGGGCTGGGGCGGGTTTCTCCCCCACCGCCGCACCACCTGCGCTTCCAGCGGCCGCAGCCTCTCTGTACAAAGGCCTAAGGGCAGACGGTGGTTTGTGTGATGAACCGCCGTGTGTCACAGGCCGTGGAGTTTGGCTGACTTGGAGCTGCTGTCGGAGCCTTCAAAGGGGTTTCTTTGTTGGCTGGTTGGTCGGTGTAGGTATGGCTTTCCTGTTAAATACTGAGAGGAAAGATTCCCAAGTGAGGTGGCTGGATGCTGGAACAGGAGGTTGAAGAAATTGTGAAGCCTCCCTCCTCAGGATTGTTAAAAACGTGACTGGAGATAGGACCCTGGGCAGTCAGTTGTAGTTGGATAAAGCTTTAAGGTTGTCTCTGCTTTGAGCAGAAATTTGGACCAGATGACCACCAGAAGTTTCTTCCAGTGTAAATTGTTCTCAAAATTGGAAAATGCATTCCAGGCTGTGGTTATAGAGAACTTGTCTGGAGTGTCAGAACCAACAAGGTTTATTTCCTATTTGACTTACACTGATGGTATCCTTACAGCTCATTCCAGGCTCCTGGTTTTTCTCTGATGCTCTCCCTTGCACCCTCTCTGTTCTGCAGCTGCAAGGCAATGGGTTTGGCTTCTGGTCAGGAAGTGTGTGTGTTCCAGTATGTGCTGGTTGAGAGGTAACAGCCTCTAAATGTTCCAGGCTGAGTTGCAATCACTGTCACAGAGGCCTAGCTCTCTGCCTCCCAGTGCCCAAGAGTTTATTTGGCACTTTGTGTAATACAGTATCTTTTAAGACTGCTTTGCCATATTTGTTTACAATTGGCCCATGGGTTCAGATATTGTCAGAGAGGGTAGGAAGGCTAGGAGCAGGCTCAGTCCTTACAGAGGGAGAGCAGAGGAATAGTATGTAATAATGTGGGAGTCACCTTACTGGAAGCTGGTACCTCCTGCAAGTAGGAAAGGATTTGGGGATCTATTTCAACATAATGTGATATTATCTTTCAGTGAGGAGGGAAAAGACCAACCAAAGCAACTTGCTGGAGAAATTATGTAGATTACTAGGTTGCATAAAATTGCCTCACCTAAGTCATTTGGTGTTATTTCTTTCCTCCAGGATTTCAAAACCTACGTGGATCAAGCTTGTAGAGCTGCAGATGAATTTGTTAACATTTATTATGAGACAATGGATAAAAGAAGAAGGGTATGTAGATATTTTGACAATAGCTAGAACTGTCTCATGCACTTCTTGCTTGCTTTTCTAGCTGGCACTACATGTGAAAGTACCTGAAAGTTGGTCAGGTTGAGACTTCTGTTCCTCTCAGACTGCCCTAGAGAAGATTCTGTGTTACTTTGCAGCATTGTTGTAAAAGGGGCCCTGGTAGAAAGTGCCTTAGACTTCATGGGAGTATTTCAGCCCCTGCCCAGCTTTGTTTTACAGATACAGGATTTGGTCACTAGGGGCAGATGAAACTTGCTTTGTTTGTCTCTGAGGTCAGGATTTAGCTTTTTTTTTCCCAAACTTCTTTGATGAGAAGTTGTCACTTCTGTTTCTGGGAGTCTTCAGGAGTTTCTGAGGATAAAGTGAAAACAGCTCTGAAAGTTTCCATGGACCACACTGATGTGGGATCATGTAACAGATGCTTGCACCAGAAGATAGAAGTAGAGACTGTTCTTCAGCATTTAAAGTGTGTTATAACTGTAATTTAATAAATTCTAGATGATGTGAAATTACCAGAAGTTGCATGATGCTTCACAGTCACTTTGCACAGAAATAGGTTGTACAGAGATGCATCAGCAGCTGGAAGGAGAGTTAGGCAGTTACTCAACTGCTGCAGCTTGTGAAACATTTGTGGAGGTAGCACTGTGCTTCTGCAACTAGTTCAGTTCTGTCCCTAGCTTTGTTAAAGAAATCTCATCAATCTTTAAATTTGGAGGCACAGGAATCATGGCCATGTGTAAAACAGAATATATTTCAGCTTTAGTCCTTGGTCAGGAGGACTAATGGTCAGAAGGAGCTGACGTGTCAGGAGGGTGTGTTGTCTGTGGAAGTAAGAGAAGAAATGAGTAGCTCTCAACATAAGCATTCAAAGAATATTGCTTTGCATGTAGTCTGTTGCAGGTGTTTACACATTTTCCCCAAATCCCTCTTTTCATAATCACACAGGCTTTAACAAGACTTTATTTGGACAAAGCAACGTTAATTTGGAATGGTAATGCAGTGTCTGGGCAGGAAGAACTGAATAAATTTTTTGAAATGTTGCCATCTACTGAATTCCAGGTTAATGTGTTGGACTGCCAGCCCGTTCACGGTAAGGTTGTGTTACAGTTTACTTCTAGTCCTTTTATAACTGATGAAAGTGAACTGCAAGTGTAATAGTGCTTACAGTTTCTTTTGGAACAAGCTTAGAGAAAATACTGAGGGCTGAAATGTCAAGCTGTGCATAAATGAATCACAATTCAAGAGATGCATCAACTCCACACTTTTTCTTGTGTCTGGGGAAATATTTTGAGGGCATTTTTGTTAAGATCATATTGAGATGTGATGTATTTCCTGTACTTGAAGAAGTCTGGCTTATCAGGTTATGTTGTCCTTGACAATGTCTTAAGAGTCAAGAGACCTCTGCTGTAGCCTCTGATACTGACCTGCAGTATAATGTGGAACAGTTCACTAAACTCTGTGTACTTTGATTTCTTTACATCTAGAATAGATGCTAAGCTCTTAAGATTTCTGATTAACAACTGCTAAAGAAAGGCTTACACAAATGAGGGGTTAAATCACTTCTAATGGATATTTTGGGGGGATATAAGTAAGGAAAAAGCCTGTGGTCAAGCACACTTCCTTTGCTCTGCTGTGGAAAAAAATATAATCTCTAATAGCGGGGGGAAAGTTTTATGCATCTTGCTAAATCTAAGTAGAAATACAAACATAACCATATCTTTGTGTGTATCTCAAGTGACGAGCTTATTCTGAGCAAAACCTCAAGTGTTTGTTAACAGTGCTCTGCTATGAACAACCTGAAATGAAAATAGTAAAACCATTAACAAGTCGTGTTGGCGGGCAAGCACACCACTGTCTGTATAGAAACCATGCAACCAAGCTGTACTTTTCACAAATGTGTAACCAGTTGTTAGCCTGTAACTATTCCAACCAGAACCCAACGAAAAGGCCTTTGTACGTTTCCTACTTTCTTTTTTCACTTGTTAGTCTTTGTTTGAGTTGTTTTCTTTTATACTTTTTCTCCTTGTGGAGAGCAAGCTACTCAAGGCCAGACGACAGTCCTCGTGGTGACAAGTGGGACAGTAAAATTTGATGGCGACAAGCAGCGCTACTTCAATCAGAACTTCTTGCTGACAGCACAGGCCACACCCACCAACACAGTGTGGAAGATCGCCAGTGACTGTTTCCGCTTTCAGGACTGGGCCAGTTAGTGAGGCCGGGCTGCGGGCAGTGACCTCTCTCCTTCGGCAGGGTGAAGTTAGCTGTACGGACAGCAGTTCTCCACACGGGGGAAACACTCGCTCTTCGTGTTGCATTTGTCATTATGGAAGGTCTGCAGATGTTTTCAGGGTTGATACCGACGACCGTGGGTTTAGTAATAAACAGTTTTAATATGTGAGAGGTTACTTGTGTTAGTTGAACTTGAGAAAATGCTGAAGGGCAGTGAGGTGTGGTGGAATCATTCCTAAAATGCCTTATGTGCAGCTACGCTGCCACTTCCAGACTTCTTGTATGTAATGCTGAATGCTGAAACTCTGCTATTTGAACACAAAATCCTCTTAATGTAAAATTCTGACCAAACATGCAATTGCTTCAGCTTGAAAAGATCTTGATTTTTACAGTAGCATCTTCCCTCTTTTGAAGAAGATGCTTGTGGTATGTAGATGGAATTCCCAAAGCTACCTACTCTGGCTTATCAGAGGCTGGGGAGGATTGGCAATGGTTTCTGCTGTTTGTGAAAGTACCAAATGCAACTCTTGAGTATGTTAATCTCTCAGATAATCCAATGGGAAGCTAATGTTAGCTTCTCTGATAGGAAAGGACTAAATAACTTTATCAGTTTGCCTTTTGGCTTGAGCTTCTCAGACTTTGGTTGTAGTTTTTTTTTCACACCGATTGGTCTGTAGGGCATGCTGAATGATTCCAAGCTCCTGTGCCAACAGCTCCTGTCACGTGCATGTGAAGGACTTCAAAATGATTATTTATCTTTTGAAGTCTTACAGTGTAAGGAAATGGGTCAGGTACATCATTTATGTTTACTTTTAACTGTCAATTCTGTTGCTATTAAGTTTGGAGTGTTTTTCCCATATTCAGTCTGCAAGTTCTGAATCCCTACTCTCTTTTCAGGAAATGTTAGTAGAAAAGTGGCACTAAAAGTGTGTATTACTGTGAAGCCTTCAATTTTTCTCTTCAGTACTGTTACTTCCAACAGGTGCTTTGATTATTTCCAACTTAGAGGAGCAGCTCTGAACACAAGTCCTTCCTCTCATGCAGCTTTTTACTGTACTTTTAATTATTACATTTAATTGTTGATTCTGGGAATTTTTTGTGTGTCTTGCTTTAAATTTGCTGTTTCAAGCTTTCAGCTGCTTTAAAATAGCTTTCAAGACTGCAGGTTAAGACTGTCCATCTTAACTTGGGAACATAAGTCTGCTGATACTCAGATTTACTCTTGTTTCAAACCAGTATGCTTCTGTTTTAAGCACAGTGAAAAAACAATTAAAATTTAGCTATATACATGAGTGCACTTGCTTGTAACTGTAAGTACATGAGGGGAACTTGTAACTGAACTAAAAATATGTCACAGTGACAGCAGCAACCTGAATACAAAAGCAGCTACAACTACAGCTCACCTGGGTTTATGACTTACATTGGTAAAACTGTGAAGATGAGCAATATCTAACTTGTGTAAAACATCCTAAACCATCTAGAGTTTGCAATGTGATCCCAGAAAGAATGGGATGGTCAGGTGAAATGTGTGGGTTTATTTTCCTTCTGTAGTTGAGTCTACATCAGTAAGTTAGAATTAGTAACCTGTCCTTACTCAGAAGCTGTTTATTTTCTGAACTCTTGTGTAACTATCTTTCAGCTGGAGGAAAAAAAAAAAAAAACAAAAAAAAAACCAAGACTAATTCCTGTGTAACAATTCAAGAAGTCCATAGTTTTTGAAAACTGTAAATATTGTAAATACATTGTTATATCTGTATGAAGTGAAGAAAGGATCACTATTTAATTACCATTTGTTCTTAACAGAATATGTGAGGTTCATATATATTTGTATTTCTTCTACAAGTTGGAAAATTAAACTTAAGCCTAAATTTGCTGGTTACTGATAACAGAATTGTTGAACTGTAATACTGACATGCTGTGCTTTTCTGATTTTTTTAATTTTGCTGTTGTTATAAGTAGTGTTACTTATCTGCTTTGTGTAAACAAAACATGGTTTTGACTTTTGAAATGTAGTGTTGGGTGCAATTGTAGCATCTGCTCAGTAAACTTTGAAAGCAGTCACCAGAACACACACCTAAATCTGTACCTGATAAGCCTCTCCTGGGAATAAGTACTTACTGGATTCAAGTTTTAATTCATACAGTAGTTTTTAAGGTTTTTCTAGTCTGGGAGAATTAGAATATATGGGGCAGTGTTTATACCAAATGTTGTTCTTCTCAAGTTATTCAAATGTTGGCTGCTTTCAAGTTTGACTCTTGCAATTAATATTTTTGAAAAGCCATCACTACCTGGAACATGACCTAGGAAGCTTACTAGTTGGACAAAGCCAGTGTAAACACCAAGAAAGATGTGTAGCTGGAATTGGATTTGGTATCCATTCAGGTGTTATTGGGAAGAAATTTATTAGAAATTGATTCTGTATCATTGCTTTCAGTGTAGGGTGAAGTGCCAATTATCTACTGCCTGTTTCTTTTGCCTTTGATGGGGATCACTTGGGGTGATGCAGTACTACCATGGTTAGCTGTTGCTCTTTGTAAATGAAAATGCTATTTTACAAAATGGTTTTATAGAACACTATAATAATGTAGCTATTAGATTAAATCAGTGATTTACAACTGAGTAATGGCATAAATAAAAAAAAAAATTCCGTACTATCTGGAAAAGTCAGGGATGCTGCAGCTCTGTGCTGCTTGTTACAACTTGTGTGCTGAAATTAGCAGAAGAGAACATGCAAATGCTTTTTATTGTGTTCAGTACAAAACAATGTGGCTGCTGGTTCAATGTTCCCCATTGCTGATTCTGTTGGAATATCTGAAATTCACGATGGGCATCTCTAAAGTGAACATGTTTGTGCTCTAAACTGCAAACGGGAGTTAATAATACCATTTTTTTTGTTGTCTGGTACCAAGTTACTCATGTACAACCTGGTCAGTGAAACAAAGCCAGCTGGAGAGCTAAGCACTTCCACATACTAAATTGTGGCTATTGAAGACTTGATAGATTTTCTCTTTTGTGTATATTCCCTGTATTGTCACTGGTTTTATATTGCTTTTTATTCTTTTGGCAAACTGCAGTTAAATTGACTTAAAATACTTGTGCTGTTTCTTGAAATGGAGAAAGGTGATTTGTTCTGGTGGTTTTGATATGTATTTGCTTCCTTATCCTGACTGGAGAAAAGCACATTACAAAGAAATGTTTTATCAGTAAAGTAACTTTTCACGCTTGAATATATTTTGTAAGTTTTTTAAATTGTTCAAGACCTCTTGTAAGATTAATTTAAAAGAAACCAAACAAACCAAAAACCTACCTGATGTTCTAATTTTTTAATTATTATTAGAAGTTTTCATAGTTTGTTCTTGTGATATTAAAACTCCAAGAAATCATTTGTGGCTTCCCTATCTTTACTACTTGTGTTGTAGGTGTGAGTTGTGTTCTGATTGTTGCAGCATGGTGCTGGGGCACTGCAGAACAGGCTGGCTGTGAGCTCTTCCTAAGTGCCACAGTAGAGAAAGTGTGTCTGAAATAATAACCCTCTAGCAAATGCCTCACCAGGAACACTGACAAGCATTGAACACTGCTGGACTGACTAAAGTAACAATCTCAAATTGACCTTTCCCTCCAAAATTTACTGAAGGTTAGACTGCTGTCCAACAAATATCTGGATGATGTGAAACAAAACTTGTGTCAGATCTTTGGATTGTAAATATTTTCACTGAGAACATTTTGGGCCCCTCGCTGCTGTTTTTTTGCTAAGAAGAAATGAAACACCCAAATAAGGAGCAGTTCATGTGGTAGCTCTGCTGATCAATCACTTCCTTTTTCTGTTTAAAACATCAAATTACTAATGAACACCTCACCAGTGTAGATAGCAGCTTTTAGTTGCTGGCAGTGAAAAGATGAGGATGCTAATACAAGGTCCTTGTTTGCTTGGAAACAGAAGTTATAGAAACATGTTCTACAGCAAATTATTGACAAATATTTTGTAAACTTCTTGGTGTGTTTGAAGGTGTAGATTTCAGTGAGGCTTTGCAAGAACATTTCTTGTAATTTTCCTGGGCAAGGCTCTGACAGCTGGTGCAGTGTAAAGGTTTAGAACTGCTGGGAAAAATAAACCATAGGGACAAAATAGAAGGCATTTTTTCATGTATGTTGAAAGTGAATCCAGCAACTGCTCTTTCAAAATTCCCCCTGGCCTCAAGAAAAGAACAGTTAAGTCCAAACAAGCTTGTCTGACCGTAACTGAGAAGTAGGTCAGTGTTAGCTGAGCCTTCAGAAGGCTGGGTTTGATAACATAAATCTGTCTTGTCATCCTTTGTGTCCAGTGACTGAATGGTCTGCAGAGCCTAAATGGCCATTTTACCCTGCATCAATCATACAGGTGCCTGGGAATAGATTATTAATGGGTAAAATGTTGAATTGCAGTGGGTAATGTTTGTCTTCTTAAAGCCAAATTCAGTTCAGTCTCCATGGCTTTGCAGCATCATGGTTTTTTAAGGTTCACAAACATTAGACAATGTACTTGACTTATTAAACCAAAACAATAATGTTACTGCTAGGTTTACTACTTATTTGTCAAGGTCTCTGAGTGCCAGTAATTCCTTTTGGGTGTTTAAGTGCTCTGGTGTGTGTCTTCATGCCAACAGAGTAAGAATGAACTCGATATGACCTTGGATTTTCAGCTCTGCAATGTGACCTCCTGTCAGCTACAGCATGCTCCTGGGTTCTGAGCCTTTAAAGCCCATTTTCCTTCAGAACTCAACATACCCATGATGAATCCTTATGCTCATCTGGATGAAACAGTCCACAGGGACACTGTGAGTTCTTACATGTAACTGAGGTGATTTAAGAGGCTTGAATTCTGAATGCACTGAAGTTTTGCTATTCTGAAAGGCTTAATTTTGTTATATTTCTCCCAGTCCTGGGGCAGTGCTGCTTGGTAGGGCACTCTGCCTGGTTTCAGAGTTCCTGTTTCCAGCTGGAGTCTCTGGGCATTGTGTTCATTGGAGAGTCTTCAGGAAGCTGAGGTCTTCATTCATGTGGCTGGCTCTGTTGTCAGAGGACCCTAACTCCTTTCTGTAACTATCCCACTGTACGTTTCCCTCTTTATTTTGTGATTTAATAGGGTTTAAACCAGTATGTGGACTTTTAACAAAAGAATATTCTATGTGTTTAGGGGAAAAACAAACTGTAAAAGGACAGAACACTAAAAAATATTTTGTGTTACAGTTACAGGTTCTATGTCATCATGATAGTTATAAATAAGCAGGGGTGTTATTATCCTAAAAGGAATTACAATTTGTAGTGGTCTTCCACTGGTTATTACTCCCTGGTGAGTCATCAGATGTGAGACAGCTGGAGGGAATAAAAACAGCTTTTATTTTCTTACAGATTTACTGCACCCAGAAATTACAAGGAGGTGTAAGCATAGGCAATAACAAACTGGCACTATCTCCAGAACAACACAGATAATTCTGAGACTTGTGACTTCATATGGGCAGGAAGGCAGATTAGATAAGTCTTTCTGTCCTAAATCTGGGAATAAAATAACTTACCTTTTTACTCCACACTTCCCTTAAGCCAGGAAATACATATGCATACTTTCAAGCCTACATTCATGCAATCTTAGAATGGTTTGGGTTGGAAGGGACCTTCAAAGTTCATCTAGTCCAACCCCCTGCCACTGCAGGGACATTTTGAATAGATCAGGTTGCTTAGAGCCCCAGCCAGCCAGAATGTTTTCAGGGCTGGAAGGCCACTGGGTTGGGCAGGCAGAACTTTCCTGGTGAAGTCATGCTGGCTGTCTCAGATCACCTCCCTATCCTCCATGTGCCTTAGCATAACTTCTGGAGGATCTGTTCCATATCTTCCCAGGTAAATGGTGAGGCTGACAGGTCAATAGTTTCCAGAATCCTCCTTTTTAACTTTTTAAAAAATGGGTGCAATGCTGCCCTTTTTCCAGTCCTTGAACCTTGTTTTTCTGGCTGTCATACATGTAGAAGCTCTTATTCTTTGTGTCCCTTGCCAAGCTCATCTCCAGCTGTGTCTTGGCCTTCCTTTCCCCATCACTACACAACCAGGACCCTGTACAGAATTCTGAAGAATTGCCTACTAGAGACACCATGACTGTTAGAAATGTGTGAAGCAAATGAACACATCTGTGTAGCCAGTTGCATTGGCATATTTAAATATTTGTAGATGCATGTTGTATGCAAGTATATCTGGATAGATGATGTATATGAACTCTCTGTATACATGGGGTGTATCTTGTTCCAGTGTGAGCCACAGTTAATGTATGGTGGTGTTATTTAAACATTGGGTTGAAGTGTAACTGTAAGAATAGATGGACTGATGTAAATCACAAATTACTGCAGTTCACCAAGACCTTGGGATTCTTTCAGGTATTGGAAGGTACAGATGGAACAGCAGATAATTAGGATTAGATGTTTTGTTAGTTTTTTGGCAGGAAGCCTTGTGCTTTCCTTATTTGTGAACTGTGTGATGAAGTGCCCTTTCACAAGGGCAGCCCATTTTTTGTTTCAGGTAGAACCCAAATACAGTATGTTGCACATACTTTGCATTGGAGGGGAGACAAATAGGTGGATTATGAAGATGTCTACAGTAGGAAGCAGATAGTAACCTGAATTTCTGAATTAAAATGTGTTAAGCACACATTGTAGCACTTAGCACTCACATTCCCAAATACTTTTCAAGCTATTTGTCTGTGATGCCTCTGAGAGCCCAGAGTCCTGCCAATGGGCAGCAGTCAGGCTGAAAGAAATGAATCACTAAGGCAGGTTAAATAAAAAGTTTTGGATAGCATAATGATTCCCTGTCTCTCATAGGGGAAAACTTTGGTTGTGGCCAGCTTAATTCTGATTGTACAAAGGAATTTGTACAAATCTTCTGGTGGAGCAAACAACTAAACATTGTTTTAGTTACCCCAGTGCAGCTTAAAAATTATGTGTGTGTGTGTGTATATATATATTGCTTATGGCTCTTCAGAGGTCTGAGTTGAAGTAAGTACTTGGTTTTTCCAGAAATACTGTATAAATCCTTGCAGATGGAGGTAGAAGAATTTTTACTGTATAAATCCTTGCAGATGGAGGTAGCAGAATTTTTACTGTTGTCTAACAATGTGATAGGGAATTTTAAGAATATTGGCAGATCATTAGCGTCTCTTGACATCCTTTTTCCCCACACAGTGCTGAATACTACATTTTTCCTGCTGAGCTCAAGATTTCACACACATTGACTAATATAATGCTGGCATGTAGTACTCCCACTGAAATTGTTTCTGGAGCTTGAATTTTTTCATCACCACATACTCATCAATTATTAAGATGTCCAGGTGTTCACAAGATCCTGTTTTCTGTCTAAGGGTACTTTGTAATCTGGTCTGTGGATGTTGCAGTAGTTTTCTACAGTGATGGTGACCTTGAGAACTGACAGTCCTCTGCAGCTCATCACTTCATGTATCCATTTTACAATGATTCCCCATAAAGTTCTAGCAGAGAGAGCAAGATGCAGTAGTTACCAAATAGGAGAAGCTGAGACCATTTTGTTGTTGGAAAGAATATGCATGAGTGTTATATAGGAAATCTAAGTCTCAACATAAAAATCTCCCCTCCTTTGGAGTTAATGTCAAAGCTTCTTTTTCCTGCAGTGTGCTTTGGAGAAAATCCAAACAGCAGCTTGGGCTGTGTAGTGCAGCACTTCCAGAGAAGGCTCCTTGGAATCGTTCATTAGTCTTGGAAAAAACCTCACCCTGAAACCAAGAACTGACAGACTAGTAGCATGGCTTGGACATCAGAATGAGCCTTTGCCTGCCAAGGGATTTTTGTAGCAAGCATGTACTGTATGTTGTTTTAATTTTAAGGTTTATCTTGTACACAGATATTGGAATTACACAGCTCTGTGCGTGCAGTGTTACTGATGGCTCTAAAAGTTACTGTGTCAGCAAAGCCACAGCACCACGGTGAGGCACCGATGCTTTTTCTTCGTGGCAACAGCTGCAGTTTCTAACATCTTTTTATTTTGATAAATGCTTCCACATAAGGCAAAACAATTTGCTTTAGCACAATGAGACCCGACCTTTCCCATCCATTGTACCTGGCACAACTATTGACCCTCTGAAGTGTCAGAAATATCTCTAATACAACAACAATGGAGCTGCTTTTAATTCTGTGAAATGCTGCCCACAGCAGTAGCATTGTAGCCAGGTAACAAAGTGGATACAAACCGATTCCAAGCAGGATATTAAACTAAGATCTGAAGACGATTGACGAGAGAAGGTTTCTGTACGTACGCAACGCGGGTGTTTATTGTAGAAAAGCAACACAAACCACTCCAGAGACGTAAAGAACCGCAGCAGTCCCTTTGCTCGATGCAGCCGGGACACCCTCCAAGCTCCCTGGCTCACATCAGCCGCTGGCCCTCGGCGGGGCCGCTCTCCTCTNCTTAAGCAGAAAGGTCTGGAGAAGACTGAATGTTGAAATGAGAAATGAGGCTGATTTCTGAGCTGCCCCCAGAATGTCTGTGCTGGAGAGGGACTGAGGCTGCAGCAGACAGGCAAGTCTTTATTTATTGTTTTTCCTCCTAAGGTTCTGTGCCCATAGTTATGTTTTGTTTTAAAAAATGCTTTGAATGTTCTGAGGGCCTCAGATTTTCTCTTCTCCTGGGTTGTTTATCTGATATCTTATAAATTCAGTCTTCATCATGCTTGAAGGTGAACATGACAGTTGTGTGTGTTACAGATTCACAATTTCCCCAGTATTTAGTCAGTTGTATATTGTGTGGTTTCTTTGTATGTTCCCAGGATATGGCTGGGGCTGATCATTGTGTTCCATCCCATTTTCCTCTCGGTGCTTTCAAGGAAAGGGATTTTAGCAGCAGACCAGAATGAGTGGCTGTCTGGGGGGGGTCACATTGGTGTGGTGTTGACTTGGGCTTTTCATAGGAGTGCAGTCTTGCTGGGTTAGGCTTTGAAAGAATAGCACCTGGTTTTCCATAATGCTTCTCTTTTAGTCTTTAAGTTGCTCCAGAAGGAATACTAGTAAAATGGGATGTTTTGCAACACTATGTGCTCTCTTCTTTTTGCTGCCTTCTCCTAAGAGTCACAGTCCATTATTTTTTTTGTTTCTCTATCACTGAAATATAACTGAGATACCCCCTGGTTTAAGGATAGTTACAATCTCCACACCCCCACTCCCACCCCCCTGAGTATCAGTGGAATGTAAAAGTGGAATGTACTGACTAGTCAGTAAGATGCATTTCTGTTGTGCATATGGGTTGGGTTTCTCTCTCTCTTATGAGTCCTTTCACAAAAACATGTCTCCTTTAAGCAAAGGTTTTGGCTCAGATATGTTGCTGGCATCTTGCTTTTTAATTATCTGCAGGCGACCTACTGAAATTGGTGCTAGGGAAGGGCAATGAAACAGGAAAAACAGTAGATTGTAGCTTTTACTGCAGTTAGAAGGGCTGAATATGAAGAAGCCCAAAACCAGAGTGATAAATCTTTCCTCACACGGTGCCAGGTTTTAATTTGCTTTTCTGCATTATTTTTTTCTTGATGTGAACAATTTTCTTGGCATCCTTCTGAAAGTAAGGACTCTGCTTGCCAGTAAACACTTTGAGGGGGCTGTGGGTAGGTTAAAACTGAGTCGGGCTGACTTGTTAGAAATTCAGCTTGGGTTGTGGTACAGCTTTTGTTTGCAGAGCTCCTTAAGAAGTCCCTGTCACCACCTGAGTATTTCAGCCCCTCACTGTAGTATCATTATTGTTCTGCTGCAAGAGTTCAGAGCAGAGATCCACGTTTTAAAAATAGCAAGGAAAAAAAGTCACAGGGTGAGAGCCAGACTATTACAGAAGGGACAAACGTGTTCTGGAATGTAGTGAAGTTATTGGCTTGGGGAGGTAATTCCCCTGAGCTCTATAGGGCAGGTACCATATTTTGAACACAGGGACAGAGTGGCCCTAGTTAAGTGGCCCTGATTAAATTTTATGAAAACAGGCTGATTGGGAGAGGTTGTGTTTGCTTACCCTTGAAAGACAAAAAGTAAAGTAGGGCAGGCAGCTGTGGAGAACAGTGATGCATTCGTCATGTTCACTCCCTGGGGGAGTGCCATAAGTAATAAGCTGATCTATAACCAACAGGAAAGGCCTGGGTTAGATACTGTGTTGTTTAAAACAAATAAAAACCCCAGCAAGAGCTCCCCAGGGCTGGGACTTCTGTTAAGTGCTTGAACAATCTGTGGATTTGCTACCTGAAGTTGTAGTTGGGCTAGTTTTATTATTAAATAGGCTCAATAGAAACCTGTTAAAATAGTCTGACACTGTTTCAAATCAAGAACTGCTAAATTACTCCCCCTGTGCTGCTTCTTTATCTGCCTTTTAAAAAAGTAAAAGTTACGTGAGGGAGGTGAGGCACTGGCCCAGGATGCCCAGAGAAGCTTTGGCTGCACCCTCCCTGAAAGCATTCAAGGCCAGGTTGGATGGGGCTCGGAGCAACCTGGGTTACAGGGAGGTGTCCCAGCCCATGGCAGGAGGGTTGGAACTGGATGATCTTTAAGGCCCCTTCCAACCCAAACCATTCTATGATACGATTCAATTTTGCTTTAACGATACAAGATCTTGCTTTAGAGGGAGCAGTATTTGTGCCTGGAGTCTGGGTTTTCAGAAATAATGGGGAGAGTGTAGGTGTGGTCACACCTCTGGAAGAGAAGACAAGTGTATGCAGAGATAAGCAAGTGGAACACAGGGACTTCTGGCATTTTTGTGAATGTTCATCATTAATCAGATTATTGGTGTTTCAAAATGGGAGACCAGGTGACAAACGCAACAGGTTTTAGCTTGTGGTTGATTTTCTTCAAAATGTCTCTCCCCATTAAAGGAGTAGGAAGATTCTAGATAATACATTTCCCAGTTGCAAAGGAGTAGTGCAAATGACACCCCCTTTCTGTCAGAATGAGAAGGTAACAGGCCAACAGCAAATGTGTTCTTAGTGTAGTCCTGTTCCTCCATAACTGATGTAATCCTGATGTAAAAAAAAAAAAGGGGGGGGGTCC
>JAAWXA010000017.1:17584044-17715383 GCA_038090715.1 Florisuga fusca
GGGGGGGGGGGGGGCAATCAACCCACTTCCCAGCAGCACGGAGTTAACTGGAAATGTGTTTTGTTTGTTAATCCAGGTAAATTCACACTGCTGTAGAATACCCGAGTTTACTCTGTGTGTCATTCAGCATGCCATGTAGCAGTTTCACTGACTGTACTTTGTAATGTGACACCTTAGGCAAAAGAAGCACAAGATTTATTTTTAAGCTTCTGATGCTTGAATTTTAGCCTCCAAAAGGGACAGTGATTTACTGTCATATAAGGAGAGTTTAGCCACTAGACAGGCTCAGTAAAAAAAAAAAAAGACAGGCCACACCAAAACCAAATATATAATGAAAATTTATTTCTTGCATTGGATGTAATTGCAGATAATTTCTAATTTATCATTAGAATACAATCTAGTTTTTTGAAATTATGTGGTAGATTTGGGGATTATTTTTTGACTGAAAATTAGTGACCCACATTCTGGCTATATCAGGATCAGGACATGAGCTAAGGAAGTGGTTGGGAACTGCAGTTCAACATCTGGCTTACCTGGCAGGCAGCTCTCTACAGTGTTATACAGTTTTCTGATGTTATAACAGACACTGCAATTGCTTTGGCTTGGTTAAACACCAGCTCACCTACTACTAATGGAATAACTCATTGCTTTATACTTTTTTTTTTTTTTTTCCCCCCTTGCAAGCTCTTCAGTGGCATCTGCTTTGTGCAGCATTCCCCTGGCATTAGGTACCAGGCTACCTGGTCTTCTCTTCTAGCTCTCACCCAAAGTTCTGTGTCAAAGCTGTTCTGAAGGGTGTTTGTTTAACCTTCATTGAGATTTTGATCTACTAATTCAGTATTTAGTAAAGAAATTATTTGAATTCCTGTGTTTCTTTCAAAATGTCATAACTGTCACTCAGGGTAACTTACTCTTTCTGTCTCCTCTTCCACTGGTGACAGCTTTTCTGTGCCTTTGGTAAGTAACACTGTATGTAGTTGAAGGTTCATCTCTTGTTATGTGCCATTGTTCTTCAGGCCTGCTAAATAACTATAATCACAGATCAATCTTGCTAACCTCACTGCTGCTGTGGCTATCATCTTTCTCTAGACATCCTGTTTTTTGAAGTGGAGAGTCTAAATACAATCTTGAATCAGATACAGCCAGAATGTTGCTTTTTTTGTTTGTTTGTTTTTTCTCTTTGAACGTGTTTCTCAGACATAGCAGTATAATTTTCAATTCTCAACATGAAGATCTTGCATCTACTTAGAGGTTTCTGGGACCTTCACATTTAGTAAAGGAGCTGCTCCCTCACACTTCAGTCTTGTCTTGTATGTCCTTCAGCCAAGCACAGGATTTTGTGTTATCTCTAAGGGTTTTGAAGCCATACACACTATGACTTCATCTGCATTCTAGTTCCTCATTTTTCATGGCAAGAATGACATACTTGCTCATCCCAAATTTCCATAAGCTCTGTCACAAAAGGATTTAGAATTCATTAAAAATAAGGATAATTTATTTACATAATTGCAAGTGTTATATTTGCAAATAATCCTCAGCTTTGAAGGCAGCTTGATGTAATCCTTCCCCTCTCCAAAAGTTTGGAAAGCTCATGTGTACAAGATGGTCTTTTGCAGTACATCCACATTTAGTTCATGTCTTGAAAGGAAAACTAGGCCCACTCTAGGCTTTGTTTTCAGTGTCTGCTGCTTTTGAGAAGTTCTTAAGGTATGCTCAGTTTCAGAGAAAATGTGAGGTGCTGAATGGTAGCAAGAAACAACTTGTGCAACATAATAAAGATCTTCCAGGACACAAATTTGTTGAACCATTTAAATTGTATTCCACTTTTGAAATGTTAATGCTGTGTGTATGTGTGTATATATTGAAAACAGTAATTCTCAGTCAACCAAGACACAAGATACCTGCAGTCTAGATAAAATACATTTCATAGAAATACATTCATGGTTAAAAAAAATAATCATACAACCTGCTGACAGACTGAAGTGCAAATAAGTTTTCTTACATGTGTTTAACTTTTGTGATGCTAACAGGCTGACTAAAGACTATTTAGTAGTGACCAATTTTAAACACTGAAAAGCTGGTAATGTCATTGCAGGACAGAGGCATTTACAGATATGATATGGGAAGCACTTTGTGTTATCATAAACCAACCCTATGAGTCTTTAAAAAAAAAATTTTCCTTTTTAGAAAAGCTATTTCCTTGTTCCTTTTAGTGACTGTTTTAGTTCCATGCACAACTACAGTCAGCTTTATATTTTTCCTTTTTCCCCTTGGTGTTCTTGGAAGATGAGCTGGCAGTGTTCTGGACTGGTCAGAGAAAGTTATGCTTGGGGAAGCTTGAAGTTGGTCCCAAGGAGAAGGGTTAGTTTAATTTAATGAGCATATAGCTGTAATTTATTTTTGCCAAAATCTGTTTTAACTGGAAAAAAGAAATATACACATACATGCGATAAAGGAAAAAAATTGCCCTGAAATTGCAAGCTAGTATCCTCAAGACAAGCTTTGTACAAAATCTTTTGCTTTCTGTACAGCAACAATACCAAATAATTCTCAACCATCATATACACAACACAAATATTATCAATAGAAATCTATAAATACTTTTAAAATGAATTTGTAATATATAGCAGTTGGGGGCCACAGCTGTACAAAATGTAAGCAACATATATAAAACGATTACGAAAGTGCAAAGTAGAACAGTATCAAAAGCCTCCACTTTTTTACAGCATTTATGGTTCAAGTGTGAAGAGCTAGCAGGGATGCAGGAACTCATTTACAATTCAAACGAATACACAGGATTCTGCACACAAAATTATGAACTATTATTGTCTCTTCCCACGTCTTCACATCTATGACTTCCAGTTAATAAGAGAACGTTTTTATAGTAAGTTTCTGTAAAGAGTTTCAGTTTTCTGTAAAGTTCCTGTCCCTTTTTATGAGTTCCATAAAACAAAGTTTCCCTGGCCACAGACTATTTTCCATAAGTAAAACAAGACTACAGGAAACAACCTGGTTTCTGGTTGCCTTGTTATGCCTGCCATGTTTAAAAGGTGAATGGAAATACCCTTCCACATACTGAACAGAGACTTGTAGTCCCTGATCCTCTACATTACATACAGGTAGCCTGTACCATTACTCACATGTATGTGAAGATCTAGAAGATCAGTGCCTTAAAAACAAAATCACCCATTAAAAAAACCCAACAAACAAAACTCATTTGAGTTTCAAATCTGCTTAGAGACAACTGCCATCAATTTCACTGTTGTTTGCCAGATGCAAGTTTTGCATTCTGCATTCAGGTGATGATTTCTCATCAGTACCTCCTATAGCAGTGCAAGTCTGTTGTCTTTTATGCTGTGTGTTCTAGTGGAAAGCTCTGCTTGAATTAAAACACAATGGCAAGTAAAAACATACTTGGTGAGTTGGAAGTTGAAATAGTTAATTCAATGCTCTTGAATGAAATTTCTAATAACTGTTTCACAAAGCTTTTCAGTTCACCTTCATTTCAGTAAGTGTACTCTAAACTCTTTTTTAGGCACTGTAAATATGCAAGACACTAACTGATGTGCAGAATAATTCATCCATTCTCAAGCACTACATTATTAGTAATCTCTACCAAGTTCTTGACCTGTTTGTTTTCAAATGGAGAATGGTAGACTTTAAATACTCTTTTCCTGCCTCTCTAGGTATCTTACTATGACAGAAGAATCACAGTTACATTAATTTTTCACTTTGAAATATAGGCCAGTCTTCAGAATGAAGTAAAAGAGAAGCTGCAAAGAGTCTGAATATGCTAGAGAAACAATAATAAAATTACCAGATCATGCTGCTTCACATAATGATGTCTGCCTCCAATCTGTAGATGATCACATGAAAATCTATGAAGACCATCAGTGTCCAACCTGCTAATAATTAAGAATTTGGAGTCTAAAATATTCTGTTGTACTTCACAGAGATTATAAAAACCTTCATCCATTTGGTGCGTTTTCTGAATGTGTGATATCTACAGTATACACAGACATCCAAGACTGAGGCATGAGAAGGAACTCTGCACAACTGTCTGGTCAGAGCTTGTTTTATTTGCCTCCATACATTCTTTCAATGTCGTTGAGGTAATGGTTTTTCAGTTCTTTCCTTTTCAGCTTGAAAGCATCTGTTACTAACCCAGTCTCTGGGGTCCACGGTTCAGGGCTGAGCCGTACCTTGATGGGTATCTCAAACCTTTCTAATTTCACTGCAGGAAAAACAAAAGCATGACTATGATCACAGAGCCAAATGAAATACTAATTCATTAAGTATCTGAAGCTTGTGTAACGTGGTGTCCTGCTGAATTCATTAAATCTACAGAAGGGCCACGAGCAAATTTAATCTAGTACCAGTGCTGAGTGCTGCTCAGCGTGCTAATATCCTAATAACACTGTACTTGGAGCTTGTATTGGATGTGACAGTGCAAAATCTAAAGCATGCAACAAATGAGTGTGGCCTCAAGATCTGAGAGTACTGTCTCAGGAGGACACACTGAAATCTAGAGCTTTATCTTTAGTGTAGCAATGCAGTAATAACTAGATTAACTAGAACTAGTTGGATATGCATCACATTTAAATTATAATGAAGTACTTTTATACCTTCCATGCTTGAATGATTCTTTCTCAAGTTTCTCCTTCCTAAGAGTTTGGTTAGAGTTCAAAATAAAGGGAGTCTTCTGTATGTTTTGTTACCTTGATCCCTTCCCTTCAGCTGGAAGCAGTGGCTTGGCACAGGTTCAACCTCATTGCAACCAAACCTCTTTCTAGCTCTTGCCCAGACAATCCCCCAGTGAGGGGGTAAGCAAGGGAGAAGCGGGGGAACTGCTTCAGGGAGCAGAGCAGGGACATCAGGAACATGGCAGGGAGCTGCTGCACGTGTGCAGCACAAAATTCCAGGCTATCAGCACCTCATATAGGCCTGTAACAGGATCCCACATCCATAGACTTGCATTATTTATTTGTAGGACAGCTTGTGGCAGCACAGCCTCTGGGTGGCAGCACATGTCAGGCAGTGGGGATTCAAACTGGCTGTAAATCTGTCCCCAGGAGCTCTTCTGTCTGTAACTTCAAACTGCTATTGTCATGTACTGTTTCATCTTATTTAGACATACGTCTGGTCATGAGAAGGTGTATTATTTTCCACTAAAAATGAGAATGATCTCTTTGAAACTTTTCCCCAAAACTATTTAAAACAAATTACATTGGTTCTCAATGGTATATTGCTATCTAGAAGGTAAAAAGAATGTGTAAGCAAAGTTGTTGTTTTGTTTTTTTTTAAATAAACAAAGCTATAGGGATAGTAATTTGTCTAGTTCATGATAGAAAAACATGGACTTAGATGTTTGAACCCAAGTCTGAGTCCTAGGGATAGATTTATTTATTTATTTTTAAAGGCAAGACTTAGTAGTGCCTTTCATTCTCCTTTTCTCAGTTTCAAAAGGCAGATTCTCCTCTTTGAAGTTTGAGAGCCAATGCTTAGCATGTGCTTAAATCCAGTTTACTTCCTTGTAAGAGGTGCCAAATGCTTTAGAGACTTATTTCCCCCAGTTAGTTTGTTAAATTTGGGCCCCATAAAGGACTGATGAAGCTTTTGATGGTTCAGTCCCATGGCATCAGCAGGCTTTTAAGCCATGACAGCTGCAAGGATCATGGTTGTTCAAAGTTTTAGGGGACAAAGCTGCATGGGAAAAAAGGCTGAGATAGCTTGCTTAACTCGTTTTCTCACCAGCAAATGTCTTGTAACTTTCTTCCAAACTCAGAGCTCTTTTGGGCCTTATTTTACCTGTATTAGACAAGCAACTTTTATTTAAGACTATTAAAAATATGAAGTACTCAGTATGACCAAAAAGTATGTGAGTTCCTGGGATAATGGGCAACAATTTGATGTGGTCTTTGCCTCTGATTAAACTCTTAAGCTTTGGCAGAGTTGGAGATGACAGGAAGAGAAGGAAGAGGAGTTAGGGAAAATAAGTGAAAATTTTTGCTGGTTAAACACCATGAGATTGGTTAACACAAAATGCTGTTTTACTTACTCTTGTTTGCCACTTCTTTAATCTCTCGCAGTATTTCAGCTTCCATTGTGGGATTGTTACAAATATCTACCCAGGAGCCACTGATGCCTTTCTGCTCAGCTAATGCTGTCAGCTTCTTCTGATTAGGAACCACAAAACTGATCACATAGGACTGGTCACTACCACAGGATGGCCAGAGGAGGAAGGAAAAAAAGATGCAAATAGTTGAGATTTCCATTTTGGGGTGTAAAATGCTTACTTGATGTTAGATACACAGGTCCAGAGTGCTTTTTGAACTGTAGTCATTCCTTCATACAGAATCATTCTTGCACACTAAATCTTCAAAAGTGACTTATCAAAGGTATTCTAAATGGTTTTATAGTGTTAGGTTTGGCTATCATGTTTTACCATAATTTCACAAGTACAAATCTCAGTTTAGCTTTCCAGCTAGTGTTCAGCTACTTTTCTTCATTTTCCCTTCATGTAGTGCCCCTAAATTGACTATTTCCAGATGAACTTTTCTTTCATATTCTCACAGAAAGCCAAAAAACATGCTAAATAAAATTATATTTGTTTGGGAATGGATGGGATGGAACTGGAATGTATTAGGATAGGAGAGATGCCCCCACAAAAACAGGTAATTTCTTCAGATTTTAGGGAATGTGGGCACCTGTGCTACATCAATGTGCTACTTGTCCAGTGGATACCAACAATGCAGGTGAGCCTGTATTTCATTTTTACCCCACATGGAGTTTCTAAATTGCTATCACTCTTACCTTTTGGCATAAGCACAGATATTGTCAATCAATGGACAGTTCTTCAGTGCTGCCTCTACTTTGCCCAGAGATACATATTCTCCTGCTTGTAGCTTTACCAGGTCTTTCTTACGATCTAGAAGTCAAGGGGGAAGGAAAAATCTTCTAAATAAACATGAATGAAAATCTTAAAACATTATTAAAATCTTAAAGCAGCTAATGGCATATAATCTGTCAACTTTATGTAGCATTCAATTTGTCACACAACATGCATGAAATTGATGGGGGCTCTGATTTTAAAGCTTTGTAATCCATGCCAAAAATTCATCTTGCACATATTCTTTAAAGTCATTGTGTTAAATTTAGATAGTGACAGTATCACAGGAAATGGTAAAACTTCCAAAATTCTCCTACAGATGCAAGAACTTCTGGGGATGCATTTTACACTGTGATTCTGCAGGCAGATAACCTTTCAGTGGATTAGTCTGGGCAAAGTCAACAGGATTAACAGCGTATTATGTTTAGTCAAGATCTTGATATAATAAGATATCAAAAACTGAGACCAACCTATGATCTGCAGACACCCATCTGGATGAAATTCCCCTATATCTCCTGTACAGAACCACCTCTGACCATTCTCATCAACGGAGAACTCTTCTGCTGTCTTCTCTTCATTTTTAAAATATCCCATGGAGACATTAGGTCCACCAATTATAATTTCTCCTCTAGGATTTGGCTTGTCTTTATTAGTATAGCCCCCTGAAAACAAGAAAACCCACAGACAATTATTTGTTACTTGTATTGAGAAAATATTTTGAAACTTCAGCCTGAAGTTAATGCACACAAAGTGATGATTGTTTCAGAAGATCCAGAACAATTACTTCATGTGTTACACCCAGCAAACCAGACAGGCAAAGAAACCAGCTAAGCAGTGGTTAAATTAGTGACTCTGAAATCAAAACATTGAATACTCACCTTCCTGCCAGTCTCTCAGTTTTATTTCACAGCAAATAAGAGGAGCTCCAACTCTGCCAGTGCTGTAATCGGCAACTTAGGGACAGAACAAAGAAAAATACAAAGATTATAATTTGGAATATAAACTCAAACCATAAGTCAGGTGGTAGCTTATCTCAGGTTACTTTATTGCAGTTGAGCACTACAGCTATTTTGACTTCACAAAAAACCTCACCAATACTGGGGCTCCAATATACATCTATATCTTAAACTATGTATTTCCAGAAGCCTTTTAACTACCTTCTGTAATTGTTCCAGCTCCACACGTTTCTGTTAGGCCGTAGCCTTGACCAACAGGACAGCAAAAACAGATGTTCATGAATCTTTGTGTCTGAGGCGAGAGCGGTGCTCCTCCTGAAAGCATCATACGGACATTCCCTCCCAGTAGTGCCTTTACTTTTTTAAACAATAACCTTGAAAGAAGGCAAAAAAGCATTAAAAAATTACTCAGGTCACTTTTAGAAAAAGACATAGAACTTGCTTCCTATTTGGAACACCTTAAAAATTAATCACTTGCAGTTTTTAGTGGGCAGTGGGGCTAATTAAAAACAACACCTCTTGCGTAATTCTTGGAGATGGCAGAATTCCTGTAACTTAACTAAACAAACATTCCAGTTCTATTACTAAAAAAGCAATCCAATGAAAACTAACTAGTCATCTGGTCTGAAGATGAGTCATTCCTCCCATTAAGTATCTCACCCATTTCCAGCAAAAGAAGATGGATTATTTCAGTTAGTCATTAGCTGATATTTGCATGTTGGAGGAGAATTGTCTGATGTCAGTCTGAAAAAATAATCATCTAAGCTATCTTAAATCACAAGGAAAAAAGTACACTGGGACTCTGAACTGTACTTACATGTTACACAGAGGTGCATCATATCCCCTCTTGATTTGTTCCAATTTGTAGTCATAGCCTATCTTGAAAAGAGTTCTCTGAATGTAGTTCATCTCTTGGACTTTACTCATGACATTTTTATAAATTCTGTCCATTATTTCCTGCAAAGTTTTTTTAAAAAGAAAAAACAGCAAAGAAGATCACCACATAGAATAGACAAGCATGTGTAGATTGATTTCCATGTTTAAATTGAGAAACCCCATTATTCTTCCTTTAAAACAGGTAATAAAGTAAGAGCAAAAATGCATCACTGGTTAGGCAATGCTTAACTGTAATGCTTTTAATGTGTGATCAGTCAGTTATTTATATAGCTTGGAGCTATTGGAAATGAGTGGAATGAAGTGTCAAAAATCCAGTAGAAAATGAGTGACTTAGCCTTAGTTTTTCTCTCCTTTCACTCTTTTCTCCTCTCACCAGCATAGCTCGAGAGAAAGCCCTCATGCTGCAGTATGCACCTTGTACTGGAAAACTTGCCTGCAGTTAGGCAGACAGGCAAGTAACTGAATAATCATTGTGAGCCTTCAGGCATACTGCAGTAATTCATAGTGCCCCTTGCATCTCTACAAACATCTTTTTAAACCTCACCTTTGGTTTTAGATTACATTTCACCCCTTGTTCTGAAGATCCCTTCTCTGTCAACCACAGCCATAAATCTTGGGTAAGATGCCACAGGGCAGTAAAACTTGCTGTGTTATATTGCTTTCATTATTGGCAACACCTCAACCTGCATTTCAGATGTGACAAATTGATTCAGAAAATTCTGACTTCAAGTGTAGCTAAATCTCTGTAGCTAAAACTTGGTATATGCCATCCAAGATTTATTGTCCTGAGTAGTCCTGATGTTGTACTTTATCCATGGCAAAGGGCAAGCACAAGGGAATGACCTAAGATTTCATTTGACCAGTTTCTTTTCCAAGAAAAGATTTTCAGCTTTCAAAACAATGTGGTTGCAGTAATTCTAGCTTACCTAACAGGAAAACCACAATGCTTTCACAGACAGGAAATTAATTTCTATTAAAATAATAACCTTATGATCACTAAAATATACAGAACCTAAAAAGTGTTCAGACTGGTGAAGTATTTAACAGAACTCTACAGACTGGCTCCTTCAAGTCTGTTACAGAGCACAAAATTTTGAAGTATTCATGTGCTTTTTAACAGAAATCAAATCACAATTGGTAAGAAAGTTGTAAAAATCAGGTACTTTGAAACTGCAGAGATCAGAATATTGGAAGTCTTATTTAGAAACCTCTCTCATTTATTAGCTCCTTCAAATCTTCATGTTTGGGATTTGGACAACTTAAAGGAAACTGTACATTATTGTCAGCTCAATTTACCTGCAGAATAATGTCTATTTCCAAAAGAAAAAAAAATGAATAGATTTTGCTAGCATGAACAAGATACATTTAGCAAAAAAATTATGCTTACTATCTACTTACACATACTTACAGGCACAGCTGCCATCAGTGTAGGCTTTAGTACAGTACAGTCTCCTTTGCTTCCTTTCTTTATTTTACTCGACTGTAACAAGAGAAAAATGTGAATTAATGAAGCTGAAAATCACCCAGCTCTTTAGAAAAGGACCAAGAAAAGGGGAGATTTATTAGTACATCATTTGTTTAAATCTCTTCTGTCTCTCAGAAAAAAGTTTCCTGTTATTTCCATCCCCCCACTGCTGATGATGGGGAAAAAGTAGATTGGTAACAATTTCACAATCTAGGGGTTTTACAAGCCCAACCTGGCTAAGTCATCTCAGTCTAAGTCTACATCTAAGTCTACATCTTTCTCTCACTTCCTCAGTTCTAGCTTTTGCTTTCTCCTCCACCTTCTCCAGGAGTTTCTTTGGCCAGGTGTAATCTCAATACCAGCAAAACATACAGAAGCATTCTTTTCCAGATTCATTTGCTCTTATTTATCTGAACTGTTAAATGGAAAAAGACAAACGTCTAGACACAAGTACAACCACTGGCTTAATAACTGATAAAGTGAGACATCACTTTATCACTTAACATCACTTTAACATCACTTTAAACAGTCTTACATTCAGCTGATCTATTAATAGTTGTTCTTATCCTGATTCCCAGTGGATAATACTATAAGCAGTTATTAGATTTTCTTTTAGAATTCCAAAGTATCATCAAAGTAAAGGTTTTCATAAAATTTATATGTATGACCTGCTGCTATAGTTCACCAGGAATGTTAATTTGAATCATTTTCTGAAGGAAAAAAAAAAGCCCAAACATTTCTGAAGAGTCATATACACCAGCTCTTCTTACATGGAAGAGGATAGCTGAGAAGGAACACAGACTGCAAAAGCAAATTTCAGCTTCCCCCTCCTCCCTCACCTGATCCGATAGTGTGAGTGGAGAGGAATAGCCAATTCTGCAGCCATAAGTGATGCAAGAAATCTCTGCTGTCAGTTCTAATACATGGGCCAGAGGCAAATAACCAATGTAAGTATCCTTGGGTCTAGGAAAGGAAAGGAAATGATTATCTAATTAACAGTGATGCACAAGTGGACTGAAAATACTGTTTACCTGTTTTACTGTGTGCTTAGTTACTACTTTTTGAAAGAACTGGATCACAAGTGAGGCTTATGCTTCTGCACACAAGGGTGCAATCTCAAACCACAATTTAGAAGCAAAATGGGGAAAACTGTACCTTACTCAAATCTGTATGAATTACAGGTTTGCCCTGTTTTCTAGGAAACTCAAGGATTCCTTAGTGCTTCACTGCCATTTCTACTCCTTGTGGCAGTACCAAGGTACCAAATAAAAAGATGAAATTGCCTTATTTTAAAATAATCACCAGTGATTTCCAAATCTTTAACAGTCATCATAGCACCTCTTTCTAAAATACATCAATAGAAAGAGAGTTGGTCACTGAAATATTGAGACTTATTCCAGGAAATCATTTCTCAGAGATTACTCAACAAGAAACTTAGAGCTTTCCCTTAACAGAGGCTTTCAGCATCAATTCAGAACTGAGCTTCTATCCCATCACAAAAGGAGTTTAACAACATAGCTTATTTCAGCTATTAAACCCTTCACGAATGCAGTGACCAAAACACCAGCATTCATGAAAAATGTCCTCAAAATGTTAGTCTGAGGGAGTCTGCAGTTTTGCTGTTGTTGATGCACTCTTTATTACTTCTCTGCTCATTTTGCTGAAGTATATTTGAGCAGATTCTGCAGTATGTGTGTTCTCTAACAGTGTGGTATCCCTACAGCAGTGGACATGGAGGCTCTGACATACTTCCTAAAGTGTTTCTAGCTGCTTGAGAACATCTAAAGTGGGATCTTCTGATCCACTAGAGTGCAAAAATTCATTGCAGACCTAAAGCTAAGGGTGATAATTTAAAAAAGGAAAGTAGAAGCAGCACATGAGAAGAGCTAGAAGATCATCCTTTTCAAACAACAGGTCACAAACACAGGACATATTTCACATAAATTAAAGATTGGCTCACAACAAACTGAATAAATTTGGGAACACCTGATGCGAGCAAGGAACTTTCTGTAAACTTTTGTACTTTTGGAGGTTCTGTTTTATCTCTCCACACTCATGACAACTAAGTATGTCTTACCCCAGTCCAGGTATCCTCTCACACTGTCCTGTCATTCCAGCTATTAAGTTTTTATGCATCATCATCACTCCTTTAGGTCTCCCAGTAGAGCCACTGGTGTACATTACTAAAGCTAAGTCTGTAGGAACAGGTCTGCTTGGCAGAATGCTTGCTACAAAATGAAAGAAAAATTGTTATTGATTATCTTTCTAAATTGTTATTTCTGCAATTTATCAATGTGAAAATCTTGGTCATCAACCACTGTGAAGCAGGTGCCTGAGCAAAGGCAAATGCAGTGTGCTGCCAAGTGGTCAGTGGTGTTCAGAGGAAGGGAGAGAAAGCACTGGAGGAAGTTCCTCTGGCCCAACATGTTTTTTAGCTACAGATTGGTTAACAAAAAAGACTTCTCTAAGCCAATAAGTTAAAAAAAAAACAAACCCAAAACAAATGTGTTTTATCCTCTTAGGAAAAAATAGTGAAAATACAATGAATAAAAGGTAAAAGCAGCAGAAAATGGAACACTGCACCTGATTCTACTTCACTTCCTTAAACAAAGGTGGTAGCTTAAAATGAAATTATTCTTGTCAGAGTTTAGAAGTTAAAAGTCAATTTTTATTCTGAAATACCTAACACTTGAGCAAAAGTGCAGGACAATAGAGACTAAACAATTTTTTCATTTATTTAAACAAAGCCAGAGGATGAATTGACAATCCAGTTCATAAAACTGCCTTTTTGTTAGAGACCTACAGCAGTGGCCTGGGTTTTTTCTGCCACATCCCTTTTAACCTAGGTCTGATTTCACTGCCAACGTTGCTTATCAGTTCTCTGAGATAAACTTACAGTTTTCTGGTTTGGCTCCCAGCTCTTCTACTGTCTGCATACTGTGAATCTCCACATTTTCAGGATATTCCGATTTATTGATGGTCTTCTTGTCCACATAAATAATATGTTTAAGACAGGAGACTTGTGGCAGTGCAGTCTATAGAAGAGAAAGTAAGTTTTTAGCACTGACTGCACTGTGAAATTATTCTAAGGTTGGTTGTAGCAGGTGAAGTTGGTACCAAATTACCTTAAGTTTGCTCTCCAGAAGTTCTACACTGGTGACCAGATAGGATGCTCCACACTCATTGAGCCCATAGGTTACTGCCTCTTCACCCAGCGTGGCATACAAGGTAACAACTGTTACAGGAAGGAGAGGGAGAAGGTGAAAGAAATGTTGAAGTAATACTAAATGCAAAAGCCTTTGTTTCAGCTCACTGGGAAGCATTGCAGGCAAAGTGGGATGGGGGGAGGTAAAATTAAGTCAATGGACCATTTTCTAAATTGGAAACAAAACAGCTTTTAATTTTTCCACATCAGAATTTTGTGCCACAAGAGATCTCTGGCAGGAGGACAGTGGTACAGGAAGCTTGTATTTACTGACAGGATGGTCCAGCACTGGGACAGGCTTCTTAAAGAGGTGGTCACTGCAGCAAGCCTGGCACTATTTGAGAGGCATTTGTAGAACTGAGAGGCATGTAACAACATGCTTTAACTTCTGGTCAGCCCTGAATTGGTCAGGCAGTTGAGCTAGATGATCCTTGTAGATCCTTTCCAACCAAAATATTCTCTTCTACAGAAGGAATCAAGGAGATGCACCAAACCCCCAAAATAACACACTAAACAATCACCCTGTAAGAGTGAACGTGTGTCTATCCTCAGGCTCTTTGCAACCAGAACTCAGGGGGAGAGGTGACACACACCACAGGGCACTGGTCACAGCTTATAGCTCTGCACTTGCACAAGCAGCTCGTTCAGCACTGTCAGCTGCTTTGCTTATTCCCATGAAGTTGTTGATGGGGGTAAGGCAGAGAATCAGATTAAGGAATCAGGTTGCTTTCCATGTTGCAAGATTGTTTTTAACCCTGACTGGCTACAGTGATGCCTTAAAATGTCTCACAAACACCAAGTAGTTCAACCTTTCTCAGCATCTCTATAAATACCTTCATTTAGTATCATCTGTTACTTCAAACTCTTGTCTCCAAAGACCGTCAAAGGAATTTAAAATTCCTGTAAAATTGGGTTCATGTGGAAGGGACAAAGAGAGTAATGTTCTATAGCTGATTCTTCCTGCCTCTCAAAGCATGTGGATCAAGACCAAATTAACCATCCTCTCCTACTTTAACAGCAATGTCAGCTCTTCCACTTTTGCCTTTTAACAACCTTTCTCCATCACAGTCTAACTGTGTAACCACCTGCTCACACAGTCACAGAACCATTTGGGTTGGAAAGGACCTCTGAGATCACCAGGTCCAACCCTTGATCCACTATCACTGTGGTTCCCAGACTGAGTGCCACATCAGTTTCTTCTGAAAAACCTCCAGGGATGGAGAATCCACCACTTCCCTGGGCAGCCCATTCCAATGCCTGATCACGCTCTCTGTAAAGAAATTCCTCCTAATATCCAACCTAACCCTCCCCTGGCAGAGCTTAAGCTCATGCCCTCTTGTCTTACTGGTAGCTGCCTGGGAGCAGAGCCCGACCCCCCCCTGGCTCCAACCTCCTTTCAGGGAGTTGTAGAGAGTGATGAGGTCTCCCCTGAGCCTCCTCTTCTCCAGCCTGAACACCCCCAGCTCCCTCAGCCCTTCCTCACAGGATTTGTACTGGATCCCTTCACAGCCTCCTTGCCCTTCTCTGGACCTGCTCCAGGACCTCAATCTCCTTCCTGAACTGAGGGCCCAGAACTGGACACAGGACTCGAGGTGTGGCCTCACCAGGGCTGAGTACAGGAGAAAAATCACTGCCCTGGACCTGTTGGCCACACTGTTCCTGATCCAGGCCAGGGTACCCTTGGCCTTCTTGGCTACCTGAGCACACTGCTGGCTCATGCTCAGCTTCCTGGCAATCCAGACTCCCAGGTCCCTTTCTGTGCCCAGCCTGGAGCTCCCCATGGGGTTGTTGTGGCCAAAGTGCAGGACCCGGCACTTGGCCGTGTTGAACCTCATCCCATTGGAATCAGCCCAACTCTCCAGGCTGTCCAGGTCCCTCTGCAGAGCCCTCCTGCCTTCCAGCTGATCCACACTCCCCCCCCAACTTGGTGTCATCTACAAATTTGCTAATGGTGGACTCAATCCCCTCATCTAAATCATCAATGAAGATATTAAACAGAACTGGGCCTAACACTGATCCCTGGGGGACACCACGGTCACCTCTTGGATGCAGCACCATTCACCACCACTCTGGTAGTTCCTAACCCAGCACAGGGTGCTCCTGTCTGAGCCATGGGCTGACAGCTTTTTCAGGAGAATGCTGTGGGAGACTGTGTCAAAGGCTTTGCTCAAGTCCAGGGAGACTCCATCCACAGCCTTCCCCGCATCCACCACTCTTGCCACTTCATCAAGAAGTGTGTATGCACTGAATCAGATTAGAGAGTTTGACATCTTAAAAATGAAGAAAACCTCCCATACATGTAATTATCATGAACTAGGGCAGTTAAAAAAAAACAAAACAAAACAAACCAAGCAGACTAGCATATGATTTTGATTACCACTTTTCTCTGTCCTAATAACCATTTCATGTTTTGGATGCATAAGTCAGGGTATAGAGAGAAAATACTACAATTCCACTGAACATTCCACATTTTAAGGGGAAGAAACAACCACTGCAATCTTCAGAGTATTAAAAAAAAACCTACTAAACAATAACTGTCATTCTACCATCTAGAACATTACTAAATTAAAATGAGAAAAAACAGTCTCATAAGCATGAGCAAGTTAATTTTAGGGCTCTCTGCAATGCACAGAATAAGACTGAAAACTTCTAATAATTTGACCATAAGTAGTGCTCAGAAATGGTTGTAAAATACACTGGAAGTAACCAAGTTCAGCACTCACGAGGAAAGTTGTACTTGAAGCAGGTTAAAGCTGCAATCATCCATTCTGCTCGGGTCTCACAGAATATGACAACTGTGCTCTTCGGGGTTAGTCCCAGGGCAGTCAGTCCACTCCCAAAGCGATTCACTTTCTCATTTACTTCTTCATAGGATAACCATTTGTAAGTTCCTAAGATTAACTGGTGAGGAGAAAAAAAAACAACAAAAAAACCCCTGTCATGCCAAGAGGCTGCTGGTACAGCTCTACAAACTTCCATGAGTTGGGGCATTGCACCCGAGGCACGCACGTCCCCGTTCATTAAAATAAAGAAATGTTTTTCTTGAAGTAGAATAAACAGTGCATCCTGCATTCTTTTATTCTTATGATATAAACCATCCACTTTATAATAGGTAAAGATGATGACTAGGGAAGACCTCTTAGGAGACCCCCATTCTTGAGGCAAGATGCAAACCAGCTCAAAACCAGAGCAGAACGTAATGATAAATTGTTAGATTTACCTTTTTGAACACTTTGCCATTTGGTTGCATTTCATTTTCTTCGCTCAGTATTTCTCTGGTCCCTAGACAGTCCTTCTTCCCAAACTTTTCCAAAGCATGGTCAAAGAGCTTGTCCAATGTGTCTGCTCCAGGAATGTTTATGTTTGCTAGTGAGTCAAGGTGAGTGACAGAACGGTACGGGCTCCCAGGTTTGTCCGAGATGGGTTTAGCTTTTAAACGTTTTGCCATAGCCTTTTTCTTCTTAGCATTGGTAAGAAAATACCATGGAATAAAAACAAGCATACTGTATACAGATATTAACAAGTACACAGGCAGCAAGAGAATGGCACGTACTTCTAGCCTAAGTTTCATTGCAGGTACTTAAAAAAGAAAATCTCTTATTGTGTTCTGAGGCAGGCAAGAGCAAAGCAGCAGGGCAGTGTGATGTAGGGAGATGCAATAGTAAGTGAAGCTTAGGTAGTTCTGCTTCAGAGCAGCTGCTAAAATTTTAGTAACCTTTGAGAGCCAACAGTGGACACCTGTGGGTGATTACCAGAGCCAAGCAGAGAGCAGGGAAAAAAAAAAAAAAAGTTAAATTAGTAATGTTACAGTCAGTTCATTAGTTTTAGTCCTCCTATGACTTCACTTCAAATGCATCAAGACAAAGGAGACTGAAGTAACTGCTTTAAGAGGCATGCATGCTGCATGACAGAGCAGCATATTTACAAATACAAACACAAATATTTACTTTTCAGAGACTTTTCCCCACTATCTCGGTTTAAATAGTTCAGGGCTGTTGAGATGGAGTTTGTCCTTCACATCATAATATTATGTTTAAGCCACTTGAGTAATGCTACAACTGCGTAATTACAGAGGTCAACAAGCTGTTTTTCCCTTAAATATTTGTACTAGAGAGAAAAAATGCAGTAGATTTCTTTACTGCGTTTCAGAATATTGTATCAATTTATATTCAGATTAGAACAAATGTATCTTGATACAAAGTCCTCCAAATTCTTCATGTTGTAATCTAAAAATGATGTAATATTCCAAAATGGCTTCATTAACTTTGCCCAGGAACTGGATTTTTAACCTGTTAATTTTCAGCTATAAATGTTAGACTCTTGGAAAGGGATTTCACAAATTTGTTTTTCCCTCTTGAAAAAAGTAGTTCAATAATAGGCATTTCAGAACTCCAGGTATGGAAAATGGAACCCAATTGGACCAATTTAATCCAATATAAAATAAAGCACAATTTGGTAAGGTTTTGTCTGGATGTCAGAAATATTTTCTCATTAAAGAGAACTGGACCTGAATAAAGACCAAAGGTGAGTGGGAGGAAAACAAAAGCATCATAGCAAAGCACACCTGTGGCTAGCCCACTGGTCTTTAACTAGTCTCCACTGGCATGTAAAACATAAGTTTTTATCTTCACCTGGATGGCATACAAACACATCCTAAACTGTGCACACAGCAGGAAAAATAAAAGGCCAATGTGCACTAACAAAAAAGCAGCACCTCAAACACCCAGGGGTGTGAGTAATGCAGACTGGCTTATTGCAAAATTGGTTGTTGGGAATTTTAATGAGAATTCAAAAATCTGCAGTTGTGTTGTTGCCAGTATCAACAGCATTTAATGTAATGTATGATTGAGATCTGCAGATGCTAAAAATAGCATTATCACCACATTAATTTTTAATTAAGCCCACAGAATAAAATTACAAGTGAATGCATAGTGTAAGAAACAAAGCTCAGACCTGTGCAGAAAAAAAAGGCATTCTGAGTATTTCTTTTTATAAAAAGTGAATGCTGTATTCTTTTAAAAATGTATAATACTTATTCTGCTCTAAACTCATCATCAGCTGCTCAGAAAATAGTCAAACCTCAGCAAAACAGAAAATTTTACTTCCTTAAGCTCCAGTTCTCTAAAATGAAGGTTTTACTGATTTAGACTACTAATCTTACATGACATTTTCATTCCAGTTAATTCAGTGCTCCAAAAGCAGCAGTTGAGCATGTATTTAAAACAGAAGCCAGCCATAAGTGCTCAGACTACAGTAAGAGAGCTTCAGTGCATGCCCATGATTAGATGCAAAGCTACAAGTGAAAATAAACCCTCTGGAGAACTCTTACTGCTCTCCACCTTCCAACAAAAAGCATATGACCAGACACAATGACTTGGATAAAAATCAGACTTGTTGGACTATAGGGAATAAATTAATATAAATGGAACAGTACTGTTGCTTTTATTCAGGCTGAAAAGTAGATTTTTCAGTAGTACTACTGGTAAAAAATACTAACAGCCAAAGCTGATTAATTTAGAAAGGCAGAAGAGGAATAAGCTCATATTACATTAAATTCTGTCTTGACAAAAGTCAGTTTTAATTGATACTATACATCATCTGGAAAAACTTGGACCCAAAAATGTTTTTCTGCTTTGAACTTGCTGATATAAAATCTGCCACACATGTATACACACACACACAGGTATACTTACAAAGTATCTGGCAGTGATGACCAAGGTTTTTTCAGTGTCTATTAGATCTGTATTAAGAAAGGAAAAAAGTATGAGAGGTTGGGAATTTTTTTTTTGCCTTGCAGAAAGAAGGAATCTTTAGAATTTGTACTGATGCTCCTGAAGAAGAATAGCTTATAAATTTAGACAAAGGTGGTACACACTACCCATACAAGAGGAGAGCAATGACATTATTAGCAAAGATTAAGCTTGCAAACTACTGTACACAAAAAGACCAAGCTACCCAGAACAAGTTTAGTTTTTATGGGAATCTTCCCTGTTTAAACATGTTATGAGTAAAGCTATGAAGCAAAACGTAATTTAATTAAAATTTTTAAAAAGGCAAGAAATAGACTCTCAGGTTCCACGTGGTCAATTCTTCTGTCTCAGGGCAGAATTATCATTCTGGATGGATGAATAGAAACAGTAACTCAGGACCATCCATAGCATATTCTGCCCAAGAGTCATAAGGAACATGACACTGAGTTTGGGTACTGAGGTGAGAGTTTTCAGAGCAAAAGTGATGAAAGTGATGTTGTATTGGTGCTATGAACAGTGAAGAGAGGAAGAAGGAGGGGAAAAAAAAAAAAAAAAAAGGCCTATGTGTAACTATAGAGATATGGCTTCAAAAAGACTGCTGCATATTGTTGTAGTGGACTACATGGTTTTATATGTAGAAGGCTTTTAAGGGGTGTTTAACCAAGTTACATGTTATTAGCCTTCCCCACAAGTCTTACACTTTCAATCAAGTGACTGGAAGACTGAAACTGTATTAAAAATCCCATATGAAATTCTCCTACAACCATTTTCTCTTGAAATATGAAATAAATAGAAGGCACAATAATGCTTTTAGTGTTACTGGCACTTGCCTGTGGCTGTGTAAGATTTTGATCTGTAATGAAACCATCCCAAATTCGTGCCAAATAAATATTTATCACATTTTAAATGTAATGCATAATAGACTGACACAATGAACTTGTGACTATATCTCCATTCTAACTCTATTTGGAAGCCAAACTTAGCTACTCAAATTACACCTCATGCCTTCAGTCTCTAATTTAAGGTTAATTAGACTTTACAAGACAGGAGGAGGTGCCCTGTTCACATCAATGCACCATCAAGGACACCTTCAAGGCAAGCCAACTGCATGTTACTGAAATATAACAGTGATGTTCTCAGTAAACTTCCTCTTTCCTCAATAAAAGGAAATGGAGCAGACACGTGAGAAATTTCACTGTATCAAAGCACTTACATGCTGCTAGGATATTTAGAGTATGGAGTATTTTATAGAGACTTACAAAGTTCAAGATTTCTTTCTTGTGCCTATTTAGAGGCTTATCTACCTATTTTGGAAACAGCAGAGCTCCCAGGGCTTGCTATGGGAAATGCACCTTCCCAGCAACAGCAATTGGTGTGTCAGATGGGACTACAGTCTAAGGAAAAAACAATCCAAACAAAACTAGGTGTAGTTTCTCTCCCAGATAGCTGTTTTCAGTGTTTCCCAAGGGTTTTATTCATGTGAATAACCTTCTAACAATGGTAACTCTAGACCAGAGAGTTCAGTTAGCATTTGCAGTGATTTAGAACCCTCAGTCGATGTAGGATTTTCCCTAATATTATATGCTGAGTGTTTACAAGAATTCTATAATCCAAGCTTATTATAGAAAACAACTGTTGTGAACACTTGCACAAGTGAAATACAGAGTCAGTGCCACAGATGGAACAGATAGTCTTTGATTATAATCTGACCTTGATATCCCCAATTAAAAATTCACAGATAAATGCACAGATAATGTGCAACATTCTATTCTTGTCCTGTAGCCTGGGCCACAGAACAAAGTCTGAAATCAGATCACGGTAGAGAGACTCACTGTAATTTTTCATTAAGTTAACTCAATCTAAGTGGCAACTGTTGCTTTTTTTTTAATATAGAAAAATAGTTTTAAAATAGTCACAAAAGCTTAAGAGACTAAGAGCATGGGGCACAGGGACAGGCTTTGTACTTCTAGAAGCAACTATTCATAGGGGAGGAAATGTTCAGATCTTCTCTCCATTTAACTCATCAAACAAAACAGATTTTTACCCCAAAACTTACCCAGCATTTGCACACACAACTTGAGTTTCTATGTGTAACTCAAAACCTACAGAAGTAGCTTTGCAGTTTAATTTTAATAAGGTAGCAAATTATTATCTTTGCTAGGGAAGGTGCTTAATTAGCCCAAGTACAAAACACTGCAAAGGTTTAAGATTGAAAGTATATGAAGAACTGCTTATTGTCTTTCCTTTTGTGTTAAAAGCCTTGCCAGGAATCCAGTTTATTCTGTAATGGCATGACTAGAGGAAAAAATACTTCTTTTTCAATCTACTTCAAACATCAATTGCAACTTTTTAAAGGTTTTTTTCATTGTTTTGTGGAAGTCTGCTAGTACAAAAGATGACATTATACAGGAAAAGGGTTGTATTCTTGTTTGTGAAGAAAACCTGGAATCTGCAAAGCCAGAAGTTGTTTGGTTTAAAAACAGCCCAAGAGGAAGTCTTGGTTCCCCTGCAACTGAGCTCTTGCCACTTCTAATGGAGACACAATTCTGGCTTTAGCCTAACCCTAGTAGTCAGGGTTGAGTCCTTTCAGGAAGTTCTGAATTTTTCCAAAAGAATCCACTATGAATAAGTAAAACCTATTTCCAGAATTTCTCTGGCATTCAGACAGATCTGAGCATTCTGGGAACCCACAGTAAGCATTCATGATTTGTAAGAGGAAAGGTGGTTCTACACAGTGGAAAGAAAAGTGAGTTGACCTGAATAAGTACGTGGATTATTAGTTACAGGGAGTTTTTGGAAGGGAATTTAATCAAATAGCCAGTAGTCCTAGAACTGAAAAGCTGGGATTTCAAAACAAAATTAAAAAGACAGAAATATCACAAAGCCAGAAAGATGCAGCAAGCTTAAGCACAATAAACAAATGAGCACATATTACCAGGCCCTCTACAAATTTTTATTTTCCAGCTTTTTATACCAGTCACACACAAGAATCAGAGAACATTTCTACATATGAGACAACTGTGATTAAATAGCAAGAGGAGTCAGAATAATCTTGTGACTAATTACAACTTTTTGGGGGTTAGAAAGATAAGAAGAAGAAAAAATAGGGGAAACGATTCAGCTTTTACATCATATTAGTGTTCTTATGAGAACAAATTCTGCCAATACTAACAGAAGTTACTCATGGTAGAAAAAAGTACACAAGGTCTGATTTTTGTTCCTTTCTCAGGGGCAGATTTCTACATATTTTCCTCTTACACAATTCTGTACGTCAGAGGGCAGTGAAAACTCTTCTCAAACACCAGGAGGTTTCTGTGCTCTGTCAGTGCAATAGCAGCTCAAAGCCTGAGAACTCTGAAGAGCTCTTACTACCTCTGTGCTGCACAAATGCTACTGCCTATGTCCCAGCAGACAGGGAGTGGGGAAGGCACTTTGAGTGGATCCTGATACAAGGCTGGGGTTCCTGTTTAAGTGTATACATTCTGTTTGCCAGAACAAAACACAGCAGGATTAGGAAATCTTGTTCTCTTACTGCTGCTTCAAAAGTAGTCAATACAATTTTTACTTAGCTATCAAACAAATTTTTTTATTTCAAGAAAAATGTTGCTGTTGTCCTTTAGATTCACTATTCTGGTTTACTACCTCAGGACATATATGCACTTAATGTCAATCAGAAAAAAATAAATAAGCAATTTGTAAGCATCTGGTGTTGTACATGTAGTGCTGCAACAGCTATTGTCAGAGAAACCAGCCCAACCACTCTTACTCAGTATTTCTTTATTATATAACAGACTAGTGTGAAACTTTCTCCCCTAATCTTGTAACATAAGGCCAAGCAAATATTTGGTGAAAGGGCAAGAGCTGTTTGTGTGCCCCAAGGCAGGATTCCACAATGGAAAACTGTCCATTCAGAACACACTGAACTGGTAAATATTTCCTTTAGAACCCCCTCTGTTACTTTTGCCTCATTAAAATCCATCCAGTATCTGCACTGCAAATACCTGAGGCTCATCCACTCCAGTGCTTCCTCTCTGCAAGCCTGTACTCTACCTGTACTGGTGATGCTGGGATCAGATGGGGGCACACAAGGTTTCAAAGTCAATCCAATTGATGCTACAGCACTGTGGATGCTGACAGTCACTGTAACTTGTAGCAAACTGCAGTTTCAACACCTTTTAGGGGTAAAGGAAATGAAGTGAGAGGTGTCCATATGTTTCCTTGGCATTTTAGTTAATGAACAGGGTAAGGGCTGGTACCTTGGTCAGGCAGTGTTTTGGAAGAGGAGGGAAAGGAGAAAATCTGCAACTGAAAAGTACTGTTATTACCTCAAAACTCCTTTTACATCTACAATATATACTTGGACTAAGGGGCACAAAAATTAAAAAGGAAAATGCATTTTCTACCCTGAAAGAGATTTACTTCAGCCTGATCCCCTCAACATATACCCCAATCTCATCTGGCAGTATAGCAAATGTTACTCTTACTCTGATGTTTTGACAGCAAACATAAGTGATCTTATTGTTTCCACTGAGCTGGATAAAACAAAAAACATGAAAAGGCAAGCAGCATGTCAAGGGCAAATTTTAGAGGATACACGGCCATGAAAGTTTTCCAGCAAAAGTTTATGTAAACAGTCAAATAAGAATTGATTATCTCCTTCTTCCCACGTGTAATGCAAAATGGGCAGGCTGACCAGGTCAGTGTGTAGCTATGCAATGGTTTTGCAAGGGAGATTGTGACTTACATGGCTCTGGAATACATCAATCAAAAGCCTCTTTGCCACATCATCCATAACCTTTGTCTTGCCTGCAAACAGTCCTGGAGAAACCTGATACCCAGAGTCAAACAATATCCTAGTACACACAGTTTATACTAAAACTAGTTCCATACATTACAACCAAGAGGGGCTTTGCCACATGAAAATCCTGCCTCCTTTGAATACAGGCTTAGTTCAAGTTCAGGCTTTTTGCAAAGACTCTCTTATTTCAGGCAACTTTAGATGGGGAGTGGTGATGGTACTACAGATAAAAAAATACACATCTAAATAGTGTAACTGATATTTTGCTTCCCTCGTCATTAATTTTTCTATCTTTTCAACTTATTGTCAGTATTAGGAACACAGGGATGGACAACAGGTTGTTTAAAAATTAGGGTGCTTATCTGCCCTCATGTTATTATCTTGTGCTTATGATAATCAGTTCAACAACATCCTTTTACAAGATAAGGGTGTTAGGACATGAGGTGCTTTCTGATTTGCAAGTAAAGATAAGAGTATAGAAAATATCCCAGGGTAAAAGTCCTTAAAATTTACCCAGAGACAGTGTATTTATGCTTATGCCTGTTGGATACAATTTTTTCACTGATCCCTAGAGTACAAGCATTCAAATTCAGGCTCTGACTAAGTCATGGTATCAGGGCTGGACAAAAGCAAAAAAAATCATCAATGACATTACCCTAGCTGCATAGATTCAATATTAACCCTTATTTCTGGCCTTAAATCTGGTATGTTCCCAAGCCTCTGTACAGCATGACCTAAGAGGAATTGTACATACTCTTGTGATGATGCATTAGAAATAATTAGAAGTCAAATGGCATCTCCCAATATAAAATAATATGAAGCTATTACTACATAAGAACAAAAATTATGAGAAAGTAAACACCAAAACCTTCATTTTTCAATAGGATTCAGCTAACAGATTTGTCTGACCAAAGCTTAGTAGCATGAACACAGGAGATCCAGTTATTAAAAGGTCCTTCCTTTATTTATAAACTTCCTGAAATCCAGCAGCATTGCTCTGTAATAACCTTTTTGTGAAAAGAGCAACTCAAAGAGTAAAATGTTGAAGTGCAGGAACACAAGTCCAGTCTGGCTGCCAAACATTCAATGTAATGACAAGAGATAATCATAATCCCTTGTAATGATCTATGGAGAGAGTCCAGGAATATTTACCTCCTGCTTTCTATTGAAATCCCAGCACAACAATGGACTACAGCAGCTTCTCCCTTCTCCTGTAGTTACTCTGGCAGGTGATACACTTTTTTTTAAATGCCTTGCCAGCAATGACTGTTGTATAATTTAACAGACTAAAATTCTAAATATAGATCTGTATTACTTTACAAAACCTGCCTCTGCAACTTCCATTTTCACAAGGACTTCTGCCATCAATTTTGTATTTAGTTTTACTGCTTTTCAAAAATTCCAGTACCTCTCATCAGTGCCATTAGGTTGCTTTCTTCTCAGACATTGGTCATAATTTAGGTAGTGAAATTTATTATCTACTTTAAAAAAAGGGGGTAGGAGTAGAGGGGGGGGGAGTAAATGCACTCATGTACTGCATTAGCAGCCTTTTTCATGCTAAAAAATGTACAAGGGGCTGGAGAGGGATCTTTCTAAAGTTTGTAGTGGTTTTTTCCAACATTCTGTGGGGACAATTAACAAGAGGAACACCACAGCTGGGAAATACACTTTCCCTTTTCTCTTAGGAGCTCACATCCAAATGCAAAAAAAAATGTGTGTGTGTGTGTTTGTGTGACTAAGGAAAAAGAATTAGGCTAATTTGCCATTTGCAATTTGCAGAAATTCTTTCTTTGCAGATGTTCTGATAGACATAGTGTGCACATAAAAAATACAAGTTTAAGAAGACTGTTCTCACCCATCACCATTTGAGATTGGTGGCCCCTGAGATTTGAAGCATGAGTCATGTCTATTTTTCATTTTTATTTTGTAACTCATTAACCTACGGCTTGAGAGCATTGGGAGCAAGCATACTTTAATCCTTTGCACCATCCCAGTGTTTTCCAGTGAAAAAAGTGATTGTCTTTTACATGTTTAAGGAAATTAATTTTATTGTGGTCTTAATTCAAAATTTCAGCAGTGTATTCCTTGCTTTGTGGTGAGCACATCCCACCATATTGTAGCCAAACATACCTAGATGCATCTCTAGATACACATTCTCTCTAGATATCTGTCAACTCTAGATCCACACCTGGAATTCCCAGATACATAAAGATTTACCTCTGAGAGGCCTTCACACTTCAACTTTTTGCTCACTTCAAACTTTTTGTGACTTTTTGCTTTCTGCTACTTTTGAGTTCTTTATGAGAGAGAGCATGCTTTGGGGTGTGTTTCTTTTAATAATTATTTGGCGACCCAAGTATTAATTTTTATATGGAAGACCTGGAGGTACAGACTGGGGATGAGTTGTACACGGATAATAATGCAGCATATACCAATTCAGTCAGAGAAATTGGGGATTTTACCCATCAGCAAGGGAGATAATACTAATGATGGCATTTTCTGCCAGAGAAAGTAATCTTACTGACTTACTATATTGTAACAGTTCTTTGATTTTATCTGCACTGCAAAGAGGACCTGAGATGACCCAACTAATTTGAGAACATTTTCTCCTACAAGGAGTGCAGATTCAAGTAAAATTTAAACAGTTTTGTTCCATACTCTGAGCAGTGTTAACACCAAAAAACCAGAACAGTAGAAAAGTAGCCTGAACATACCTATTCATACTAAGAGAGGATTCTTAGACAAGTTAGAATTACAAGAAACAATTCTTAGACAAGTTTAAAAAAAAAAAAAAAAAAAGAGGAAAAAAAGACCTCTGAGCTATGTTTTGAACTTTAATACTGCCTTATACACATGGACACACACAGTTATCACACTCCTTGTTTTACAGACCCCAACATGCTTGTTTAAGGTGTACAATTTCAGAGGCAGGCAGGTTTTGATGTTCTTAATGCAAAACATCCAAGTAGCTTTTGCAAAACCAGCAGAGGACATACAGGACTGGGTCACAATATCATGTGCTCAGGGCCCAGCTAGGAGAAGGGACAACACAGAGCAAGAGGGCTCTGGCCAAAGAGGTGTGTAACCATGCTGGTGCCTGTGCTAATATGTCCAACCCCTCAGCAAAATGGACTAGAACAGTCACAGAGCTTCCTGAAAGGCATTTGTTCCAGGCCTGCTGGAAGACATTAAAAAAGTGTGCCTGACTATCTGCAGCAAACCACACAGCTAAAACTCAAGTGGCTTGATGGCATGGTTTGACATTTAGGTAACTAGATCACCTTTAATATAAAAAAGCAGGAGTCACAGTAGCAGCTGCAGAAGGAAGAAGCTGTACAGCACCCAACTAAACAGACAGTAAAGTGGTTTTAGACTCGACAGATTTTGAAGGATGTCTGAAGAGGAAACTGATGCTGTTGGTCATTCTTCCAACTCATTTTTAGGAACTTTTTTCCTTTGAAAAAAGGACAGAAAATCCTTAGTGTGACACTGTATCACAACTGCAAATTTATGGTTTGTAATAAAAATAAGAAAAGGTATTATTTAATTTGTTAACAAATGCAGTGATACTCAAAAAACTGACACTCCACTTTAAAAATAAAAATACAGTCCCCACTTCAAGCCTATCAGTATTTGATAGGACAAAGGGTTATTTAAGTGCCCACTCCCTACTTGTTGACCATCTTATTGCTCAATAGCACACAAAAAAACCAAGTCACTCTTTACCTTTAATGGAACTGCAATTCCAATGTTTCTAGGTAAGCAGGCCAATAAATTCACAAAAAATCTAAAGAAGAAAAAAACAAATTACAAAATGAAAATTCTTGGCATCTCTTAGGTTAGAAACATACACAAGCAGACCATTTTCCTGGATTGGTAATATGAGCTTTGTCAGCTGTTTGTTACCAATACCATTTGTATAATTGCAAAATATTACCTCACACTTGAAAACATGGGACAGGCTGGTCATGTACATTACATTATGTCAATGGATACCACCAGAAACTAATGATATTATCACCCCCAAGTGCCAAATTCTGTGTTCTGAATGTCTTTAGATATTTGAACTATGTAATATGCTGCCAAAAACTGTGCCTGACAAAGTTTTAAAAGCTGCTCTAGCTTAAAACCAGCATTATGACATCAGACTGCATTTAACAGCCTCAACTTAAAGCCTTAACAACCCAGCATTCAAAGCTTACCTTTCTTAATGATAAATCTACCTAATGCTATGCAAGTAATAGAATTATTTTTTCATTTTCAGTTTCTTAAGGAAAGGTAAACTTAAAAATGAAGAGGTAATATATAAAGACTTCATTGAATTGTTCTGTCTGAGGAACACAATGAATTCCCTAGAAAACAGCCAAAGAAACCTTATCCCCTGTGGCCTTTCAGAGGGTGAGTTCAAACACCCTTTACAATTACATTCAGTGTCTGCACACAGACCACAATTCCATTTATAGGAAAACAAGTGTTAAAACCAGTTGGTGCGGTCCTAAAACCTGACAATTCAAGTAGAAAGTAATATTAGCATACACACCAGCCTTGTTTGTATCTTATTTTCATGCATATATTCCATAAATGACAATTCAACTGCAGTGAAAGTGACCTGCATCTCCAGGTAACACAGAAAGGCTTCCCCACAGCCGCCCTCCTCCTCCATCTGCCTCTGCTGACTGCCAGGATTCAGCTCCCTCTTCCCATTGCATTCGGATGGATTTTGTCCAGATTAAATGATTATTTTCCAAAGGACAGTAACTCTCTAAGCAGGTGAAGGTTATACCTGAATAACTGCAACATTTTTACACTGGGGACTTGAAAGACTACAAGGATAGTCACCACCTGAGGATTTCCCATGTCATCTGGAAAGAGTCTTAACACTGATTTCTGTGATTATCATTCATCAAACCATCTTTGAGCATTCAAATAACCTGAATTCAGCTCAAGACTAAAACAGGTCTTTCCTCTTCCATCATGTTAGACCAAACTTGCCAGACCCTTGACCACACTGGCTTTTCCAGTCAAGTTTTACAGAACTGTAATGAACACTGCAAAGGTATTGGTACTTAAAAGCATGTAAGAAAAAAACACACCCAGAAGACCAAGCTTCTTGAAACACTGAAATATACAGCTTCTCTCCTAGGAACCTGAACAGCAAGGGGAATGAATAATCCATGAACAAGCCAGACTGAGTACTGACAGTGCCAGAATGGCAAAAAGTAGCATACTCACACCAGCAGGTTTTCTAAGGCATAGCCTTGCTCTGATCCCTCTTGCAACTCCCACTTTCTCACTCCACTTTTTACCGAAAACCAACAAGTTTAGTTTCACTTTCCAGTCATTCCTCTTCCCTGTGGTGATGTTCCATAACAAAACCACTTCTGACCAAGCTGTTTGAACAGAGGAGCTCATAAAAATGCAAAACTATTTGCATCCTTATGAAAATAACAAATAATCTATTTTCATAATGAAAATTAAACACATCTGACTAACAAAGGCACAAAACCAAGGCTATCTTAAATTCACTATTAAACTATACTGTGTAAATACACAGTATGAATCATGGAAAGCAATGTGCAAAATGAGAAACTAATGGGCTACTATGTACAGATAGAAAATACTCCCCCATCCTCACTTCATGCTTCTGTGTCTGCTGCATAAAGCCCACAGACGCCACAAACAAGGATCTCTTGCTTCTCTCTCATTCCCCCGTTCTATTGCTGTCTCACTTTGCTGTTATCTGATGTCAGCAGTAGCTGCAGATCCCAACTCTTCTATATAACACTCAAAGCTAAGGAAAGATTGTTGTAAAACTACCCCTCGCCTACCCTGTGCAAAAGAAACCCAAAAAGTGCCATACTGAGAACAGAAAAGATACTGCTGAGGTTAGTACTTGAAGCAAATCGCTTTCTTGAGTTGACATAAACATGACCTCGGTGCAATGGAGAGAAGTTTCTGTAACTGGAATGAAGTTTCACTCCAACAGAGAAGTGAAAACAGCCCAGTGAGCCTGCTGGTTCTCTATCAGTCTTCAAGTTTAGTTTTGTGGCAGCCAGCTCAGTCCAAATCTGGGCTGTGGTGATCCCACTTTAACTGTTCCCTTGGGCTGCAAATTTTTTTCAGCACCTAAATACACATAATTTTAAGTAGAGGAGTCACCTGATGTAGCTCCTTGTCCACTCACACAGGTGTCAGTGCAAGGGAGGAGGGAGTAAATTTGGGTTAGTCCAGCTGACACAGAATTATTTGCACATTTATAATGTGGCTGGGTAAGCACTTTGGAAAAGCTAAAACGGGGCTACAAGCATAAAATAGAGCTAACTGCTGAAAGAAGGAGCCTCCACCTGTTTTTTGCTGTCCCAGTCTCTGCCAGAAGCCAGAGAGAGTGAGTGTTGACTGCAGCTTTTGCAAGCTTAGTGTGTTCATGGAAGTGCAGTATTAGAAAAAAAACAACCAGAGGCTGTAGCATGATAATCAACTTCTCTCTTCAGTGAGAGCCAAAACAGAAACAAAACCTAAACCCCATTACCAAACACTGAAATGTCTTATTAATTTTATATATTCCAAAATACTTTAACATGCAGAATTAATTATTTATTGAAGGTCGGGAGTTCAAAATCTTCCTAATCCAAAGTGGTTGGATGGAACAGGAAACAGCAGCTGACTACCCAGTGGACACACTAAGCTTGGAAATGAATGAATGCCCTCATTCATACATTTTGGGGTTTTTGCTATGAGCAAATTCAGCGAGCAGTGACATGCAGTTCCCAGCTCCTCAAATCTAACTGGCAGATCTGAAGTAGGGACATTTTGTGGGCTGCTCAGCTCCTCTAGCTTCCATGACAAAACATTTGAGAATGGCTTACTGTGTATTATACTTACCAGGTACTTCAGGTAAAGTCACTGCATGTATAACCACTGTAGAGAAAACAAAGTACTCGACAGATAGCTGAGGCAACATCCAGTGTTTCAGAACCTGGCCAGCTACATCAATTTTCTATCAGTTTTCTTTTTCAGCAAGATACTTGCACTCTCTTATCAGCAAGTATTACAACACAGGTTCCTTTCAGTCTTAACCCTACCTTCACCCGACCCTGCAGACTCAAGAGGACACTGGTGTCAGGCTCTTTTGAAGGAGAAAAGCCTCACTCAGCCCTGTGTGCCACCTGCCATAAATATGTGCAGAAGTTAGAGCAAATGTTTTGTAGGACCTTCTTATCTGTATCCTAACTTGACAGACAGTGGATGCTCCTTGTATTTCATGAGTGTGAGAAAACAGCAGCATGGAGCATTAGATGAGTACACGTTTTTTGCAGTCTAAAGTTTCTCTAAGCACTACTTTTTAAGTAGACTTTTTGGTTCAAGTTGTACAGGTGGCTCTGAGCACACAGAAATGCACTTCATAAAATTTACAAAACAGAAACATGTTTAAAATACCAATCAGATTCATAAACAGAAGAGCAATCATTAAGTGAAGACAAAAATTATTTCTATTTTGGGAAAGTTCTTATTTTAGCAGATGAAGCTTGCTGTTGACTCCAGTAAGCTGGACATATCCTGAGCAGCTCAGCTGCTGTTTCCAGAAACACAGCACACCTTCAGTTTTCTCTTTAGAAGACCAGTGAGAGTCAACTAGTTTCATCAGTACACATCCTGAACCAAGAAGCACAATTCATTTGCTGTAGCAGAGTGTCCAATATAAAACATTTAAAAATATAAGAAATTCAAGGACAGGATTCCTCAGGTATGTCTGCCTGATGGTGAGGAAGGCAGAGATCTGATGGAATGAAGTTTCACTCCAACAGAGAAGTGAAAACAGCCCAGTGAGCCTGCTGCTTCTCTATCAGTCTTGAAGTTTAGTTTTGTGGCAGCCAGCTCAGTCCAAATCTGGGCTGTGGTGATCCCACTTTAACTGTTCCCTTGGGCTGCAAATTTTTTTCAGCACCTAAATACACATAATTTTAAGTAGAGGAGTCACCTGATGTAGCTCCTTGTCCACTCACACAGGTGTCAGTGCAAGGGAGGAGGGAGTAAATTTGGGTTAGTCCAGCTGACACAGAATTATTTGCACATTTATAATGTGGCTGGGTAAGCACTTTGGAAAAGCTAAAACGGGGCTACAAGCATAAAATAGAGCTAACTGCTGAAAGAAGGAGCCTCCACCTGTTTTTTGCTGTCCCAGTCTCTGCCAGAAGCCAGAGAGAGTGAGTGTTGACTGCAGCTTTTGCAAGCTTAGTGTGTTCATGGAAGTGCAGTATTAGAAAAAAAACAACCAGAGGCTGTAGCATGATAATCAACTTCTCTCTTCAGTGAGAGCCAAAACAGAAACAAAACCTAAACCCCATTACCAAACACTGAAATGTCTTATTAATTTTATATATTCCAAAATACTTTAACATGCAGAATTAATTATTTATTGAAGGTCGGGAGTTCAAAATCTTCCTAATCCAAAGTGGTTGGATGGAACAGGAAACAGCAGCTGACTACCCAGTGGACACACTAAGCTTGGAAATGAATGAATGCCCTCATTCATACATTTTGGGGTTTTTGCTATGAGCAAATTCAGCGAGCAGTGACATGCAGTTCCCAGCTCCTCAAATCTAACTGGCAGATCTGAAGTAGGGACATTTTGTGGGCTGCTCAGCTCCTCTAGCTTCCATGACAAAACATTTGAGAATGGCTCACTGTGTATTATACTTACCAGGTACTTCAGGTAAAGTCACTGCATGTATAACCACTGTAGAGAAAACAAAGTACTCGACAGATAGCTGAGGCAACATCCAGTGTTTCAGAACCTGGCCAGTTACATCAATTTTCTATCAGTTTTCTTTTTCAGCAAGATACTTGCACTCTCTTATCAGCAAGTATTACAACACAGGTTCCTTTCAGTCTTAACCCTACCTTCACCCGACCCTGCAGACTCAAGAGGACACTGGTGTCAGGCTCTTTTGAAGGAGAAAAGCCTCACTCAGCCCTGTGTGCCACCTGCATAAATATGTGCAGAAGTTAGAGCAAATGTTTTGTAGGACCTTCTTATCTGTATCCTAACTTGACAGACAGTGGATGCTCCTTGTATTTCATGAGTGTGAGAAAACAGCAGCATGGAGCATTAGATGAGTACACGTTTTTTGCAGTCTAAAGTTTCTCTAAGCACTACTTTTTAAGTAGACTTTTTGGTTCAAGTTGTACAGGTGGCTCTGAGCACACAGAAATGCACTTCATAAAATTTACAAAACAGAAACATGTTTAAAATACCAACCAGATTCATAAACAGAAGAGCAATCATTAAGTGGAGACAAATTATTTCAATTTTGGGAAAGTTCTTATTTTAGCAATACTGTTGCAGATGAAGCTTGCTGTTGACTCCAGTAAGCTGGACATACCCTGAGCAGCTCAGCTGCTGTTTCCAGAAACACAGCACACCTTCAGTTTTCTCTTTAGAAGACCAGTGAGAATCAACTAGTTTCATCAGTACACATCCTGAACCAAGAAGCAGAATTCATTTGCTGTAGCAGACTGGCCAATATAAAACATTTAAAAATATAAAAAATTAAAAGACAGGATTCACCAGGTATGTCTGCCTGATGGTGAGGAAGGCAGAGATCTGATGGACCCTTCACCAGGCAGAGTCAGCCCCCAGCCAGACTGCTCTATATAGCTGGGGATGTCAGGGCTCCACAGCAAGAAATGGGCAAGTTGGAAAAAAATCACTGGAAAAGCTGTGGGATGGCATCAGTAGGGCCATGTTTCCCTCTGTAAAAAAATGTGTGTGCAACTGAGGGGCAGCAAGAAAAATTCACTTGCAGTAGCAGAAAACCAAACACAGGTGTTGCATCTTTTCTTACTGTGATAGGTAACAAAGGTTTTCTGGCAGCCATAAAAGAAGAGCCTTAGGTCATGTGTGTGCTCAGCAGAAACCATTTATTTGTTTTATATTTCTTTTCCAAGAGACTGGGAAGTGCAACACAAACAGGCTTACAACTACCACCACTGAACAGAATGGCTCTCTGCAGTGCACGTACTATTCTAATTTATCCAGTTCCTCTCTATGCTAATATTTTTCTACTCCTATGAGCAGGATTTGTGCAAACAAGGCTCTTATAAAGGCTTAATGGTCACTTACCAAGGACAGTTATTCAATTATTTTATGGGCTACTCTCCATTTGTGACAATGGAGCTGAGCAGATGGCATGGACAGGATGAAACAGAAAGGTCTGGTGGGTGGAGGCGTGGATAAACATATAACTATTTGGGAATGGGAGGAAATATATTAAGAAGTAACAGCAGCTCTTGCATGCTTGACATTTCAGTTGGGTTGTTTAAGGGTCAAACATTCCCTTCATGGCAGTGGAGGGGTTTTGGAGTGCTCAGTCCCCAGTCACCCAGAGATGTTGAACCACACACTGCGGCGCAAGTGAGCGTCACTGCTCAGAGTCCAGCCCTGGACACAGCCTGTGGTTGTGGAACAACAGTGTTCATTAAGATTCTTTGCTAAAAGGGGTATTTCTATTTAAGTTACTTTTCTCAAGTTACTCAGGCAAGCAGCTTTATAAACCAGACATCTAACTGCAATAACTGAAGTTAAAACTGAGTAACGGCACGTAGAAGAAAACCTCAGTTAAGATGTGGTTCAGGATGCACATCTTTATCTTGCAATGATCTATCTCTTAGAAACAAACCAAAAATCATCATTTTATGTTACTTGAACCTACCTTAGTGTCTCCTAGAAAGAAGTCATATTTATTAAGGGTTATTTAAGTTTAAAATGCTACACAGGTAAAGAACCTAGCTAAGTAGAGCAAGGATCAGAGTACACTGATACAATTTTCACTGTACAATGGCTTGCAGAGTATAATGAAATAGCTTTAAAAAAAAACAACCCAAACCTGTACAGAGCTACCAAGTAATTTTGCAAAACATAGACAGGTAGATGTTAAGAAAAAGTTTTTACATATTGGCCATGGTTATGCTAAAACACAAGCACAATGGGGTAGGTCAAAAATGTCATTAACAGATATTTTAAAAATAATTTATATATTCATTATATATTTAAATGATTATTCAAAGAAATCCTCTGAACACAAGCATTTCTCTAACTGTCTGGTATTACTCACAATCTTATTTTTGTAGTAAGGAGAGCTAAACCAGAACATCACTTCAGAGTTATTAAAATAATTGAAAAGTCTCTTTAATTAGTACAAATTTTAAGAGTACAAGGACTGGAACATAATGTGCTATTTTAAGTCTGTCCTTGTCATGTCAACTTATTTCTAATTTCACAGGCTTTCAAGCAGGTATTTTTAAAATTATATATACATTAATATTCCAACTGCCATTATACACCTATGCTATAGAACATTCCCAGTTATCAGTGTATGGAAATATGGGCTTGTTCCCTGCACCAACAAAAGAGAAAGCAAAACTAATGAGATGAGCTGCACCATCACACAGTTTAAAGTAAAACAGATGTGCATACAGATATTCTGCTCTGTTTTTTAACATTTAACACCTTCTATTGATTGAAAGACAAAGGAATCTCTAGCATGTATTTTAAAAAAAAATATAAATCTGTTTCCTAGTAGGAAGTTACAAGTATGCTTTTAGAAAAAGATGCTCAACTGGTGAAGCAGTAACATACTCTAGGGAATCAACATTCACATCAATAAAACATATATAGCCATATCAATAGTCACCTCAATATATGCTGAAGAAAATCCTAATTCATTAATTTTGTCCTCACTGAACAACAGTGGTATTCAAGTATAACAGATTTAAGAGTCTTGGATTTAAAATGATAACCAAGGATCCACCTTGGATCACTTCAAATCCCCAAGTCTTAAATCTGTGATAATTGGTAAATCAGTTTATCTCTACCCTGGAGATAAAGGTATCTCACCTTGAGACCCAGTGAACTCCCAGCTGCACACCCATCAATGTGCCATTATCTGTACTACAAAACTCATGCAGAATTTAAATACAGAAAAAGGAAAAAAAAATTGTCTTCTCAATATGCAGGATTTCTTACAAAACACTTCACTGAGGTGAAAAGTATTCTTTGATTTCAGTAAAAAGTCCACAGGCTTAGCTCTATCTGAAGCAAAGAGTGAAACAGTTCTTCCCATCCTTCACATTACACAGCTATTAACCCAGAAACAAAGCAAGCAAAATGCACACTGACTTTTGGATGGAGTAGTAGTAGTTCCAACCTGGCTTCCACCATAAGCAGCTCACATATATAAACTTGAACAGTAATACATTATACACATTGACACCCTGACAATATGTTGGCTAAAGGAAAACATTTACCACCCCTCCCAGCCCCATGCTGACCTTTCTTTACTTGTTCTGCTGCTCCAGTTCCCAAGACTGCCTGTGCTATTTATTTTCTAATGGTTTAATGTGCCTTCTGAGTTTTCTGCTATATTTGGGATCCTCTTAAAATGTAAAATAACTCTCCAGAGTTGTACCAAGACGCCTCACCCACACGCGTTCCTCATATCTAACCTCTGCAGGAGATGAAGTTCAAGCCAGCACCAAGTTCAGTCCTGGCTTTAAAGCTGCCATGAGCTATGGCAGCACAGGTCACAAGTGGCCCAGCAGCCTTGGCTGGTGAAAGCTTTCCTATCTAGGGCAACAACAACAGCAGAAGGAATTTCCACCCCCACCACTCATTCCTAACCTCTGTATCATGCACTTGGTCAGGTAAATACCATGATGCACATCTGGCACATGATTAAAGCTCTTTCTTGATTACAAGTACACTTTAAATTAAGTATTTGGTAGGAACTGATGGTCCTAAGAGGTGGGGCAGGGACAGCAGATCTGCTGTAGCTTATTTCAGTTCTGGTCCAGATGGTTTTGTTGGTCTCAGCTAAGTGGCTCAATGCAGATCACGCCAGGTACCTACTGCAGAAAAGAAAACTGAAACCACATCTGGGCAACTCTGGCAGCTGGCCAGAAGCCTTCCTCTTCAAAAGCCCAAGTCTTTTTCTCCACAGTGTCTTTTAGCTTATATGCACATAAGTTTAAGTGGAGCCTTCTTGGGGTTCCAGCACATCCGGGCTTAAGGCTGGGCTCTCCCCATCCACCACTGGCCACAAACTGTATGTGAGGACAGGGCTTGGTGCTGGCAGGCTCTGTGTCCACCAGATATCATTACAGAAACCTGTCACACCACCCTGTGCTTTACTTTCAGTGCTATAAAAGTTTCACTGAGTGAGGAGCCTCAGAAGAAATAACTAGTGCTGCCATCAGCTTTCATTTTTATGTGCTTGTTTACTGAGTTCAAGACTTAGAGGAAACATGCAACGACTAAGAGTGTTAGCAGATTATGGGTAATCCCAATTACCCTCCCCCAAATCCAACTAAAACAAATACTAGGAGCCAAAAGAAAAGCGATACCCAACTATTAATAATTCATATCCACTGCAAAGCATAGCTCTACTAGCAGAGGAGAAATACTCTCTCTAAAGCTTTTCCACACATCTATCCTATCCCACCAAGCACCTTCTGGATGGAAAGGTGATGGTGATCCCAGTTACAGGGAGGAGGCAACTTTGAAACAAACACCAAAGCAGTCACACTCGGGCTGCTGCAGAATGCAGGAAAATTAAACAGCATCATCAGCTCTTGAGATGTGCCCTCCACAAAAAGGGTGAAAGATGCTGCACCATCTAAACAACAATCCATCAACAAATGGAACAAAACTGTACATTCTGTTTCTCAGAAAACTGCTTCCCTCCTTCCATTAAACTGCCTTTTCTCCTGAGAAAATAAATGTCCTGTGACCATGTGCTTACTTGCATATGCAATGAACATGTCCCTTAAATAATTTACTCCAATTCTTTCTTAAGTAATTCCTTCTAAGAACAGTTCTTATAAACAAGCACTCATTCGTCATGCTAACTACCTGACTCCATTTATTAATCATTAATTTCAAGGCTACTACTATTTAGTATTTCATTTGAGTATTAATTTAGAACAGTGCAATAGGCTGCATCTGTTTTACTAGATACATATCTTAATGTCACTTGGAATATATCTGTATCTAACTCCTTGCCTTAGTGATTTGTTCAAGAGTGGTTTCTCTAGTTTTGTAAAAGGGAGGAGGTGTCATCCACTGAAGGCTGGTAATTTATAATGCTGAAAATTCATAGCTGCTGCTAAATGCTAGAATGTTCAGCCAGCAAACAATGGGAGACCCTGTCACTTGCTTTTACTGTATGTTACAGATAGTGTTAAAGATAATACCTGAGTAAAGGTTGCATGAGATGCAAATACCTGAATAATTAACACCTCATGAAAACCTTTCCACCTCGGGGCTCTTGAGGGGGGAGGTTGTATTGCCTGTTTCAAGTTGATGCAATTCTGTAGAGCACAATGAAGGGCAAGTGGCAAATGCAAAGAAATGAGAAGGAAGTTAAAATTATTTTATAATATACTTTAATGTGGAAATACTTAAGGCTTCAGTAGAACTGGATCAAAATGCAAACTTTGTATCCATGTATGAAGAGCACAAAGAAAGCAAAACGAAACCATCTGTCTGGTACTGTGGAACATTGCTAATTATGTCTCTTGTTTGGGAGAAATTACTCGTTTGGAGATTTGTTAAAAATGGGGTTTTTTTTCCGTAAGTTGTGAAAATCTTGCATGTTTTTAATCACTGCATTTAGCCTGAGATGACAGATCTGCAAGATTCAAACCCTAGAACTTAAAGGAACAAAAGGGTATGTTTCTAATTGCTATTTGCACCACTCTTTGCTAATTTTTGCACTTCAAATCAGCAAGGCTCTAATAGCAAGTTTGTCTGTACCAGCAAATGACAAAGCATGTCTATTCACAGTTTCATGCTACAGCAGTCCAAAATGAAAACAAAGTAAAGGTCAGCTATTAACCTGACAATAACCTTTTACAAGCATCAGGGACTCCCTATGTCAATTTACTTCACAGTAATCAACCCTTCATTTACACCAGATTTCTCTGTAACCTCCCATCTACCTGTATTTACTCAGCATCCTCACTGGAAAAAAAAATGAACCAGCTACATTAGAAAAAAGGGGTTATAGAACAAAATAATTCGAGAGTTGCTATCATTCCTGTTAGAGCAAGCAAAGGTCCTTCCAGCCTGCTGTCCTTGGCCAGGAAGGCCAAGCTGGAGGCCCCCTGCACGCACACACTTGCTTTGTAAAGGGATTTCCAAAATCCACAAAGCTTGCAAAGATATTTTAGAACACCGCTGCGTGCAGCATAGGGGAAACAGGGCAACATTAAACATTCAACCGGTTTCTTGCTTCACATTAACAGGTGCTTTAGTGACGTGAAAAAAAAAAAAAAAATGCCCCGAGCTGAAAAAAAAAAAAAAAAACATGCCCCGAGCTGTGAATCACACTTCCCCGGGCTCCTGGCGTGTGCTACATCAGCATCAGACCATATCCTGAGCCCAGCCTCCTTTCCTGCATCTCGCAGGGGGGGGCTCTGAGGGAGGAGAGAGCTCTGTGGATGTGCTGGGCAGGCCCAGGCAGCCGAGGGGCTGCGGAACAGGCAGGGGAGAGGGCAGGGGATGCTGCGGGAGGGGAGGGAAGGGGAGGCAGGCAGGGGATGCTCCGGGATGGGAGGGGAGGCAGGCAGGGGATGCTGCGGGAGGGGAGCCGACTCCTATGCCGGCAGGGAGCAGAGGGTCCTGCTGCCGGTAACCGCGCTCGGCCTCAGCCACGAGGGGCTGCGAAAAGGAAGGGGGAGAAGGGGAGGAAGCGGCGGCTGCTCCCCCAGAGGTGCGATCGGGGCGGCTCTAGGGGACGTCAGACAGAGGGATGCTCCGTCGGAGAGGAGCGGGCTGACCCAGGTTGTTCTCGTAGAGCCAGCCCGGCCCTTGCCCTTCCCGTCAGCCTTCCCAGGGCCCACCACCTGCTCCCGGGCAGAGGCCAGTGCCAAGCCCCCTCTAGGGCCTACCGCGCTGCCCCTCCCGACACCGGGGTGCCGAGACCGGGCGCAGCCTCCCAAGCCCCAGGAGCCACGCCGCAGCTCCGGGAGGGACCTGGCCCCACCTAACCCCCAATCCTTCCTTCCCTCACCTGACCCGGCTGCCTGCGCCCTGCGGGGCCGGCCCGGAGGGGAGCGCCAGCCCCGCTCCCTGTGACACCCCCCCCNGAAGGGGCGGGGGCGGGGAACGGGACGGGCGGTCGGATCGGGGGGGTCCCGGGGCGGGAGGCGGGCACGGGGCCGCGGCAGTGCCCGTGGGCGGGATGTGCAGCGGGGCTGAGGGGTCTGGAGGTGTCCCGGCTCCCCGGGTAGTGTGATGGAGGACGGGGGGGTCACGGGAAGCCGGGCTACAGACGCGATGTGGTCAGAGCTGTGCTGCCGTCATGTTTAGTTTGTTAGTGTTCCGGTGAGGCTGACAAAAGCTGTGAGGACAGTTGGACCTATGGCCACACGGGAAAAACCGCTTGAATCCCCAGCCCCAGCGTGCCCAAGCACAGCCTAGCTCCCTGGGCTTCTCGGCAGGCTGCGCCTGGAAGGGGCGATGCTGGAAGTCCACATCTTTGGGGCTGGAGTAGGCATTGGGAAGGGTTGTTATGCAGTTTTGCCTCCTTGAAAATCTGGAGACCACCCACCTGAGTTAAAGGCCCCTATGGTCTTTACTCAGAACACAAGAAAGGATTTTCATCAGTGGCACTGACGAGAGCAACTGGGATTACTCACAGCATGGTTCAGAAAGCCAGAGGCCACAAAAACCCCTATGATTCATGCAAGAGTTTGCCAGATGGTTTTACATGTTTTTGTGTCTGAGGCTTTTTCAGAAGAGAACTAGCACAAAATAATTCTTGACAAGGCACACAGACACTTCTTAACAACGTGCAAAGGAAGAGGAGACGTTTCATGCTCCACCTATGCTGAGCAGAGGTCCTGCACAATCCTCCCCCGCCCCATATGGGGTGGGACAGAGTGTAAAAAAAAGCAAGATTACAAAACAACCCAGAGCTCTAATTAGTAACGGGTTTATTCCTATAAAAACTAACACCTTTCAGGAGGCTAAACTTTTTGAGGCAATAAATACGCAACGTGGATGTTATATTTAATATTTCTCATTCTTAAAGAACCAAAAAGCACATCACTTCCTTGGGTGAGGGCTGAGCTGCACCACTGTGTGGTTTTTTGCTTTGCTTGGGCTGTATGAATTTTAGGGCAGTCCAGTATTACCTTCACTTTGTTGTAATTTTTTTCAGGCCCTATTGTTTTCCTCAGTGTCAAACCATCAGTAATGAGAGGGCATGGATCCTGCAAGATGCCCAGAGGCACAGCTATTTTATGCAGAATATTTTTTTTTTCCTAGCCTCCCTGTACTTAGGAAAGGTTATGCAAACAAACGTGCTGCTCATTTTTTTCCCAATTAAAACAGTGGCTATTGGGCTATATTCTAAATCTTTTTCATAAACAGTAAATGGGTAAGAAAATACTTGTCATTTGATCCAACCACTTGATACTTTAATGTAGTCTTGATTTTTTAATTAATTGAGCTTGGATTTACTGTGATCTGTGCTGTTTTGATGTGTGTTTTGAGCCTTCTGTCTGTTTTTTCCATTTGGAGTCTCTTGTGTTGATTGCCCATGAATTACCATTCTCTCTTAGCTGTCTCCATGCAACTCCTTGTTTTATAGATTCACATCAGATTCCTTGCACTACTGCCTCATTCATTTCTCTTCTAGTGTTCTCTGGGTGTGCTTTCATAATACCTCAAACAAATTTAACTTGGAGCTTCCCTCTCTACTACCTCAGATGGCACCATCTTGCTCCCACATGGATTTCAAGGGCTCCAGGTCACATATTCCTGCATGCAACTCTTCCCTCACCTTCTCCTTTATGCCTTCCCTATTGGAATTCTCCTCCTCTACCTCCTCTTGGCCCTGGGCAAGCTGGCCTCATGTGCCAGAGCAAGAAGCTCAGTGGGGAATCCTGGTGCCTGGGGGGCTTGTCCACTCGTGTCCCCAAGCTGGGCAACACTGGGGTTTTTTGGGGGTGCTCGACAAAGCTCAATGCTTTGTTTGTTTCGGAATGATGAACATCTAAGTCAAATGAATTAATTCAGCAAAGTTGGAAAGAAATTTTGGTTAATTACAATCTAAAGAAAATATGCAACCTCTCAGGTCATACTTAGAATAATGAATTCTAAAATTACACTTACCACAGAGAGGGTATCCAAGTGAAGAGTCAAATATACCTTGTTCTGTGGAAGCTTTAGGAAGCCTTTAGAATGGGAAACCTTTCCTGTGGCTACAGATATGCAAATGCCTAACTGAATTTACTGATGTAGCAGGTGCTCTTTTATTTGTCATAAGAAATAGTTTAAATCAGTTCTGTAAATGCTTTCAAACATTCTTTTTTGAAAGCAAATAAAACAGATTTATTTGCTCTCTACAAATAAAGCTATAGTCAACTAGCAATACCCTCAGGATAAGTGGAATATTTCCAAAGGCTTCAAAACAAGTGGCTGAGAGAAGCAAGGCTATTGTCTGGAAGCTTACATTCACTGCAAGAGCTCAGAAATGCCTTTGCAAACAATTTAAGGGGTCCACAAACCAAAATTGAAACTGCCTTTACATCACAATACGTGCCATTTGAAAACCAAATCTGACAGAAAGGTTTCTGATTTTTTCTTGTGTTGCAACTGCTTAGTAACTTTCCAGTAAGAAAAACACAGCAATGATGTCTGTGGAATGTGATCAGTGTGACAGAACTTCCCAGACAGTGCAATTGTTCTGTACCAATGCCAATTTTCATCCTCATTACAGAGGTCAAAATAAGCAAGAGAAAAGTATTATGCAGAGAGACCAAAGCCAGTCTAGAAAGCCTCTGTTTTTTCACCCAGGATTCAGGGCAAGCTTGGAAATAGTCAACAGCTTCTCACCTCATTGCTGATATCAGCAAAGGGTTTGCACAATGTTAGCACTTTTAATCTCAGCAGTAAATCAATATTTAGAGCCTTGTGGGTTGTTTATATTAGGAGCAGTGACTGGTGAAATCAGCTATTTCTTTGATGCAATCCTATTTCTTCACAGAGTGTACAGTTAGAACCAAAACAACAGAAAACAAATTTTGTACACAAGCCTTGCCATTTTGTAGCAAGCCCTTTCCAAAAAACCTTGCTTCTGTTTTGTCTCTGGCTGGCAGAGTCTTAATGTGTTCCTTTTTATTATTATTATTATTTGTATTTCTGCTACTTCTCAGTAAATTTACAGCACATAAAACCAACTGAAACATGTTCAACCTCCACATTAACTCTGCTAATCAAGAATGAGGTACTGTGGTTCACTCTCCATCTTTTTAAACTGACTTTCAGATTTTAAAAGAAAACACAACAAAACCAACTTAGTGGTCAGTCATATATATTTGGTGACACAAAGCAAATAAGTGCATTTCAAGTTTGAATTTCAAGTAGGGGGGAACTGAGGGATGGGACCTACTCCCAAATGTATTAATTGTTTTGGTCTTTGATTCTTTTTGCTCAAGCCAGTTCTATTCTATTCTTATGCTTATACATGAAAACAGATTGGAAGATTATCTGCAAATCTGTTTATAACAGCTGCCATAATATAACCAAGTTCTGTATTCTACTTAAAGAATTTAAAAATCTTTGTCACCTTTACTATCTACAGCCAATGTACTGGGCCTTTGGGGAAGGAGCAGGGGGAAAGTAGAGACAAAGTCTGGTAGGTTTTCTGGACTAAAAACTTTTAATCAACTTCGTTATGCTGATCTACACAGATATGACTTCTTCTGAGTCATTGTGTAGAAAAAATGACAGCAGCTTGCAAGCCTTGAATGCAGACTCACATTAGGTAATTAAATCTTTGTTTTAAGCCATATTTCATGCACAAAACAGAAACATGTACCTGCTTGCAGAGTTAACATCTGTATCCTATAAAACATCACAGTCACAGTCACAGTCTGGCCTGCTCAGATCTGTGCAGAGTTCAGAGCTCCATTCTCTTCCGGAGGTAAATCCTGGCAGGAATTCTCTGCCTGCTCAGGCAGCAACAGAGACAACTTCCTGCAGTATTGCCCAGATTCCTCTTATGCCCCAGAACACCTAAATATCTGCAGCATTTCAGAGACTGGGATGTACTCAATAAATTCATCAGAAATAGGGGGCTGTACTACCTAATCAATACTTGGAGCCCAGGGGGATTCAAGGTGCCATAGCTGTGAGATCACATGGATTCATGGTTTTGTGTTTGGATTTGGATTCTTTCATGCAAGTGGTTATTTAATGATCTTGGATCAAATCAGCACTTCACAGCCAGTACCACTGAGATCAGTTGGTTTGCACACCACATAAAGTCAAAGGAGAATGTACTTGCTGTACTGTTTATTAAAAAACTGATAAGTCTCATCAAGAGCAGAGCTTTAGCATATTAGATCCTGTATAAGATGCTGTATGGATGTAGAATATACATTTTAAGAAAGCAAAGCAGTATTGACAGAGATACTTCTGAATAAATGTTAGCAATAGCCATGACAGGCCAGGCTTACTATAGAGCCCCTTAGATTAGGACAGATGACAGATAACAGCTAAAAATAAGGCTAAATAATTGTCTTCTTCCAGTCTATGCCACATTCTTCTCATCAGGATCTCTGGAGTCTTACAATTTCCTTTAACAGAAGCATAACATTTTAAAGACTACAGTGCCCTAGTTTGGTATGAAACCATTTGGGGAATTCATTAGAGCAAAGACAAAAATTCAGTGAGGACCTTGACCTCAATAGTTTTTCTCTTCACATGTCATGGCAGAAGTTTGTCTTGACAGAAACAGTAAGGCCAACCTCCTAATCCACACTTTTTTCCACAATTTTTTTTTCAAATTTAGAACCCAGATAGCAGAAGTAATTACTCCTTTGCCTTATCTTTGTTCCAATTTGTCATCTGAGCTCAATTTTTATAAAAATATGGTGCTCAATTAAAAAAAATAACATGTCCTAGTCATGTATGCCTCTTCAAGTATGGTTCCAAGGAGTAAGTAACAAGTACAAACAATGTTGTTCTCCCACACAAATCACTCTCACAGGGAGCAGTTGCATGTGTACATATTCCTCCAAATTTGTAATGTGAAGAGTAATGTTGGTAAGATGGGAATGACTCAACTTATTACTTATCTGTTTGTAGTAATTCCTGTAAATTTTGGAAAAATATACGTCAGTAGATTTGTGTGAAGAACAGACATAAGATTATGTCCAAAACATGTTTTAGTGCTGTAAAGAATGCTTACTTGTTTTAGAGCATCTCTCTTCCTTTTTCACAATTAACTGTTTAACGATGATTGAATGGTGTGTTTCTTTGTTTATTGATGTATTTTTTTAAACAAACTATAAGTGGCTCTTTGAACATCTTTGTCTATGACTAAATATCACTGTAAGAATCAGCACAAACTGATCCTGCTACCAGCAGATATGCTTCCTTTTCTTTCAGAGATCATTGTGCCCAGAAGGTAAAATTATGGAGCCATTATGGAGTCACAGCTCAAAAAGGGCTGTAATATTATATACCCCTTAAAGCAACTAGGTAGCCTCTGAGTCTTAAAATATTCTACACATCCTGTCTAAATTGCAGCAAGCTGCCAGTCTGCTCTGACATGGCCCAGCAGTTCTGCTTCAGCTTGTTCCTCACCTTGTAAAGGAGTCCTTAAAAGACAGTCTTGCAGTTTCCATACCTTACATCATGATTTACAAGATGGAGTACCTCTAAGAATCTCATTTTCCCAGTTTGTCAAAATGTCAGGATTCAAATTATATTCTTTTGATTTGGTCTTTGTGGTAAGAGCTTCAGTTGTACCCTGTTTCTTTTCTAGCACAATCTCTTTCTTCAGAAGCTGATTGATCACTGCATTATTTCCTATCAGTCCAACAGAATTTCCTCCATAGCACTGGGGACCATTAAAAAAAGCACAAAATTCCAGAAGAGCCTTTTAAAATGTTTTTTTTGGACAGTTTGCAGTAGTGGCACAGACCTCCATAGCAATTTCACATCTTACACTGAACAGTATAGTAAATGGGCATGATTTTTTTTATTAGTCACTTTTTTCAAACCCTTTAAAAGTCACCCACAAAACATTACCCACATCCACTTTTATCTGTTCTTTCCACATATGCCTAGATGGACTCTTGCTTACATGGACAAAGATTCCAAAGTAACAAATTCCTCCATTCCTCATAGCATTTCTTAGTCAACAAGTCAGCATTTCCTTTATATAGTAACTCGGTTGTCAAAATCTTTGGGTCTAAACTGATCTGTTTCTATTCATAAACATTTTGGGTACACAAAAGGCCTATCCACAAAAAAAAAAAGCCAAACCTGACATAGTAAGATCAGAAATACACCTTAACACACTGTCTTTCAAAAAGATATTTGAATTCTTACCGTACGAACTACTTCTCATGAGATCAAGGATTGACTCACCATTTTTCATGAAGAGTGCACGTGAATGTTGATCTTTAACACCATGGTAAAGTTGACAAAGCTGTGTCTGTTTGAAATGCATGCAGTTGTGACATTGACTTCCCTTTTGCCATTAAACCAGAAGATAATTCTACTGACACAATCAGTTTGTCGTATCAGCAGTTGCTCCCTACTTGTACATGCTGTTCCTTGGGCTTACAAGTAATGTCATATATGCAAGAAATATTGATAGAACATGCTTCATTTACACAATACTTCTCATGACTGTGCTTTCCTTCTCTCAGTGGTTCTATTACAAGCTGCTTTCTGGAGTCAATTATTTTATTTATTTGCATGCAAATCTTTTTTCAGAAATAATTGTTATTGGAGTAGTTACAGACATAGTAAATGCCTTTGAATGAAACTGAGTATTTGCAGACACTGGAGTTGGGGTGGGTATTGGCTGCATTCTGGGGTGTTCTCTGCTGCTCTTGTACTCAGCATTCAAAACTGCCTGAAAGCAGAGACCATCACATTATCTTTAATGATACCTGTCTCCAAAGGCCAGCTCAAGTATCAGTATTACACACAGCTGACAAATACCACAGTAACAGTTTCTTTTTGTTCAGATGAGTAGTATCACTTACAGACCTATTTTCTTACCAGACAATGATAGTTAAGAAAGATGATGCTGGGGGAGTTTCATCTTCAGCCCGTGTTGCCTAGATAATGTAACTTCTTCATTAATATACAATAGACACACCTTCAAATAAAAGACTTGTAGCAGTCTGAGAAAATTAGAAGGTAGAGCAAAAATAGGCAGGGTAACAAAGGGTACATTTTATTCACTGGACAAACAGCCTGAGCAGTTCCATCTCTTAGCACATTTTTTAGTATTATTCTCATGACTTCTTCCAGCTATATCACTGGGCCCAGCCAGAGGTGTTACTCTTCACAGACTCTGCCTTGCTCATGTCCTGATCATCAAGGCTACAAAGAGCACTATGGCAAATTTTTCCTTAAGCATTACTGGTCAGTATTTACAGTAACACTCTTCAGGAGAAGAGTCAAGAGTAGCATAAGTATTAGTTTAGGATAATGGAGCAGAACAGTGGCAGAACCCTTCCTCTTCACAGTGTTAGCATCAGTTCTGCCTGCAGAATACGTAGCAGAGGACTATGTTCTAGTTCTCAGAACTTAGAGAATTGCTTAAAATAAAGCATAGTTTTCTAAGAAATGTTTTCACAACGGATTTAAACGTGTTGTGGTAAGTTCTGAACTCCCAACATACCAGCTACATCTGTCTCGGGCCTTTGTATTAAGTTCATTTCTTCTTATGAACACATTTCTCATAATAAAAAGTAAATTCTGTAATTTGGAGACTTACATAGCACATAACAGGAAATAATTTCAGACTTTTCTCTTTTTTATCTCTGCTGTCTATCAAACTTTGTGTAACCTGTGAACACACACCCTTAAAAAGTCATTTATTTCTTTTTGTTCATGAATCCAGTGTGCAATTTGCTTCCATGGAACTTCACTGCCTTCTGTGCCCCTGCTCACCAAAGCAGACCTGGCTGGGAGGAGGGGGCAGACTGACCCTCAGACATCCCACAAGCTTTGCAATGCTTTTTGTGCAATGGAAGTGAAAAAGGTTGATTTGAAATGTTACACAAGTGTTTAAACACCTTAAGGTGTTTTTCAAGGAAGTCCAGAAAGGAAGCACTGGTGTCCAGGATGACCCCACTGACTTCTGGTGCTACACTGGGCACAAGTCTGCCCCAAGTGCTATAGAAAGTCTTGTAAGGCAGCTCAGGAAAAATGGTAAAGGATTTGTCAAAACAGGAGGCTTAAACAGTTTTTAACCAGCCACCTAAGAGTTAACTTATTTTTCTCTGGTGTAACTAAACAGCAATTCCTCTTAATACTGGATTAAAAAGTTTAAGATAAGTAAGCCATATTCAATACCACAGAAGGGCTACAGCAATAATACCAATTAAGCCTAATAATCTCCTAAGTCTTTAGGTCTAAGACTTTTCTATGGGTGTTAAGTGATATTTTAGCCAAATATTGAAGTATGCAATTCAGGCAAATAAACAGTTTTAAAAGAGCAAGATTAAAATGCTTGTCTTCAGCCCAAAATAATATCAGATAAATGCTGCTGAATTTTCATCTAATGACCAACACAACCCCAGAAGGATTCCTGCTTTTTTCCCACAGGCTAAGTGAGGAAATTGAACAAGGATATGTAATGTTCAGTGGTAACAGTGGTTTTTGGGCCTGTCTGGATATGGACAGGGTGCAAATGTTGGAGCTGATGAGTGGACTTGTTGAGAATTCTGGTTGAAGATAATTCAAAGCAAACTACCCCATCTGCAAAGAGGATATGAACCCTCCTCTCATCCTTTCCCTAACACACCCTAATTTTAAGGATTAGAAAAGAGAGGAAAGAATCACCTGGGAATTACATTTGGGAATCTGACTGAGAATTTTAAAATCCTCAGTTCTACAAGGTTTAGACCATTATGCTCTGTTCCTCGGAGTTTAGCCAAAATATCCCAGATTATTCAGGCCATTCAACATCCACAGCTGGTATGTATGCTGCAGGCTCTCTCCCAAATTTCTCTGGTACAGCAGGGGCAGTAGCACAAGTAATTTCTATTTCGTTGCTAAAAATGAAGTTCTTCAAAAGAGAGGAAAGGACATCTCTGTAATAGCAGCAACCTAGAAGCCTGAGGTTTTTTTCTCAGAGGTGCAAACCAAGCTCAAGCCAAGCAGGACCTGTGCTGCCGCCTGCTGTGCAGTTTTAGCTTTCTTCTCAATGAAAAATGTGAGCAATTTTGCAGCAAAAGATTGTATTGCAGAATGCAGATGTCTACCCTAATGTCTCTCATGAAAAAATCCTCTAGGGGGGAGGAGTTTGACACTTACAGGACTGGAGCAAAACGTGTCTTGAAGCATAGGTGTGTTTGCTGGTGTGCCCCGAGTGTTTTCATGCAAAATCCAGCAGACAGGTGCCTCAGCTGAGAAGGTTGGACACATCTGCTCTGTGACATCAGTCTGTGTGTACTGTCTGCCTGTTTATAATCTGATATATTTCAATCTCTACAAAATAAATAGCCTCAAAATGCCAACTCCTGGTGACATTTAGGCTGGCTTGGAAAGAATGCAGATAAATGGGTAGAAACTATCTTTAACCCTGCAGATAATGCAAAGTTTAGGCTAAGTGTTAACCATACCAGAATGCACTCATCTGCTTGACTGAGGGTTTTTTCCCTTGTTTGTTTGCAAGAAAAGCAGAAGATTTGTGGGTTTGCCTTACTCAAAGAGCAGGTAAGTTGCCTCAGACAATAAATCTTCACGTCAGCTGTATAAGCTTCTCAGCAGACTTTCTTCAGCTACTAAGTAAGAAGGCCACTATGAAAAAATAAACTTTTGAGTCTCAAAACATCTCTGCCCATCTGTTTCTGAGCTATTATATGCTTCCAGAGATCTGGCTACTCCTTTGAGCTACACTCCCACACTACAGTTTCTGCTTATCCTTTTGTCTATGTTTCTAGTAAAGAAGGCTTTAAGAACATAATTTGGGTACCTTTTCTCATCATTTGTCAGTTTCTAAACAGAAAAATCTGTTATGGAGTCCAGTACAATCTGCTGGGTAAAACACCTGTGCTGAGTGCTATAGCCCTGAGCCCCTGTCCAGGCAGGAAATGATTGTGGCAAGTTTGAGGCTGTGGAGAAAATCTTCCCAACAGTTATTACTTATATTATTACTATACAGTAGTAGTTAATAGATCATTATAATGAGAATTGAAGAAGGTGAACAACCACTAGAGGGCTCATGATTCCATAATGTGTCTTTTCAAAAACATGGTTAAATAAACCTTTTGATAACAATTAGGACCTCCATCCTCAGAATCCTACACTTTATGAAATGTATAAACTTGCACAGAGAACGTGTAAGGATATTGATTTTTTAACTCAATAACTTATTAAAACAAACTCTACAGACACTACACCACGGTCTTCACCCTGGTCTTTACCACAGGCTGCAGTGGAACCTCTGCTCAGGTCCCTGAAGCACCTTCTCCCCCTCCTTCTTCACCGACCTTGCTTTTCTCTGCAAAGTTGTTCCTCTCACATATTCTCACCCCTTTTTTTCCAGCTGCTTTTATGCAGCAGTTTTTTGTTTTTGTTTTTTTTCCCCTTCTTAAATATCTTATGCCAGAAGTGCTCTCACTGTTGCTTGTGGGCTCAGCCTTGGCCAGTGGTGGGCCTGTCTTGGAGACAGCTGGCATTTGCTCTATCAGACATGGGGGAAGCTTCTGGCAGCTGCTCACAGGTGCCACCTCTGCAACCCTCCTGCTACCAAAACCTTGCCATGTAAACCCGATAGAGGTGTAGAAGAGCAGTCTTTTTATATTTGACAGCACCTGTTTTAATGGATTATATTCAACAAAAATGTTAAAATGTGTAACTGATACCTATGTGTGCTAATAAATGACAGGAGGGTCTAACAGAACCCATGTCTCCCTCAGAGATTCCTGTGAAAAAATGTACATTGCCTGATAGATCACTGCATAAGCTCAAGTATTGAAGTTTCCTTCCCTAAGTATCATGACATAAAAATACACAGTGATAATACAGTTATATGACTTAAGAGACTTGGCCACGTACTAGTCCATGATAGAATGGAACAGTACAAATTTCATACAGCTTGGTTAACCAGAGTACCACGTCTGTAATAGCTTTCCCTCCTACCTTTTGTTTTGTTTCTGAGACTGGAATTACTTTTGTTTTACATCATGTTAAATACAGTAGTTCCCTGATTTTGAATACCAAATGACACTGTGATATTAATAACAAAGGCAAATTCCACACAGAAGTTTAGGGAAGACACGGACTCATCTTTTAGGCTGAGATTCATAAGTAGTGACAGTGCCTCATAACGAGGAGTTAGATCCCAGTTTTTGAGACTGAATTCAGTCTTGACTAAAAGGTTGTTCCATAAGTCTCCATGCATGTCAATGTGTCCTTTAGTAAACTGCAGCAAAATAGAACAAAAATAGGCAGGACAGATTCCTCTCCTGCATGTCTAGATTTATAGAATCACACACCTCCTACGTGTACCAGTCATAGCTAAAATCAGCTCCAACAAACATGAACCAGGCTAACAATTCCTGTAAAACTAATATGGCAGTCAATCAAATTCATCAGTGATTTCATTCACTGACTTCATTTATTTGTCTGAGTCATCAGCATGACAAGTATCTTGCAGTCTTCCTGTAGCTATTTCTGAAATCACTTCCCGTTTGGGTCTGGTTCACTGAAATACTACCAAAGTGGTGTAAGGAAATTTATTGAATTGTGGATATAAGTAAGTGTAAGTGTGCATTATATTAATACAATATTTTGACTTGGAAAGCAACATTGAGAAAAGTGCTGCTAAGGCTGAGCTTCCAAAAAAAGAGAGTTTGGGTGGTTTCTTGTGAAATGCCTTTCGTTAGACTTAGCAATATTATGGTGCTAGCACTGGGCAGGAAACAAAGCAAATGCCTTGAAAACCAAAGAAGGGCTAAAGAGTAGAGGACACAAACACAAAAGGGAGTGAATGTCAGTGAGCACTTCAAGGCATAAAATGTTCAGTTACCCATGTGTAAAACAAGCAGTCATCTGTCTGTTAGTTCTCAAGATGCAAGGTTGAAAACAACACATAAATATTATCTGTATGAAATAATTTATTTTCTTAAGAGATTTTTTATGTTTTATAGCTTATCCATTTTTTTTCACAGTCGTCTAAATACAAAATTTTTCCCCAGGCTCCACCAACTTCAGAGAATGATTTTACTCATTTAACAAATAAGCCTACACAGAAACATATCCCTGTTTCTCAGATGCCTCCTCAACCTGTATTCCAGTCACTAACAATACTGTTTGACCTATTAACTTCAGCATGGGTAGTTAGTATGCAGATCAACTGCTAACTGATTTCCTTTCTCTCACAGCAGACCTCACATATTCATGATATTTATTTCCCCCTGCTTTTACATACAGCTGCTTTTCTGTCTGCAATTGATATTGCAGACTTTATGTAAGGGGAAAAGTAAGTGAAATACTGCAAACATGACAGAAATGTGATATAATGAAAAAGCCAAGTCACACAGTTGTCATGTAACACGTTTCTGTTGGTGCTTTATATAATTCTTTTCAGTCCATCAGATTAAAAACCATGAAGATGTGATATGCTTCTTAAGCTTCTGTTTTGAATGTTTCAAATTGACATTTACTTTTCTTTTCCACTATTGTTTAGCATATGTTCCAGCTAAATTAGCTGACAGGGAAAGTTATGATAAATGCAACAGCCTTTCATCTTTCTCTGAAGAAAATTCCTTGAGAGGAAATTAGCAATTACTCTACCACAAGCCCTTCTTTAAATTCATAAAAAATACATGTGAGCAACTGACTAAACAGAAGAAAGTCAGAATAACTGATGGAAGAATCTCTATGAACCTTGATTTTTAGCAAGAAAGAAAAAAAAAAACAAACAACAAACCAACAGCAAAGTAACAAAACCAGTCACCTGGGACTGAGGGGCTGGCTGGATTGAGTTACTCCAGGTAGTTGTCCTGTAGACACCTCTGGTTGCAAATCTCATTTTCAAAATATTCACTGCAGATAATTTGTCATGAAAAAGTGTAATATCTGTAAGCATCTCTTTTTTATGACAATAAAACCACTACCTCTTGATGACTACATTTGCTGATGTTGGCATCCAAGAAGACAGAAGTGAGCTTACTGATTTGCAGGGAGCATCTTCTTGTACCCTAGGAAGTGCTGATTTTTTTGCCAAAACTTGAGAATGAACCACCAACAGTTATTCTGAACATAGCTTTTTACAAGTTATATACAAAAATGGAAAAGAAACCTATTTCTGAACAGGTATTTCACCTCATTCGTGCTCAATTTGAGCATGCTACATTTATCAAAACTAACAATGAAGGAAATATCTGAGGTTAGATGTTTTTCCTAAGCTGTTCTAAAGACTCCATTCAACATTCTCTTGCCCTGACACTGAAGTACCATAAATTTTTTAAAAAGTGGAAATCAAAACTGATCAATCTATTTCTCATGTTCAAGCTCAGTAAAGCAAAACAGGAAACTGACACTTGGTCTAGCCAGTTCATAGCAGAAAGGACTGGCTGGTATCCTTCTCCCGAGGGTTCTGGGAAAAAGGCAACAGCAGTACACAATAGCTAAACCCCTTTTTATTACTGGCAGTAAAGTGTCTCAGGGAGCCTGAGAAGAACCCAGTGTTTTGGTTCTTTATATACAATTTTAAGACTAGTCACATACTCATTATCACAATTTACATATCCCGTTGGCTTTAGCCATGACATCACTTGTTACCATTTAATTTTGAGTATTTGTATGCACAGATCTCCTATGCAAGCTCGCTTAATGCGTATTTATTAACTGAGTTTGCACCATTTTGTTTTAACTTTGCTGCTTTCAGCTGGTTTGGTCTGGTTTCCTCTAACAGCAAATCTTCTTCTGCAGATGAGGCCACTGTCAGTCAAGTTTTCTTGTGTGTGTCTTCAAAGCCACCTGTACATGGCAGCTATTTCTTGTATCACCCTGTGCGAGTGTATCTGCACGCTTTGGATAGCAGCAGAACAGTATTTGTAGCTACAAATCTGAGCAAGACAGGTTGAGCATACCCAAGAAAAAGCAGGAGAATGTGATGTCTGAGAATGCCAAACTGATAAATTGTTTCAGTAATGGAAGCAAATAGATGTGACAACCAGTTCCACCATTCTGATCTTTGGTTTGTGTGTGCTAGAACTAAGGTTCCTGGAATTCTGTCAGGTTTTCTGAATAAAATCTCAAAGATTTGTGAGCTGGCTTTGGGCATCATCTTGATTCCCATGAAATTAATGGTAAAGCTTCTGTCCATTTTAAGAGTTTCCCTACAACTTTTTGCATCCAGGCCCAAGGGCAATCTCCTTTTGGTTTTGCCTCTATCTTGCCCTTTGCACATATTCTGCACGTATCAGACATCCTTTTGCAACTTGCTTGGGTGCCAGCTGTGACTGACAGACTTGATTTTCTAGTTAAGATGCTCCTCCACTTGTCTAGGGATTAAGCTCTCTGATCAAGTGTATCAACATAGTCCTAGGGAGAAAAGGGCTTTTTCTCCTTCGGTCAGATCAGAAGTATCTCACTGGTATGGCTTGATGGCTCTGACTGTGGGAAGGAGCCCTTGAAGATCTTGAAAAGCATGGTTGGTGGGTCCTTTTTTCCCTAAAAAGGACTAATTTAATTCACAGCTTTACAGGCCAGGCATTGATGCTTCTCTGTCTGTAAGGAAATAACTTTGACTCCGCCAGTAGAGATATCACCCTGGTCTTTTCAGACTTATTTGTGGAATTGAGTTTTTATTTTCAGTTAAGCAGGCTGACCAGTTTGGCTGGTGACAGTGCTGTTGTAGTGCTGCCCGGTGGAGAATGAAAGCCCTGTAACCCCCAGGAAGGGGAAAGCAACCTACGGGGAGGGTGTGCAAAATAAAATCTGTAGTATGAGACAGCTTATTCATGGTTCTAACTACAACATCCCGTTAACTCACTACTCAAACAAGACCTCCATCTGCCTTTGCCTTTCTGATAGGAACATACTCGCGTAGGAAACTGCTTCACAAAGCTCCAAGCCTCCAGGGACCAAGCCCAGCCTCACCTGCAGAGGCTCAGTTTCAGAGCTATGTCAGCAAATCACCTGCACACAGGCAGGGTCTGCACTCCACGTGTGGCACTCAGGGACAGCTGTGAGTGAGGGGACAGCTGGTGGCAGGCTCCGGCCTGGGGTGGGCTGAAGCCCCTCTCAAGTTTGGCCTTTGAAGTCGTACCCTTGGCAGCACAGGTCACTACCGTTTCTCTAAATAAACCCCGCTGCCGTGGTACTTGAGGAACGAGTTGATCAAGTTAAGGCCGCTTTTTGGGTCGGGTCGGCAAACAGTGCGGCGGTAGAGCAGTTTCTGGCCCTTTACTTCCTCTCTGCCGGTGGCACGGAGGGGAGCGGGAGGGGACACCGGGACGAACGGCGAGGAGAAAAAGGAGTAGGAAGGGGGTGAACGCAGAAGCAACAGGCAAGGAGGAAGCAGGGGACGGGGAGAGCGAGGGGAGCGCACCCCTCCGAGGAAACGGCGGAGGCGAAGGGAAGCGGTGGGGAACGGAGGCAGCAGCGGGAGGCGGGAGCAGCCGGGGCGGAGGGAGGAGCGGGCGGGCAGGCTCAGCCAATCCGGGGGGCTCGTCCATTTTTCGATGTGAGGCAGGCACGTCGGTGGGGTGATGCTANGGCCGTTGGGGGCTCGAGCGGCGGCCGTTGGGGAGCGCAGGGAGAGCGGGAAGGGGTCGGCTGAGGGCAGGCAGGAGAGGCGGGCTGCCTCGGGCTGTTCGGGGGAGAAGGGCAGCCCCGTAACGGTCAGAAAGGGGAGAGAGGAGTGTCGGCGAGGCTGGAGGGATGGGTAATGCCAGGCGAGGAAGTGCAGGGGTCCATGTGGCGAGGGGCTTTTGGCTGCTGCTCACAGGCTCCATTCATCTGTGGCTCCTCCCTTCTGGCAGGCTGCTGCTTGCGGGTCTCGTCCTGGTATCGAAAGGAAAAGCCAAACATGAGCTGAGCTGCTTGCTTCTCCTGAAAACTGGGAAGGAAGGGGACTACAGAGGGGCCGTCCTTGCATTTCATGTTTCGTCAGCCCGGCGGTATTTTGGGTTTGATTCCATCTTGCTCCTACCTGTTCCTGGACAGTGACGGGGAGGAGAAAAGGCTGCATCCCACCATGTCTCGTTACAGCCTTCATAACCTCCTGGACTGGATGTATGGGGGTGTGGACCCCAGCTTTGCTGGCAACGGAGGGCCAGAATGCGCGGCCTTTCTCTCTGGGCAGCAGCGCTTTCTGGAGAGTTTGGTCTTCCTCAGCGTGGGCATCGTGGAGATCTTTCTGTCCCTGTGGAAGCTCAGGCAGCTGCATCTCAGGGAGCTGGACAGCCATCTGCTGCAGCAGCCCCAGACTAAGCAGGAAAGCTTGGGCAAGAATGTGCTGCTGGTGCTACTCTGTCTCATCTTTGGGCTGGAGGTGGGGTTCAAGTTTGCCACCCGGACTGTCATTTATCTCCTGAATCCCTGTCATGTGGTCACCATGATGCAGGTAAGGCTTGTGTGCAGTCACCAGGAAGTTTACTTTAGTTTTATACTTGTAAAGCAGTATTTTTCCCATAGCTGCTTTGTGGACTGAAAGTGTGTTGCAAAAGTGCAAATGCCAAGAACGGGTATAAATAAACATTTTAACACCGGTGTAGTTTTTCATCGGTTGAATTGAGATCTATGGAGAAAAAAAAAAAAGTTCAAACAAAAAGGTGAAACTGTAGCTATGAGAAATGTCCAAATCTCTGGTTGAAAATGCAGAAATTTAAGGTGATCTCACCACTTGCTTTCACCTAATCCTTGTTTCAGGAACAGGAAACCCTTTTTTCCAGTGGTAAAATTTGCACCAAACTTAATTAAAACAATCCAATTGCTAAAGCAGCTATGTAATTTCCATGCAGCTTTTCTAAGCAGGTGACTTTTCTAAGCAGGGGTGTGAATGTATTTTGTGAAAGTGTTGAAAAGAGAAATTATTTTCTGCGGACAATATTGATTCACTGTCATGGTTTTAGAAGCTGAAGAGTAAGGAACCAAGTGTTCCTCGTGTTTTATACATGGGGTGGACAAGCCAATCTGGCTTAATACCTGTGGCTGAACTGGGCTTCAATGATTTGTGGCATGCTTATTGGTGCATGTCAAGATGCAATTTGTGTAGCTTCCAAAATAATGGAAACATTAGTAACCTGTCACTGAACTGGGATACCTGAAGTTTACAAGCTGTTTTTGTCAAGAGTTGTGTGCATCTTACTCACTATCTGTTTCACTGAGCTTGGTAAGGAGTGTGGGAGATGTCTGAAATTATCATTGTTTTGTTTATTTTTGCTAATATTGCACCCCCAGCACTGGATAGCTTCAAAATTTAAGGTCAAGAATTAATAGAAGAATGTTGCAAAGGCTTTCATAAAGTTGCCACAATGACTGCATCTGCTGGGGAGATGACTAGCAGGTGAAAAGTAGACTAATGCAATTTTTAATCTCAGAATACAAAGTGATCTAGGCTGCATCAGATCAAGCTTGTTACTAGTTTTACTCCTGTAAAGAATTTCCTAACAGAAATGGAAACGTCTTGTTCTGGTTGTACCAGATGCTTTAGGGGAGTGGGTATAATTTCAAGAAACAGAGAAAGAAACTTTAACAGCAATATTCAAGACCTTTACAGCAATTAACTTACAGCTCCACAACTTAATTAGTAGGTTATGTAAATTCTTAAGCAGTGATGCATTGTTAGTTTAGTATTTTACACTGTAGGACACTTGATTCCCATGAAGTTTTAACAATTGCTGTGCAATCAATTAGTCAGTATTGGTAATGAAGGGGAAAGTAGAAGTTGTACAAGAATTAGAAATAGAAATTAATAAAATAATACAGCCACATGCCATTTCTTGGCAATACTCAATGCTGACTGGAAAATCTCCCTATTGCTTGGGAAGAAGGTGAGGATAGGCTACCATTATGATTTGAAAGGTTAGTTGTCTTGGTATGGTATTATATGATTTTTTTAAATAAGCATTAGCTTTTGCAGAATACTTATAGATATATTAGGAGTAGTATTGTTTATCTTGTTCATTAATCTCTCCCCCAGGAAGACAGAGTCTTGACCTCTGTAGTCCTTGACCTCTGTAGTCAGGCATGGGCAACTCTTAATTTCTTTCAGACCAATTGTGAAACTTTTTTTTTTTTTAATAATCCCAGGCTAACTACTCATTAAACATGGTGTTCCAGCACTTGTGAAACTGAGAAGATGGGTATGTCAGCAAAATTCAGAAGTCATGGCTCTTCATCCTCAAATGGGTATTAGATCTAGGCCTGGGCTTAATGTAGAAAATGAGAAAAGCTGCAAAACTAACAGCTTTTAGCATACAGATAGGTTAGATACAAAGATAGTTGATTACCTCCATCACTAAAGTAATATTTAATAGTTGAAATCTTGCAAGCATTGTTTTCCTGCCCTGAATTTGCTGAGAGTAACAGGTTGGCAAGATGAAATGTAGCAAAATATAATATATCTTTCACTACTGTTCTTGCAGTAGCTTGTATGTAATACTGCTGCTGCACTTAAACATTAAGATGAACAAAGTAGGAGGTGAAGAGATGAAACATGCTACAACAATCAGTCACTTCAAAGGGAAGCCAACACTAGCTGTTGGTAAATATTTCTTCTTTCACTGGGTTTCTGTTTTCTTCATTGGAGACTGTTTCACCTCAGAGCAGCAAAGGCTCTGGGCTCTGAGCCAAAAAATAGTTGGAACTGGAAATTATCCTGCTGGGGTTCTTTGTTTTTTTTTTTTTCCATAAAATCCTGGTTTTAAGAGACCTGAGGCTGAAATGAAATCACAAAATAAAATGGGAATTACATTCGTGGTGCACTTGGGCAGACAAAACTGCGTAATACAAAGGATACCAAGCTCTCAAAATAAGTCTGTTTTGATCGGGTGTCTAATTTCTGCCTATCACCAACAAAAGATGTGTTCAAATCACATCTTTTTCATAAGTGGGAAGAACCAGTTTAGATGTGTCATCACAAGGATGAACTGTCAATCAAATTAAGTAGTTCTCATGGTTAATCAGATGCAGGAGAATCTCCTGCCACATAGCTGAATTAGCTAGAAACAGCATTACTGGTTTTCAGACCTGGGCTTGGTTTTGGTTCTTGCATAGATTTTGGGGGAAGAAGGGCAATATTGTTTCTTCACCAGTGATGCAAGTGCAGTGGAATTGAGAGATAAATATTTACATTTAAAAAGAAAAAAAGAATACATGTTTTAAACTGAAGGTTCAATGGAAACTTCTGTGGTTTCTTTGACAGCTGTCCAGCAGAGATGGGGCTGGTTTTGTGTGCAGGACAGTATTTGTTGTGTGGTGCAGCAGAGGGAGCAGCCTATGAATGAATTTATACTAAGCTTGTTCTTTTCAATAAGATTACTATTTTTGTAAATTATTTGAATACTTGTATTTAAAAAAAAAATATCTCTTGTTGGGACTGAGAATATGATTGAACCAGTGATACTGCTGTAAACCTGGCACGAAAGGTTATCCTAAAAGGGAAACATTCAGTCCATGAAGGTGTTGCAAACCTATTCTTCTTTGCATAGCAGGAAGAAAACTGAATATATATTTAGAGGACCAAATGTTATATTTTCAAGACACTAATCCTTTTGAGTATTTTAGCACCCATAATGATGGTATTGAAAAGGTGAAGGCAATCTTTTAATTTTCTGATTCAGCAGTGTTAGAGGAAACACCTGTGTTTTTAGATGATTACTTTAGACAGCAATCTTTTTAGGAAAAGAGAAATGATAGGTGGAAAAAAGGCAAGGGAAAGAAGTACAGGGAAGGTCAGTTTCATCCAGTGATCTCGATCTGATGTTTGTATAACTGAAAATGGTGCTACAGGCATCTACAGTTCAGTAAATACTGAGTCCCGTGTTCATTATTTCTAGTCTTAGATACTTTAGAGACCTGGATCCTTTCTGTTCTCTCCAGAAGAGACTACTGTGTTTTTGTAAGCAATGAGTTGTTTTCAGCACTTGCGTAATAGCTTGACTGAATTCTGCATTATTTGGGAATATGTCCCACCATACAACTAATTAATTTTCTTCCTCTTGTTATTCTTGGTTTTCTCCTCCCTACCTTTCTGATCATGTGGCCAAATGTAAGTTTTCAGGTATTAATCAGGATTTAATTTGCATACACTGCTCCTAAATGCTTGTAATAAATGGAAGAATCTTATTAAATTGTGTATGGTTTTCTATATTCTATCTCTTGAAAACCTTGAATTAAAAGGACATTTATATCCTGTTATTTGGGAGTGAGTATGAGGGACCTTTGGTTACAGAAATTTAGTACATTTTTATAGAAGTGAGGCTGGATATTGCTGTGGCTTACATGAGCAACAGCCTGCAAGTATAAGTTTAATGAGATTTTAATTTTTTGAAGGGTAGCAGCATTCTAAACCAAAGATGGTTTTCAGTGTTTTGTTCGCCACTTAATGTATCTTGTTGGGCAACATGTACAGCAGTGAAGCCAAATTTCCTATGAATATACATTTTGAAAATTGTATGCAAGTCTTTAGATGTAAGCTTCTCAATCTCCCTTGCATGTGTTCCCTTATCTACCCAATTTTTGTGTATATTCTACATTCCAAAACCTGGTACTGCTGCCTGCAGATCTTGCCATTTTTTTAAGCAGCTCAGAAGACAGGACTTGGTCTCAAGAGATGTGCTAAAACTGCAATTTATTAGAATTTGATATGCTAAGGGATCTAAAAAATTAGAGAAAAACAAGGCTGTATATTTGGAGTACAGTATGGTTTATTCCTAAATCAGTACATTTAGAAGGTGCGTGAGACTTGCAGCAAAGTCTACAATCCTCTCAGTGCTCTGAAATGCCATGTGCTGGATGTAAAATCTATGACTTAAACTTAAATGGAGAATGTGTGTAATCACCCCTCACAAACATACCATATTATGAACTATGCAGCTCGATTTCTAGGTCTGCATAATACAAGTCTTTCTTTTTACAATTGCAAAATAACTTCCTTTCAAAGCTGAGTGCTAAAGAGGAAATTGGTCAGTGTGTGTGGTGAAATGGGGCAGATGAACAATTAAAGCACTGAAACACAAGTATTTCTTGGTGGCAAACCTTATTTCTGTCAAAAGAGTGCATTTCATGGCTAGGAAGATGATAGATCAAGGAGTACATGTATGAAGTGTGGAAGCTCATGAGACAAATCATCAATACCTTTATACTGGGAGTGGGATGCTCCGGAACTACTAGCTTGGCTTTCAGAAAACAGTGGCTGGCTTGTGTAGTTTGATCTATCCTTGGTTTCAAAAACCAGCAATTTTTTCCTAATGGCTACAGTTTGTTTTTAAGCAACAATTTTTGTTGTGTTTAAAAACTGTCAACTGAAGTTTAGAGGCTTTAACTGATACTGTAATTAATGTCATGATTATTTATTGAGCTGAGGAAAAGCTTTTCTGTGACAGTTCTAATATTGTATGTAGTTTGTCTCATCATTGTGCTTATTCCAGCATAGAGAAAGTGAGGAATATTAGGATGAGGCAAAGCAAGGATTCTTATTCAGGAAGAACAGTAATTTTAAATTTTAGTATGAAAACAGAATTGCGAATGTGTCTTAAAGGTGTGAACCACAATTTTTGTTTATTTGTTTTGGTTGTTTTTTGTTTGTTTGTTTGTTTTAAGAGGTGACAGTTCAGCCACTAACTTAAAGCAAGTACTGGCCAAATCTTGCCTCTCTTGAGCTCAAGATGTGCGTGCTTCAGTCGAGGGTCTAGGGGTCACTGCAATATGTCCCTTTACTAATGAGCGTTCTTGTTAAGGAGCTGGAGCTTAAAGCTCTGGTTAAGCCTGTGTTTTGAAGTCTAGAATTTGGAAATACCTGCTGTACTTCAGGATGGAATGCATACTTTAAAAATTCTCCCCTTTATGCCACATGTTCTTAGAAGAAAGGAATATATGAAGGAGTTTTCCTCTCTAAAAAGGAGTAGGAATTGCAGGATTGGAAATTCAAGGTGAAAAAGCTTAACTTTCTCTTGCCCTTAATATTTGCATAGGCCATTAGATGAATAATTAGATAATCAGGTGTGTTGGTTGGTTTGTTTTGATGATATCATCACATTTAAAGCAAATACCTGTCAAGGTATAACACCACAGTTTGAGGAGCACATTATGGAGAGAGAGCCTTTTTTTTTTTTTTTTTTTTTTCTTTCTTCCTCCCCCTTGAGAATGGAGCAATTTGCTTTTTCACTGTGCTGTCCAATGTTGTGATGTATCACTATTGAGTGTAATACATTATTAGTTTGCATTTTTTAAAAACTTATTCAGCAGTTTTAGACACCATTCCATGGAGGCTGTTTGCAAGCAGCTTAAATTGATATTTCAGGAATAGCTGCCTAAAGCCTGTAAGAACTTCAGTGAAATGGTGGGCTGAATCAAATAGCAGCAGTAACCATATCAGGCACCTTACCCAATGAAGGGATTGGAATGACTTCCATCTGATGATTTCTGTTCTAAAACCCCATTCTTTGTTGTCTCTCTTGCAGTGCTGTAAATGTTTACACTCCTGGTCACAGATGATGAGTTTTACTGTGAAATAGGGCAGTCTGTGAAACAGACTGTGAAACAGTCCTTCTTCAGCTTCAACTGCAGTGGTTGTACATCAGCTACATAAACTGTAGCAACCTGAACTGTTGGTCACAGTGAACAAGTTCTGTACTGTGAATTTGAAACCTATGAAGAGTGTAATGGGACTCACATTTCTTGTGACACTTCCTCAGGGCTGTAGATAGGTGTGCTAAGGATTTACATTTGTTCAGATTGCCAAGTAATCAGTGCCAAGTGAATTTGTTTATATTTTAGTACTTTTTTAGTTAGTGGTGAACTTCAATTATCAGAAGTATGATGTTGTATGCCTTAGCTTTTTATGGGTTGTGTTTCTGTTTCCTTGGCAAAAATTATCTGTAATGGTAAGCTATTAGATACTTAGCGTCCTGTGAATTTTGAAGATTACAAAATTCTGTTGTAAAATCCTATAAATCAGAGAATTATGAACCTGAGAAGGAAAAGGTATTGTTGATCCAAGGCCGAATAGACCAGGACTTTCTGCCAGGGTTTTGCTTCCATAGGATACTGATTTGAAATATGCTTAGGGGAAAAAAGAAACAGAAGTGAATTACATGAATATGCACATGAGAATCTTACTATGAACTCATGTAAACTTCCCCAATGTCACTGACAGATGCCATTGCAAGCTAATCTAAATTTTGTTTAAAAGTTGGGCTTTTGAATTTATTTTTAAAAATTCAACCTTTTTTGTTCTTTGTACAGCAGGTAGGTGTTTGATCATCAGGTTTTGCTAAAGATAGAAATGAGGAAGGAATTAAGCTGCTAGTAGTGAAGGGGTGGTATAGATAGTGATTAGAGAAGAAGGAAAAAAAATAGCCTCAGTGACACTTTTTGTCTGAAATGCTAATTCCCAAGATGTGATAACTAATGCCACTGCACACACAGAAATACCTGAGTCTTAGGTTAATAATTAATCCTAAAGTAAAAGAAGCCTAGAAATCTTTCACCTAGACCATAAAAAAGAAGGTGAGTACAGATTTGCTGAGTGAAAAAAATAAACCTGTGGAAGGAGAGACCAGTCTAGGGTGCTCCAATGAATATATGTAATATACAAGACATTGGACTGTAGATGATAGAAATTGCTCAACTTGCTTCACTTCTTTAACCCCTGGGTAGAACTGGGAGGTTGGAAGGAGGGGCTGGTACTGTCTTATGTTCCTGTAGTATTCTGTATGTTTTCTGTTTTCTGTCTTATGTTTTCTGTAGTATTAGTGCTCTGGCAGCTTTGGTACTTTCAACCATGAGTCTTCTTAACTCTACATTAGCAGTTCTACAGGACACATTAATTAATCTCTGAAACTGTCTTGACAGCTGCAGGAAGGCAGTTGTGATTTTAATGCTAAAATATTAAATACATTCAACTTTCTGCTGTTTAGCAGTGAGAATGTAGCAGCTTTTGATCTCTGTTCTCCTTTTATATTGGCAGTCTGAACTTGTCAAACCACAGTTATAGTTTTTTTATTCTTTAAAGTTACCTTTTAGAAGACAAATGGATGGCTTTGAAGTTCTATGGTTGTGTTCTGCTGAACTGATAGTTTATACAAAAGCAGTTGACATCTGACATCACTATAAGCTGCATCAAAGCTGTATGGAGTTGTTAAACCTTTACTTTCTGATAAATGAAAGGTTGATTGAAACTTAATTTTAGAGCTAATTAACAAGGTCTTTTAAATCTTTTAAATTATCCAATTGCTTGAATATTCTTTGCCTTACATTTTAGCATTATGGGGGAAAATGGATGATTCTCACATTAGCAGTAAAATACAGCTAACCTTACCAGGGTATCTTGGCCTTTTAAACATACTTCTTAATCTCTTCTGCTCTGGGGGTTACTTTGGTACATGTTAAAAAGTGTTCAAAAGGGTGCAGATTGACCAAAGCCTGTTTTTTGTTTGGTTTGGGGTTTTTTGCATTTATTTTTTTGTTTTTTAAAACTCAATCCAGTTTTGGATTAATCCAGTTTCTATTATTTTTTTGACATTACTCTGAATAGTGAAATAAAAAATAAAATCTTACATCCTGAAGTTTCCATTTTGACATTGTATACTAAACTGATCAGTTTATGATCCAGTAAGCCATCATGACTGGAATATCTATGACTGGAAATGGAAGTTTCCAGTCTGCTGCTGCAATGAGATGGTAAAATCAGAGAGACAGCTCAGGCATAGGCTTGCTGATGTTCTGAAAGGTGAAAGAAATCTGTGCTGCATACGTGAGGTGCAGGGGTTTTGTATGTAGTGTGCTTAGCTCCTGCCAGCAACATCTCTGCTCAGGCATCTGTAGGCGTTCCCATTGATGCTGTAAATGCTACTTTGTGTAATGTTTAATCTGGAAAGGGTGTAGTTGTGTGACTTGTTCTGTTCTTTCCCCCTCTGCATTTTGAACTGCCTTCTTTTGTCATTTTATTTTGTTTCTGAGAAAACACGATGATCTTTATGTTATGCTTGTTTCTGTCTCAGCAGGACTAAGGCTGTTCAAAGAAAAGCCTTTCATGACAAGTTTTTGACTGCACTCTCTGTCTTGGTGTGCTAACTGAAAAATGGCGTCAGTAAAACACTTCTGAAGGGAGCTGCTCTTATATTTTATAGGGGGTTGGAATCTTTTCTCATCAGACTTTTTCTCCCCTCCAGAAATGTATTTCATAACAATTGCATTGCTGAGCTAAAACCCCACAATTATACCACAACACCTAAAATATTTTTCCTTTTTTAATGGTTTTCAGTCTAGCAATATGGTTAAAGAGAAAATAGGAAGCCAGGCATGTTTGGTTTGTTTCCTTTTTCCACCCCTTCATACTTATGCACTTGCCCAGTGCTGAAGCCTAGATGTGCAAGCTGTGAGAGAGGCTGGTTGAAAAAAATTCTTTCCATATGAACTTTAAAAAAATCAAATAATGGGAACTTTTGATATCTCCAAATCAGTGTGATAATTGCAGCACGTGTAATGCTTGAAGTGCAAGAACTGAGGATACTATTTGGATTAACACAGTGCATACATATTAGGAAATGGGATTGAAATAAAGGGAGGTCAGATTAAAGTTAACATTGTTCTTTTTGGTTTCATGATGTTGCAGCCTTTTGTGGATTTTGCAGTGTTTGTGCCAGTATTGATTTTTTCCCAAACATCTACAATTTGGGTCCTATTCCTATCATATTTTGGCACTAGGAAAATGGATATAGTAAAAAAAAATCCTCACTTGTTGCAAAATACCATCTTGTTTTGGCTAATATTTAGCATTTTCTGGTTGATGTTCAGCCTTTTTTTCATGCCTGTCAATTTGACTTTTACTTAGAGACATTATTGTGGTGACAGAGTAATTTTTTTTGTAAATTCTCACTTCTAAAAAGTGAGTCGTTTTTTTCCCAGCTACTCAGGTTCTTTTTAGCAGTAACATTTCATTTGTTTGGCTCTGTTTTTTCTTTAGTGGTTGAAAAAGGAGGGAACTAACAGGGATTTGTGGATGGCCAGTGTAATATTTTGTGATTCCTGCCTATTGCTATCTACCAGAGAAGTTTCCTGAATAAACTAATGCAATATTACCTTCTTACTATCTTCAGAATAGTCCTTTTATATACATGCTCTTCTACGCCAGCACAGATCAGGAATAATACAATCAGATTTAAGGAAATAATGATTTCTAAAGTGTACTGAACTTGAAAGGCATTTCTTGGGAGCTCAATCAGATACCACTGAATGACAGGATTGAGCTAATTTCTTAGAAATAGAAACTATTCTTTTTCCTTCAGCATTTCATTCTGTCTCAAACCTGTAGGTATCATTTGTAGCTTTCTCTTAGTTCATGGTTGGAAGAAGGGAGTATGGAAAAGAGTAATTTACAACTCACTCTTGGTTTAGTTGAGAGCAACTGTGAGTTCAGTTTCTTTTAAGACCTTGTCTCAGTGAAGGAACAGTTGAGCAATGCAATCCTGTGCATCACAGTCCTCAAAGTACAACAGCCCTGCTGATTCATCATGTGTTGTGGTGTGACCTTTGTATTTGGGCTGAGGCAGGGGAGTGCTGGTCATGCAGTTCTTCATGTCAGAAGTATTTCCCATAGGGATGGACAATTATATTTATGGCTGTACAGAATAATTATGGAGAATATTGACAATTTCTGATTTTTGTTCTTGTCATCAATATTGAAGTGAACTTCAGTTTGCACATTGACTGTTGCTGAGAGTTTCTTTGCTGGTTATTGCTTGAGAACAACTGTAGAACCTTTTGGTCCTGAGCTGGTGAAGGTGGCTGGGACATCCTGGTTCACACTAACCTCCCCAACCAGAACTTGTTATCTATGCATTTCCTCAAGGACTCTCATGCTTTTGTACTCTCTCTCATAATCCCTCTCTCTCACTCTCATTAACCTGTGGTCTTCTACAGTTTGAAGGGTCTTAATGTGTTAAATCAGTCCCAGTTCTGTACTTTTTGTTCATTCCTGTTGACTCTGTAGCCCTTCTATAAATCTGCTTTTTTAGAGAGAGAGTCATTAAAGGGGAACAGAATGATCAGGACTGTGCCCAGAATTCAACCTATCAGACAATGTATACTTTAACTTACTTTTCCCTCCTAAAATAGAAACTTTTGTACATCTTGGATTAAGTTTCATTCTTTTGTACCACTGAGTTTGTAACATGTGAAAATGTAACAGGTAATGTGCAGATCTCACAATAAGGAGGGACCTTGAACTTGGTTCTTGGTGTTCCTTCTAAATAGAAAGTTTACTCTGCCTTGAACAAGGAGAACCTGCTTCACTGTGGTTTTAAAATACATGCTGCAATGTGCTGGCAAAGGGGGGCTAACATCAGTGCTAGCCTGGGTGCATAAAGCCTTGGGAATTCCATCAGGAGAAGAGGCTTGGAACTCCTCACAGCCATGCTGCTAATTTAATATGACATTGCTTTGTTTATAGTTGTTTCCTCCTGCAAGGCAAAGGATTTTATTTCCAGTATGACAGTAAAATGTATTGTGATTATTGAAGAAGTATGTGAACACTTATGTTAGAGCTTGTGAGCTTGTCTGCTGTGAATATCAGTGAAACAGGTATTTTAAGACTGCTAATTACTCCAAGCTGAATGGTGACACTTTTTATAATCTGCTCGATGTTATGGTACTTTGAAGATCAGATACAAGGTGTCTTTTAAAGCATCCCTTTTAAAAAGCTGAAGTTTATTTATCATGGAAAGTATATATATATATTTAGAGAGAAAGTGCTCCATGTTGAACTACTAAGGCTGAAACATTTGAAGATCTCTTCCATAATTCTAAAGTTTCTTCTTTACCTGTCCCCATGGTGGTGAAGCATTTTAGCTTGGCATGTCCGTCTCAGTCTTTGTAACAATGGCATCCTTTTAAAATACTAGTTATTTTTTATCCTCAGTGGTGAGATTCAGACAGTATGTAGATGTGTACTGTAGGTTTTGCTCTACTGTGTGGTAGTTGGAGTGCTCAGCTCTCTAGATTTAGATGTATTTCTGGTTTGGTTATTTCATGTACATACGGAAAAAAAATGTAGATCTTTTAAAGATGTAGGAAATAAAAAGAAAAAACCCAACTCTATTGGAAGACCAGAGATTCTTCCTTGAAGATGTGAACTGTGCTACATGTATATTCTGTCAGATTTCTGAATTTAAAGATATCATAAAATAATCTGAATTTAAAACTGCATGGGCTACTGAGCCTCTAAACATATTTTCTTGTGCTAGCATACAATATAGAATGCTTGAATGTTTTTCTAATGTATGCAAATAACATGGAAAAAAGTTCTTGTCAGAGACCTGTGGAAAGTACTTATGGTCTCCAAAAAAGGGAAAATCTAGTCCATAATTCAAGAAGCTTGAGTTAATAAGTTTATTGCAAATATATAAAAAATAGGATACTGAAGCAAAATAAGCATTAGCCACTTTTCCAAGAGCCATAGGGGTCTTGTGTGCAAGATGATGTGTAGACCTCTCATAAGTTTTTTCTGACATAAACACTTTTTTAGCACAAAAAAATGTTCATTAGTGGATTGTCAGTGTGCATCTGTTATCTTCCTTTTTATCCTGCCCTAATGAGCTGAAGTTACTTGATTTTAAAATACATGACTTCAGAGAAACTGATTGTATTTTAACAGTTTCTGTGTAGAAATGATTTGTGACATACAGAACTGGGAAAGAAAGATACAGAAAATGGAGTCTAAAAGAGATCATATAAGTAATTTAAATTTGCTTCTAATATTTCAGATTTTTCTTCTTGCCTGTCCTCCGTGTCGGATTGCAATGATTCTCTTCAGGTAATGTCTCTTCCTTAATATATTTCTGTCTACTTGCATAATGTATTTTAAAAGTTAATCACACTTTAAGTCATAAAATATTAAAATATATAGCCGGTTATAGAGGCATACTGGTTGGATTGAAAAAGGGTCAGGTCTTCAATTGTGGGTGTTGAGTCACATACCCTTGGTTTTTTTTATACTGGTGGTTTTGGCCTTGCTTAGCAATACGAATTAGCTCAGTAACAGATGACAATGCAGGCATCTTTCTACAGATTAATGTATGGGATTGTGTAATTTACGCCATAGGCCTTGTGCCTTTTTATTATCCTCACTAAAAATTAGTAACTGGACTTCATTGAGGGCTGTGCATACACTGGGGGTCTAATGTTAAAATGATTGCTATATGTTACATAGTGAAAGTAAATTCTTTCTGGCTTGGGTATTTCTCTAGTTATGCAGTCCATTCTAAACTACTGCATATGTTTACAAACTGTAGGAATCATGAGTTTCTTATGTGCTCTCATGGACAACCAGTAGAGTTAGAAGCAGCTAAGGGGTGTAACTAGTTAGTAGAGAGGGTCACAGGGCCTCCCAGGTAGGATGGTCACCAGGAATGGTTGTGGTTGTTGCTGTGACAGTTAACTCAGCTCTTGTTTGCCTGAGTGTAGGCAGTGACCAGAAAAATAATGCTGAGAACAAGCCTCATGAATTATTTTGGAACTGCTGCTGTCTGTCTGCAACTTTTCCTGCTGTTCCTTGTTTGGGCAGGGGGTAAGATGAATACAGAGATACTTTGTTAACATCTCCATCTAAGAGCATGAAAAGTATGTCTGGTGTCCCGGAAATCCTGGATTTGCAATGCATTTGCAAGAGACTGGTTGCAGAGCAGAGCTCACAATATTTGTTGTTTTTAGAATGAGCCTTTTGTTTTCTAACACCCTGACAGCATATAAATTACATTTGAAAACCTCTTCTTACATTGTAATAACTTTTTTCCCCTCAAGTTACAGTTAAATTCCTAGTTTGACAGGCAGTGGTTATAGGCAGCTTATTCTTGATTTTGTGTCTTATGTAAAGTAGACTGAACCAGTACATGTACTACTTTTGTTTTCTTGTGATGCAAAAGTGGTTCAGAAAAAGATGGCTGAAAGCTTTACAAAATACAGTATTGCAATAGTTCTTTCCTGCCTTATTCTTTGCTTAGGACTTCTTGCATTTTGACAAATGTAATCCTTTTATTTAAGAGACTTCTTCCAAATTCCTGAAATTTACTTTGAAGCTGTGCATTTATAGACAGGAGTAAAATCCTTTATCAAATACACTGTTTTAAGCTCTAAAAGATGAATGAACACCAAAATTCCAACTACTTAGCAGCTTGCATCATGAACTGGGATAAACAGAAATGGGCAGTCCAGGCTTTCTAGGAATCCAAAGCTCATTATATAAAGCAGCCCTACTTTAAGGAAATTATTAAAGTATGTATTTAAAGAGAGGTTTTTGTCCTGGCTATTGCATTTAAAAGTACCTGTTTATTGCCTTTTACAGTGTCTGTATTCAAATTCAAGCCAAAAGAATTTTCTTAAATCTCCTGCTACCTTTTATTGAAGATATACTACATAAAATAGGTGAGAACATTGCATTTTAATTCCATCTGTGAAAATAACATCACATTTCTTTTCTAAGGTTGCAGATGCATATGCTGAATGGGGCCCTCTTGGCATTGCTCTTTCCTGTTGTTAATACGCGCCTGGTGAGTGTTCTTTACTTTTCCTCCTCCTTTGTTATTTCTTTCCAAGAGATGCCCACATGCTCCTTCATTTTTTGTTGTTTGACTACCTTGCAAAAATCTGTTGTTGAAGCTATTTAAATGTCTGTTTTCAAGTTCATTTATCTCCTTACATGTTTATGGTGTCTGGATAAATTACTTATGTCTATATCCATACACATGAATTAATGATATTATTAACAACATTGTTGTGAACTTCAGACTCGGTAACAAATCTTCTTAGTGGCTGTCCATTTGCAAATCTTGACTGTCTTAACAAGATTTAGTGTAAAACTCTGCATATGTATTGAACTTTATGGATGATATGCTATGGTGATTGGCCACACTAGTATCTAGGAGACCTGAAAACTGACAGTTCTGTTGTTGACTTGTAAATGGTTTATTTTTTTGGATAAATACATCTGTAAGCTTTTATGTGTTAAAAATAATCTTCCTTAAAGCATGACACACAGATGCACAGGAAGTTGGATCGTGTTTTTCAGATTTCAGTGGATTTAGTAACCCCAGAGGACTTTTGCAATTTATGTTGCCCTTCCAAATCTTAAACTACATTTGTTTTTCTCTAGATTCTAACAGCCTACGTGCAGTTAGTAATTGTATTTTAATAAAACTTCATACTGCTAAAGGGGTATCAAATGAATAAACCAAGGTTTTTTTCCTGATAAGGAGAACTCTTAATGGGTATTTCAAACTAACTAGTTTTTAAGGAAATATAAACTTCAGCAGAAGAAAAAGGATTTTTATGAGTAACCCTTTAAAGATAAAGTGCTGAAATATTGACAAATCATCAGCTTGTATTTTGTCTGCTGTTATCATAGATCTCATTATAGGGCAGTGGTGATTAAATGGGGAAAATACAGACTTATAAAATTATTTCCTTAATTAGAGATAGTGGAGCCAAAGGTTAATGTCCAAGAGCAAATATTTTTGGAATACATACTACTTGGGATATTTTTGTCCCAACAGCTGCTTGATAGGCTGTTCTCTTTCAGTGTCTCTTCTGGAACAAGATAATGTGGGTGATGTTTTATAGCACTGCTGCTTTGACCCAGATTCTCTGGTGGTAGACACACATTCTCCTCTGCAACTGTCATTGTAGTTGTTTACACTGACATCGTTCTGAAAGCATTAAACACCTCTAAATACTTAGTAGGGAGTTCAGAAAAACACAATAGTTTTGTTTGTGCTGTCTGCCCTTGTTGGTGGTATCTAAGTGGAAAACTTTTGATTTGTTCAGAATTATTGTGTCTCTATGCCTCAACTTAATTTCAGTTTTGTGATTTTAAGACATTTTAAAAGACTGTGTACATATTTCATACAAAAAAAAATTATACTTAGCTATGCCTGTAAACAGTTGTAATATACTATCTGTGGCACAAAGAGCATGAAAAATTTGGCACCTAACCCACTTACTAATTCAGAAGTGAGGAGGAAGAAGTTATCTGGGGCTCTGAGGTCAGTGGGAAGTAGAAAGCAGGAAACTGTTGCTTCCTGTCACTTTGAGAAATTGCACTAAATGGATGTATTTCTGTCAGCACAGAAATGCCTTGTTACCTTTCAGACTGTGAAATGTATCATACCCTTATGAGTTATTTGATATGCAACTGGATATTGTCTCATAGGTAGTTTTCATTGTCTGCAGCCAACATTCTCCTGAACATCTCTCATGTGGATTGCCTGTTAGTTACTTTACAGGCAGCAGGTGATGGCTGTTGAGCTGTAGCCTCTTGGTAGCAAGCTCTTATGTGCTAGCTAGCAAATTCTTAATCTTTACAGAGATTAAAGCTGTGAGATGCAGGTGAAAACATTAGATATATGGTTTTATTTGTGTGCATCAATAATCTGAAAGGGGCAAGAGGCAGAAGACAGAATAAAAGATAATTATTACTTCATCAGCTGATGGGTGTTTGTTTAGGTGCTAGTGGGTATCAGGATTTTGGTTCTAAGTATTACCCTGATCAAGGAAATTTCCAGAACACATCTTACAACATTTTGTGTTGCAGTCTGTTAGTCTCACATATTTTTGCTACCAATTACATCACTTTGTGCATTGTAGGTATTCTTTTTATACGTGTGAGTCAATGCTAAATTAACTTGGAAAAGAAATTTTTGGATGGTTCTATCATGTATTAAATTTTTTCTTGTAATGTACCTGTTAATTTTTTTAAGAACCTCAATGATTTCAAAACTTTTCTTAAATAAGAAGTTGCCAGTGAAAATTGAGAGTTGAGATGTTCATAGAGTAGAAAGTTTTTACTGTTTGTTGTTTTAACCTTTCAGTGACATTGCATTCATTAAAAATCCTGTTGGACTGTAATGAGCACCTGGAATATTGTTCTAGAAAATGTAGCCTGAAAGATGAGGTCAGCCTATTCTGTTCTTTCCAAGGAAGTATTTTCCTGCCTTGGCATGTTGTTGAGGTGCCAACAATTAGCAGTCTTGAGTAACAGATGCGCACCCACTTGTATTTATTTGGCAACTGAATATTACAGTTTTGCAAAATTATTTACAGTCTAGTGGGCTTAGCTTCTGTACATTGGGTAAAGATATGTCTGTTTCTTATCAATTAATATTCCTGAGTTCTTTTTACCATTTCAGAAATTAAAGCTATTTTAATTTTCTATCATAATTTCATTGCATTCTAATGATAATTTCTGGCCAACATTAATAATTCACATGTAACTCAGGGCCATTTTTATGACCTTTAATAGAGAAGTTGCTAAGGTTAGAAGACTGTTAGGTTCCCAAGTTGAAATATTTCTGTTTGAACTTTCATATTGCATTTATCAAATTTTAAAGGAAACTCTTTCCAGCTTAGAGGTGGTGGGGATTTTTTTGTTTGTTGTTTTGGTTTTGGTTCTTTGATGTTTGTTTGTGTTTTTTTGCAAGCTGATGTCCTGAAAATGTTGATATAGATAAAGTCAAAAACAGGACATGTCCCAGAGGTGCTGGATTTGCTGTTTGCTCATTCAGCTGAGATGGTGCAGTTTTAATGTTTCCAGAAGCTGCCATATTCTATTATTAGACCTATTTGGCTTGAGAGGTACACATTCCAAAATTGTTTTGGGAACAGAATTATACTCTGAGTAGTACTTACAGTGCATTCTGTCTAGTGCTTCTGCTCGTTGCCTATTGCATTTCTGTTGACTGTTATGGTAATAATTCACTGTACTAAATAGTTTGCCTGAAATGCCTGTGCCTAGGCACACTAAAATGGAATAGGTCTTGAGATCACATTATATTGTATCAAAATTTGCTTAATCTAAGAAGCACAAGGAAAAATAATGGAACAGTTGCACATTGGGGGCTGTTGAGGGATTGTGCTTTAGTTGCTCTATGTGCTGAAGCCAAGGCTTTGGCATCATTTACCAGTTACCTATGCTATGTACATTAAAATGGTATGGACATCTAAGTAGAGTACACAGTCACACTTCTGTTTTGTAATGTGAATCTACTTATGCTGGTGGTGATTAGTAGTCCTAATGTCTCTAGAGGAACTAGAAAAATACTGTTTCTGAAATGGATAGAGTTTACCTTATGTAATTCCTGGTTTTAGACCTGACACTTGCAAATGCCTGATGGTGTCCATGGCATCATTAATGTGAGCTGGTTTGTATAATGAAATGGAATGACCAGAAGATGGAAGTGCCTTTTTATGAGACCCAGTAAACATAAAATACAGCATTGATCAAATACTGAAAATGCTGATAAAAGTAAAATCCCATGCACTAGACCAAGAGTGCACTGACTGGCTTGTGTAGAGTGGCTGGGAGGATGGATACTTGGGTGAGATGCCTACTTGAAATGGAGATTGTGTATTGGGACTCATCAATATGTAATCACACCAGTGTCACCCACAGACAAGTGGGTGTATGGCAGGAAATCTGGTTGAAATGTTCTGCCTCTAAAATACAATGAAAATTTCAAATAAAATCTGGGGTGCTGCTTTAGACAATCTTGCAGATAGGTGACAGTGCCACACTACACCTTTATTTCAAGGGGCTTTGCTGTTGACATCAATGCCAAAATTAGCATAAATGTTCTCAGTTTACTTGTTCCCAATATTTAAGTGTATGGAAATGTCTTTTCTAATTTATGCCAGCTGTGTGAGCTGGTGCCTGAGGTGTAGAACTGCTGGAATGGTGTAACAGTAACTTGAGCATGGGTCAGCCTCTTGGCTGTTTGCATGCTGGAGAAATGAGTCCTGGTAAAAGTGAAAATAGTCTTACAGTATTTTCCAAATGCCACATGTGTTTGGGGTTTGTTTTGTGCTGTTTTCTTATATGTATTCATGTCTGGTTTTAGACCATTCTAGACTTCTCTGGCAGCTGTTTCTTCTCTGCCAAATAAGTCATTTGCCATCACAATCCTAAATATGCTGAGAAGTAACCAGTAAGTTACATGGCTCTAGTAGCTGTTTGCCCCATGATTTTATTTTTTTTTATTGTATACCTTTATGTAGATTATTCCTCTCTGTTGTTTAATCTGTTCTGTGGTCTGCTTTGCAGGTGAAAAACCCCAAAGTCCTACATTTCTTGTTTATCATTTTGATAACTGGTTATATTTAAGAAACTGGTTACTTATAGGTTATGATTACTGATTATGTCTAAGAAGAAGGCTGGTACAGAATGTCATTTGATCTTTACTAAATTTTGTGCTAGATGTGCTACAGGAAAGACCAGAGTTTCCAAGTTGAATTCCTTCTATTCCTCTTTTGGCCAAACATTTCAGTCTCTGTAGAGGATGATGGAGTGCGAGCTCTTTCACGGCAGAGTTTGAGCTGTTGCTGCAAATAAAAGGCTGAGGTATAAATAATTAACAGAGAGAAGAGTCCTATTTTCAGAAAACAGAGCAACATGGTAGCTTCCTAGCCCACTGAAACCCAACTAGTATTGCTTGCCACACTCTTGGGGTAAACTCTTACCTGACTATCTGACTTTTGGGCTCAACTCTGCTGCTGTCTTGAGGTATTTCTGAAGCAGTACCTGGTTTCTGTTAGGACATCTGTCAAGTGTGTACTCAGAGGACTGCAAAGTGAGCTCTCATCCTCTGTGATACAAATTCTCCTTTCCACTGTCTGGAAAGCGATGAAAGCAGCTGCTAGGACTAGTAGAACTGTATATAACTTACCTGTTCCTCAGGTGATGGTCTACTGCCTGCTCGCTGTTATATCTAATAATTTAAAATGTAATTTAGTAGAGGAAATAAGTAATTTGTGCTTTTGAGTTGTACCATTAGTTGTTTTAAGATTCTGAGTAAGGGAAGTAAGTTTTAAATGCAGGAAGAGTGACACTGGCACCTGGTAAGAGAGAAAGGAGTTCAGTACAAAAAAATCCCAGCCAATAAATTGACAATTAATGCACAGTGTTCAGATGAGTCTGTCTTGGTGATGAATACTCAGAAATGGTGAATTCCTCTGGGGCTGAGGAAATGTATTCTAAACATAATTGGGAAATACTGGAACTTGATAGTGGCTGCTGGGTTTCCTCAGCTGCATCTGAAAGGAGAGGGCAAGTCTCTGGTGGCTTATGAAAAGAGATCACTTTGGAGATTGTTGGAGTCTGGGTTTAAATACATCAAATATTATTAGAGGGGCCAGCTCAGTATTTTGACTTTGTTCTGTGAGTAAGTGTTGCTTTGATTTTTTTTTTTCTTTTTTTTTTTCTCTCTCAAAACTTTACCACTTGCTGAAGCTCTTATTTGTTCTAAGAGGTTCTTTAAATCCTAGATTGATGGATGATCCCTTCCACTTTATCTGCACTTTCAGTTTCTCTTTGCATGTAAAAGGTATTTGCCTGGTATCAGTGAGTGAATCTTTGATAAAACAATTTATAGGCAAGACCTTTAGAATGAGGTCAGTCAGTTGCTCGGTACAACTTTATAGTGGTTTTTTTTTGTTTGCTCTTTTTCTGTTTGTTGTTCAACTTAAGTGCTTGGTTGTACAGCAACTTAGCTTTTGCAGCCTCTATACCAGGAATTACACGTGCACAATTAGCCAGGCTTCAGAACAAGCAATCTTTTCTAGTGAAAAAAAAGATGTCTTGTTTTACACACAAAAAAATACTGTCAACACTACTGCAGCGAAACAACTGTTACTCTGTTCTCAGAAGTGTCCTGAGCATAGTGTTTGTGTAACTAACTTGGGGAGTGTAGAAGCCCTTATATGAAAACACAGAAACTAAATAGAGAATGCTCCTTGGCAGGAGTGAGTGCCTCACTTTTTACAGTTATATCAGGAGCTATTGTTTCTGAATTGTGCCTGTTCTAACTGGGAGAGGTACATCTATTTCTCCAGTCACAGGTTTACTGGTAGCTGGTATCTTATTTATATATATATCCTTCTCTTCTCTTCTTTGTATATATATCCTTCTCTTCAAAACAAACACAGATTGGGTTTTTTATATTTTCATTTTATATTTGGTGGAGCTTAGCAGTTCCACACATGCATGCAGATTGCTATAAATCAGGTCTTTTTTGCACAGGCCTCCTCAGTAATTTTTATTTATTATTTGTATACTTATATATATAAAAGACCTCATTTACAGATTTATATCACTCATATGGTAGCAATTATCTTTTTTTTCAATATAGGCTGCTGTCATAAGGGGTATTTATAGTTCCTGGTTTGATTACTTCAGGGTTTTGCATGGCTATTGGTAACTTATGCAAAGAAAATTTAAAAAGCAATCTTATGTTATTCCTTCTTTATTCCTTGTAATTCGATAGTGATGAAAAATATTTACAAATATTTACCTTATTCCACAGCTTCCATTTGAAATGGAAATATATTACATCCAGCATGTGATGCTTTATGTTGTGCCAATCTATCTGCTGCGGAAAGGAGGTAGGTGAACATTGAATTGGTCCCATGCAATGAAAAAGCTGTGCTTAATGGTTACCACAGGCTCTACTCTTACTGATTTTTAGTAATTTTCTCTATGTTGTTACTTAATAGTTTCTAGTGCTATGATGGAGCTGTAACCCGGGTAATAAGGCTTGTGTCAGCCACTGAAATGGGATTTTAAAAGAATTAAATAATCTTTTGCCCAAAGGGATATCAAGAACATATTTGCATAGTATGCACTGTTTTCTTCAGTAGCATCTCTGCCATCTTCTGACACTCCAAGCTGCAACTTAAAACGATCTGAAAAAGAATATTATTATATCTCCATGTAAATATTAGTCAGATAGTTAGATAAGTTCCTGACATTCTGAAGCTCTAATGAAATGTAGTGACACATATTAGTGATGTGAGCTAGCTTGCTTGTTATCTCTTCTAATAAGATTGCTGTGTTGCATTCACTAACACCCTGGCAGTTCAGTAAGTCTGGGAATCTCTAATTGTTCCACTGGTCAGTAGTTTTCCAATTGTCCTCCTTAGAAAGGAAAGCAGTAGGTATTCATCTGGTGTGATGCTCTGTCCCCCTCTAGCGTTGACATGCTTCCAGCTGCATTTCCTGGCAGAGCTAAATTGTGTCATCCAGGAAAGAAAAGATTGTAATTTATGTTCCAGATGTTCAGTAGCCTTTAAGGAAAACCCCCGAGAATGTGAGGTCAGAGAATGGGATACAGTTTAGCAAATGCTCAGAACAAGCATAGTCTGCCTCTTCCATTCTGCTGAATCTTCTGTATTTTATACCAGCAGTCACGTACAGTCCTTCACACTTATTTCACTGTATGCTTCTAACATTTTTGTTTGTCACTGCTCAGTTAAACTAAATAAGGAAAAGTGAAGTGTCATACTTGAAAAGATCAATCAGTTTCTTTCTCTTATCAGAAAAATGTGCAGTCACATTTAATTTTAATCCATCTTTGGTTTTTTTTTTCTGAAGTAAAGGTTCTCTCGGTTCTTCAGCACCCATTTTCTGGGGCTGACAGGACTGTTTGAAGGGCTGTAGAGTTGTCACTCAGATGCAGTTTTCTGTTTTTGCCCTTTATTACTTTACAGGTATTTGCTGCCATCTAATGTTGACATGATAGCAGTGACATTTCTAAAGGAACTTCGTTGGCTAAATATATCCACTGAGATTGCCCTAGGCTGTGACTAGTAACTGTTAATTTTCTTACTCGTTTGGCTCCTGATCACCTGGCTGACTGTAAATACCTCATTAGCAAAATGCCTGTGGACTTTTTAGTAGTTATGGTTAGTGCCACAGGAGACCTAATGTCTGGTTCTTGATGGAAAAATTACTTGGCCTGAAAACACTTCTTAATATTTTATCATTTCACTTTAAGTATTTAAAGTTGATCACACCCTTTATCCTAACTATATCTGGCGAAAATTGCTTTTTTGTCACTGATGTTGCTCAGCATGCAGCTTTATTTCTGTACTTTAAGTGGAAATTTCTATAAGTGAATCTATGGATTAGGACAGGGAGAAGTAATTGAAGGGTAGTAAAACTGGAAAAATGAAAAGGAATGGATTGTATATGGAAAAATATACTACAGTTTTATTGGGAATCTAATCTGCCTGCCTTTTCAAGGGAAGGTTGAACACATCTAAAGCAAAGTTGATGTGAGGCTCATTCTATACAGAACTGGATGTCAAAGTTTGTTGATCAAGTATTGATATTAATCACGTATCATACCAGTCATGCACACACATTCAATTACCTGTCAAAGGGTTTCCTTTTTGAAGGAAAACCTGGGTGATAGTAAGCAAGACCTGTAATAATTTATTTTCTTTCTCTCCCTGCTATTCATGACAGTAGTAAAGACAGGTCATGCTGCACTGGTATCTCCTTTGTGTTGTCCATTCTCCCTCCTGCCATGTGAGTGTAAGGGCTTCAGCAATCTTAGGATCAAATTGATGACAGAGGTGTTCAGAAGTCAGACTTCGGTTTAACTCACTGAAGCTCAAGGATTCTTTCCCTTTTGGGGCTTAAGACCTCTTTCTCACTTCCTCCTCTCTTTCCCTCCCCTTTGTACTGAGTAAATATAAATTTCCATACTTCCTTTCCTAACATACTTGGTTGCCAAGTTACTTAATAAAGTAGAAAAGGATGTTGGTGTTCAGGTTTTTTTTGGAATCTGTCACTTTAAGGAGCAGTCTGATGTGTGAAGAGCTGCGCCTGAAGTTCCAGAATGTCGTGTTTGCTTAGAGTGTCACTGCCTGGTTGTGTGGTTCTGTCCCTTTAGCCTGCAGGGGGAGATAGTCTCCAGCTTCTACTCAGTCATATGGCTATGCAAGTGCTCAAAATTCGCAGTTCTAACACAGGTTGTCAACACAGTGGAGAGAATAAATGGGTTTGGTTGTATTTTTTTTTTTTTCTTTCCGGGGGAAATCTCCTTTTGGAGCCAAAATTGACAGCTTTGCAAATTCTGGACAGTCCTGTGGTCAGGCCACATGTATTTTAAGAGCTTACTCACTGTTGTACAGCTGGGCTCAAGTGGACAGACATACACACCCTAAATAATTAAGTATTTGAGTTGTTTGCTGGGAGTAGAGTCAGAATTTTCAGCTTAGCAGGTAAGTGCTTTATATGCAATAAAGAAACTCTCCGACTCAAGTCAAAAAGCCCTTTTCCTTTTTGATACAAGTGTCTTTAAAAAGGGACATGAGAAGAGATGAAGTCCCATGTCATTGTCAGAAGGTTAGTAGAAGCTGATGTCTTTTTTTTTCTCTCATGACAACTGCCTCTGTCACACTTCAGAAGCTGGACACAGCAGCTCTGTACAGCCAGCTTGCTTAAGGGCAGTGAGATGTTTCTTACCTAATGAGGAGCTGGGCTGATATGTAAGATGTAGAACACAGATACCAAGTACAGACGAAAGGATCACTTTTCCTGTGGCTGTAAACTAGGAAAGTGCAATTAAAGCGACAGGTTTTGTTGCTGCCAGGAGTGAGGGATTACCATATTTAAAGACATTTCTAGCTGTTGCACCCTTTCTCAGCCACTTTCCACTTTGGGACACTTACTGTATACTTTGCTTTAGTTTTAAGTGGAGTTATGAAGCAGGCTTTATTATATACTATAGTAGTAATCCAGGAACAAAATCCCTATATATTTGAACGTAGTTAGGTGGTCATAAATCTAGTTGATCTGTATCCTCATTGAAATACTTTTAACATGTGGTACAGCTCCTTCACTGAAGCTCTTAATTACTTGGTGACCTGTCAGCTCCTGTGTATTATTCCTCCTGGGTATTATTCTCCTACTCTCCTGATAGAAGCTTCCATGTTCCTTTGCCAGCTTTTCTCTCCCAAGTATTAGACTTAAATGCCTGCTGCACTGTCCAGCTGTACTGGTACCATGGCACCTGGAGCAGCAGAGTGGCTGTGGCACTGTTCAGCAGCTGGAGGTCTGTGCTGTTGCTATGGCTGTAGGCTCATAGTGCAGTCTCTCTTGTGGCTTGATCATATCAGGATAAACTTGTATGAGGATTTAAGAGACCTGGAGAGAGAGAGTGGGGTTTGTGTTCCTTTCATGTGACCCTCTGAGCTGTATACACTGGGCAGTTAGAAGTCCTTTGAATCTATGGTGGCCTATTACAAAGCACTTTAAATAAGGAGGTTAACATGCATTTTCTGAGTTGGCCCAAGGTCTGCTTCTCTGGGGGATAGAGAAATTTAGAAGGGTATGTACCAGCATATGGAAGAATTACTACTATATGAAGGAAGAGGAAGAACTCCTGCTGTTTCCTTACAGATTATAAAAAACGGTTCCTGAGGGGCACAGGTAATAAAAGAAATTGATGGAAATAGAAATCTCCTGGCATAAGGCAGTATTTTGAAATCTGTGCATATATTCAGAACAGTTGTAGTGGAAACTGTATTTCAGGTGCATCCTCTTGAGAACACTTTCTGTGTTCCCCTGGAAAGGAAGTTTGGTCTCCAGGCTAGCTCAGTAGGCTCCACTACTAGAATTAAGACTTTGATCAAGGGAAGTTAGGTGGAAATAAATTTTCCTTCACGTTTTATAAACTTGAAAATGAAGGAATTGTAATAGTTCCTTTTGAGTTTTGGATTAAGCAGGTCTTCCTGTAATTGTGAGACTACTAAAGGGAGAGTGTGCTGGGCTGGAAAACTGGTAAAGCTGTATCAAATGTAGTGGGAGTGAAAGCAAGAGACTAATTAGGAAAAAGATTATTTTTAACACCATACTAAAGAAAAATTGTACTGTACTTAAGTTCGAATTCTCTAATTCAAACAGAGGAGTAATTTTATCTTGCATTATGTTTTCACAGAAATACAAAGTATTATTTTTACTAGTTTTCAAATTTTTACAAGCCTATGTTTTGAGAACCTAATAGTTTTAAGAACAGTAGAGCCTAGCACAAGATGTTGAGGGGGGAAGAAATACAAAAGAAATAGTGTCTTTCTTGATCTTTAGATTTTTGAAGCCATGCTTCTATTTCCTAGATGGCAAAATTAACTATTGGTCATGTTCAGAGTTAACAGATTCTTGCTGCAGAAGCAAATGATGAACTCCAAACTCTTTAGTCTGTTTGAAATCCTTCCTATCAATGTGATTGAAATAATTTAAACTGAAATACCCACTGCTCTGCTATTTCAACACAAGAGCAAATATCCAGACTACCTGGATGACCCTGATCTGGAACAATTTCAACTGTCTAGGGCATGAGTATCTTTGAGAATAAGATTAGTGCCAGACTGGCAGTTGGATTAAATTTTTGCAAGTGCTTAATGTGTAAGAATTGCTGTGATCCTTTGTGAATAGAGAGTGAAACTCCCTGCTACCTGCTGAAATAGATTTCTTATGTAAGCAACAAGCAGCTTCTGCCAAAGCCAACACGGGCCATTCAAACAACCACTTTGCTGGGTCTCCATTTTCCTGTTTGTATATTTCTGTTAACAGACTGTAGACTACAGAAAATGGGCCACACTGCTCTGTTAAACAGTCATCTGTTGAATAGCAGGACTGTAGAGTAATAACAGCTATAGTGATTATTTACCTAACGAGACAGTAAATATCCTAGGCATGAATTTAAAATTAATTTGCCAAAGCACACTTGGGGAACCAGAGCTCTCTGAAATACTTTAGTGTGGAGGTAATTTTTTCCTTTTTGTCCCTTGATGTCCAAACAATGACACTGCTGAAATTCACATTAGTATTTTCAGGATTGCAAAGTCTAGTAAGGAGGGATTTTTGAATTATATAGCAAGATCAAAAGTCTGTAGAGGGTGAGCATTGCAAATGAATTTTTTTTAAAGTTTTGCAACAGAGAGGATGGAGCAGTGTGAAATTCTTTGCTGGAAGAACCTGAAGAGCTCTCCTAAGTGACTTCTGAAACATGATTCCCTGGCTAGATTGAGCTGGATATGAGAAGCCTGGGTTCAAAGCCAAATTATGCCATTGATCTGTTTTGTCATCATGTGTAATTTCCTGAGTCCTTCAGTGACTGCTTTCCCCCTCCAGTCTTGTTTCATAGCTGGGTTCACTTGTCTGTTTTAGTGTTTATATACTGCCAGCTCTCACTTTAAGTCCCCAAATATCAGGGTCCCTGGATTCCAGCTTTTCTGAGTGTTTACCTCTTTATACTGCCCTCTGTTCTTGGGCTTTGTAAAATATTTGTCTAATAGGACGGGTAACTGCCAGCCAGGCTAGTTCACCTGAAACCAAATGTGATATCTGCCATTTCCTGGGAGCTGCTTTAGATACCTTGTTTAAATTTTATTTTATGTTTTGCGTCGATGTTGAACATGCACCAAGGCAATACAGAAAAACTTTGCAAGACTAGCAGTGTTTTCTTCACTCTGCACCTAAGGAGGGAGCACAAAGATTTTCTGTATAGGTTGACCAGGTCACTTAAAGTTAGTGTAGACAAAAATAAAGCCATAGTCTCCTCAGCTCTGTCACCTAGGCTAGTTGCTTCTTCTCTTGCTTTCTGTAATGAAAAATCACATTCAGGATAGTACCACATAGCTGGTGTTTTCAGGCTGTGGAGTTTAATCACTATAATTGATATTTAAGTCAAGACTCCTGTACCATTTTCTAAATAGGGTACCTTAGACCATGCTTGCAAAGTATGTTGGAAGAATTAGACTGCTGTGATTTTTTTTTTATTATTATTATATATATATATATTTTTTTTTTTTTCCTTTAACTGTAGAGCATTCATTAAAAGTGAACTCTACGTGAGGAACTTCAGCTTTGGAATTAGTTTATAGTACAGACACTTCTGACCTTTACCTTACCCACAGGATAAGAAATCTTATAAGCTGCCTTATGCTTTCAAAGTAGCTTCTCTGCTCATGCTTATCATGGTTGCACCAAGTCACCAGCTTGCTTACTAAAACATGGTGTGCAGTTGTATCTTGAGTATTTACACTAATATTGTTGCTCATTACAGTCAGTGAGTGATCTGTGGGGTGTGTATGTGCTGCTGCCCTTCAAGCATGCAGTCCGCTCCTTACTCTGTTGTCTAGTGCAGCAGATGTGTTATTTTGAGAGGACAGTGTATAGTTGAGCAGTTGTAGACTAATTGTTAATGTTGCATTTGTAACATACACAAAATAATATTTAAATTAGATTATTTCAGGTAGCTACTCTAAAATCTAGCTGAACCAGCATGGTGGACACCAACTATGGAAGAAAACTGCAGAAAAGATCTGTAAAAGGGAGGCAGGGATGGAGAATGGAGACCTGTAGGGATTTTCAACCTCAGACAGGATGCACCATTCTGTGGTGGGGTGGTAAAGCAAGTAACAGCAGGTATTTGCCTTTACTCTCTACATTTGATACCATACTTAGGCATCCTCCTGCCAGCTTTAGTCTGGTGAATTCTGTCATAGTTAGCTATGCATGTGTAGCTATTGGAGTTCCCAGTAGCTTTGTACCGTATATGCTGCAGTCTGAATCTTCCTGGTAATTGCTGAATGTGCTAGTGAGCAAGGGCTGCTGTGAATATTGCAGTATGTGCTGTAAAGCTGATCCTCCACAACTTCATATAGCAGCTGAGCAGCATGACATTGTGAATATATATTTTTTTTCATCCTTAGGTTATTAAAATTATAAGGGAAATACTATTTTTTCCTATATCTTATACTGGAATTTTCACATCTGTTAGTAAGAATCTTGACAACTCTGTAAACTGCTTTGTTCTCACCATATGACGTTTGAATATTTACTTCCAAAATTAGTCTTGTACTTCTATTGTATCTGATTTTCTTGGTACTTTCTAGATCAGGTGACTTTTTTTTTGTCAGGTAATTGACAAAACCTAGTTTCAGGAGGAGGGAGGAAAGTAAACTTGGGAACAGTGTGATACCTGCTAGTTCATTTGAAGGGATAAAATATTTTACAGTATCTGTGATATCTCCTGATTATAAAAGTGTTTGTAGCATATACCTGAAAGTATCTCCACAGCAGTTTGCATTTAAAAGCACAGTCTGTCATTGAATTGACTGCTTGATACAGCTTTTCTGTTCCTAGGCATTGTTTGTGCAAGTTACTTTTTAATAGTTGTTAAACGATAAAATTAGGAAATACTAATTAGGCTATGCTCTAATACAGAGGTGTTGAGGACCTGCCACTACCTGGGTTAGTTCTGTGCATGCTGAATTCATAGTCTCCATACAAAGCAGCTGTTTATGTATGATTGACCTGGTTTTTTTAAAGATACATTGTATACCATAACTGTATTGTAAAATCATCTAGTACTTCTGTAGTAGAAGGAAGAATGAGGTAAAAATCACTGGTGCTGGTGAAAAATAGGGAAGTTCAATGAGGTGATATGTTGTACATTTTACTGCTGGACCAGAAGGGGGGAAGAAACTGATGAGGACTTTCCATATAAGAAATAAATATTAATTACTAGAATGGTATTGAGTAGATTATCAGCTAAAGCCAGATGCCCCAACATCCGCAGAGGAGAAGAGAGAGGATTATTCTTGAGTGTTTGATGGACAGTGTAATTCAGCTGAATACTAATGTATTCCTTTCTTTTCAAGGTATCTACACTCCAGAACCACTCTGCAATTTCTGGTGGGCTCTTTTATCTACGGGGTTTATGTTTGTTTATCATTTTAGCATCTTGCAGATTCTGGGATTGGTAAGTAAATACAGGTTAATAAATGGATAGTTTGCAAGTACATTCAAAGTAAAAACACTGACCAGTTTTTGAAAGTGTCCAGATACATATGGATAAGACTACTTGCATGCAAAATTTTTAATTGCATGTTCTAATGGACATTTGTATCTTGTATCTAACCGGTATCAGTAAAGTCTTTGATAAATTGTACCTGCATAAATCCATCTATTAAATGTCCAACTGAATTTGGAGCTGCTTTCCTTTGAAAGCTACCCTGCTTGTGTTGAACAAATGATTGTCACCTAAGCATTTTTTATTATTATGGTAATTTCAGAATTACCATTTTAGGTGTCTGAATCAGTGCAACACAAAAATATTGTTAATTTCTAAATCTGTTGTCACTTTCTCAGGTTACAGAAGTGAATTTGAACAACATGTTGTGTCCAGCCATCTCAGATCCTTTTTATGGGCGCTGGTACCGAATCTGGGCATCTGGACATCAGACTGTCATGACCATGACTCATGGGAAGCTTGTAATCCTTCTGTTTTACAGTGCTGTGCCCATCTTTAAATGTAGTGTGGACTTCCTTAGACTCCCAGCTAAGAAAATAGACTGAAGTTTCTCCCCATGGAATAGTACATACAGGAAGCAGAGATACTCATACTGGAAAACAAAGAGGAGGGATAAGGGGACAATGAGTTTATACTTCTTCCCACAGGTTATTGCCTCAGAACACCTCTCTAACTGAGTGAAGTTTTTTTTTTATTTTTTTTAACTGCTGTTTCTCACTGCCTATTGCCAATGGCAAAATTAGTGGCCTTATTCTGGGAAAAGTTTGTGTTTTATACATTTCATGTAGATTACAGTAGAATCTTGCTAAGCCACCATTTAAAATTAGGCCAGGATCTGTCCACATTCCAGCAGAGTGGCAGTGCTACCTCGTTTTGACTTATTTTCCATTAAATATAAGTCCACATCTATCACAGGATAGGAAATAAAGCTGAATTACTACACTCCACTGACATGAACAGAACACATCTTGAAGTGGAGTGTCCTGGCATAACTCTTAACCCATGAAAGTTGCAAAGTGGTCACGGTGATATGATATACACCTAATCTCCCAGATGTAAATGCAAACCAGTGAGGTTCTACTGTATTTTCTTTAAGCTGGTTGAAAATACTGGGGAACAATAACTCATTCAATTTTTTTTTTTAATTGACTAAATTTCTAAGATGCTGTGGATTAGTATCTATCTGGAAAAGTCCCATTAGATCTTGATGCTTTGGAGATGCTTTTATTTCAGTGAGTGGAAAAACATCATGTTGAAACAATTTCTAAAGCCCATGTCAGGTATAAGCTATTTTAAGATATTTCATCCACTGTTCTGACCTGGCTTTGAACAAATGTTTTTTTCTTTACTTAGCTTAGACTGGAGAAGGAGTGGACATACAACATCCAATGTAAACATCATTATGTTTTTTACTTACTAGCATTTGAAACATTCCTCTTCTGCTGATCCTCACTCAGTAGAGTGGTTAGTGAGGAAACAAAATGAAACTGTTGTCTCTCTACAGCTCTAATACATTCTGTGTACTGATTTCAAAGTGCAGGTATAAAAAGAAATGGCTTATCAGTGCAGGAGGCCTCTACTGGAAAGATCGTGTTCCAGTTTGCTAGTATGACCAAATCTTCCTGACAGTTAATGTATTTTGGAGAACAGGGTAGGCAAAAATGGTAAACTGTGTGTACCTGTTCATATTTTCCAAGGCTAGAGGAAGTGAGCAGAAAGATGGGAAGTCTAGAGTGTGTTTCTCCAGGTAGCTAATTGTGAGTCTGTTATGCAGGCTGTTGTGTTTCAGGGCTGAGGGAGGTTTTTTTGTACAAAAGTTTGTTGCAATTTATAGATTCATTGCGTTGTCAAAGCTGTGACTTTTAGCATAGAACATCATACCTCCTCCTGCTGGATCACCTGAAGGTACATTCTGAAGTTAAGGTACAGTGATTTATACCTCAAGAATGAAAAGTAAGATTGAGAAGTGGTTGACTTTCTTTTTTTTTTTTTTCCTTAAAAGACAACAATTTTCATTGGAGAGAGAGCAAATTGCTACTTCAAGTATTTTTACTCTGCATGATTAAAGAAAAAGGACACCTCAGTCAGGAATATGTTGTCTCACATTCTAATTTACAAACTGGTTTCTGGCTGTGTGTGTGTGTGTATATATATATACATAATAAATATTCTATATTCATGACATATACCTGAACTATCCATCAAACATGTAGCTAGTCTTAGTCCTACCGACTTAGTTTTTAATCAGAATTCAACTTCAGAAAGCTAAGCATGTGGTGGTAAGAATGACCAGCATACAGAGTGTCAGTTTTTGATCCTGCAAATGCCCAAGTACATAATTAATTTCATTGAACAGTCTCACTGCTGCCTTGGTAAAGCTGGGTGTGTGATGCTGAAGTAGTTGTGGAGTGCGGCCTAAAGGAAGGATGCATTGGTATTGAAGGCCTGAATCTGTCCCTGGAGGAACACTTAATTAGCTGCTGAAGTGATAGGAGTTCTTTATTTATTTCAGCAGATTCAGAATTTTATGATGAAATACAGGACGTTGCTGGGGGATGCTAAGATGCACAGCATTCTGTGTTAATATACTTAATCTGCTATGAATAGCTGAATGAAATACACAGTAATTCTTCCCTCCCCATAGTTACTGTGAAGTGTATCATGGTTTATTTATTTACTGAAGACTTTGGTAAAATACCTTGCATTAGATTCAGTGCTGTTTAGAAGGAATGATTGCTATTACAATAGAATGATTGTAACCAAATTTTGCAGATGTTATTTAGCATTATTATTTGCTTATCTTTACTTAGGGCATTTGGGGTTTTTTTGTTTGTTTCTTTTTTTTTAAAGTATCTTTCTTGTTGCTTTATTTTTCTTCAGAATATTGTAGCTACTGGAAGAATTTCTCATTTATGTAAAAGTAACTAGTTCGTTTTTTTTTTTAATTTTATTTTTTTATTTTAAAGTATCACATTTCCAATCTGTAGTTACATGCTTCAGGGCATTCCAAACAGGTATAAACCAGCTGCTAATAGCCACCATTTACTGCTTCTGGTCAATTAAGACTGCAGAAGCATTTAAATAAGCTCAGGTGTCTCAGTGAAGGCTGTTTGCTTGGAATGCAAAATTTGTGAGCCCTTCTGACTGACTTAAAATTCAGTAAGAGGAATGGAAATGTTAGCTATAGCTAACATGAGGGGCATGGCTGGGGCAGTTTTGGTGGAAGGATTCCTGGTGTAGTTGTACCCCTTGAACACAGCCGAGCCACTGTCAGTGATTGCTCCTCTTTTCTCCCAATCCCCTCTCATAGGTGTCTGGTTTTGTCACTTTTCTGCTTTTCTTTGTTATGCTAGTCCAACTGCGGGTGAGTTGCACTAGAAATTTCAGGTATAATGCCACAACATGGAGTATTCTGACAGAACTGCTCATCAAAGCCAATAGGACATTCATATTCCCTTCCAAGCTTTAAACAGTGCAGGTTCTGAGTCTTCTATACCAACTGAAGTTGCAAAAAGGGCTGCCTGAACATGGTACCTCAGCAAGAAAGCAGAGGGGTAAACCAACTACCAAACTCAGTAAGGTTTTTAGAAGTATTATGGTTGCTGTAAAAGTTTAATGGTGCAACTGGATTCAGATGGGAGAAAAAGCAGTGGAACCTTTACCTCTTTTAGATGGTCACATCTGTATGTCTTTTAAACACCTCCAGAGATGGTGACTCCACCTTTGCCCTGGGCGGCCGAATATTATTTTCCTAATATCCAATCTAAAACTCCCCTGGCACAACTTGAAGCTGTTTCCTCTTGTCCTAAAACTTGTAAATTGGGAGAAGAGACAGGCATCCTCCTCCTCCTCGCTCCTCCCACAACCTCCTTTCAGGAAGTTGTAGAAAGCTCAGGCTCCTGTTCCCCAGGCTGAACAACCTCAGTTCACTCAGCTGCTCCCCAGCTCATGCTCATGCTCCAGACCCTTCACCAGCTTCATTGTTCTTCTTTGGACGTGCTCCAGCACCTCAGTTTCTTACAACTTCTGGGCCTCTTTCCTATAGTATTATTCCCTTGCCCCTTTTTCAAAACTTTCTAAACTTAGTATTTAGTTTTGGTTTATGGTATGGTGCCATAAGAAATTGTATCAGCATAGCTGAGACACAAGCTTCACAGAAGGTGAAGAAGAGGTCAATGGAAGCTGAAAGAGAACAAATTTCTGAGGCTAATGCCATGGAACTTCACATGCTTTATTCTTCAGCTGTCCCTGGTATCTATTGGGAATGTGCATCAGACAGAGCTTGTTCATTCAATGTGCAGGATATTGGTTTGAATGGGAAAGCAGAATACTTAATCTTCATAGGGGTTATTTATTCTCTTCCCTGGCAGCAGCTGATTTTCCTTTCTTTGAAAGGTTTATTTTATGGGTAGTAATGCTATACGGATGATTTCTTTGGTTGCTTTTATGCTTATTTATGTTGGAAATTAAAGAGGGAAGCTATAGTGCTGCTACTGAAACCTAATTGGCATTCTGTCCTGTGATGTTGTGCACACAGTCTGCGTCAAGATAACTTGAAGCTGTTACCCAGTACCTGATGATGAGATTTGACATTGCAGCATTGCAGTGTACAATTGAAAGGTAGTCCTGGTTCTCCCTAGTCAAATATTACTAAATCTTCAGTGACAGTACTAGCAGTTAAAAACATTAGCAATTGCTGTGGGGCAGAGTAGGAGCCAGACAGACTGTTCCTTTCAGCAGGAGCTTACGCTGACTCTCAAATCTCATTCTGGACTGATTTGCTGTCCCCAACGCATCATCCTTGACAGTGAAGACACAAAGTCTTGTGCAGTGCTGATGCCTTTACAGAGACTTTGGTATGCATTAAGGTGTCTGAACAAAGATCTCTGTCCTAATTTTTAAAACTGTAGACACTTAAGCAAAAGAAACAAGGAGTAATGGAACTGATTATTCTTTCTGCCAGCGAACAGCTGCCTAAATGTACACATAAATGAAGCACTATTAACTACAAGAAACTTTTTCATGGATAGGTTTGTCTGTGCAGCCTTAGACTATGTACTCTCCAAAGCAGAGAAGGTAGCTAGTAAAATTTCTGCACCTACTGCAACATCTGATGACTGAGCCTGTCAATATTGAGTTTGTTGTGCCAAGGCTTTAGCTGTCCAGGATACATGCAGTATTGTTTTTCAAAGATTCAGACACTATATGCAGTGCTAGAGCTGTATCTATTTGTTTCACTTCCTCCAAAGCACCGAAGAAAAAATTCTATCTTCTTTCTTTTGAAGGGTGAAAATCAACAGCTTTTGACCATGATTACAGAAATCAATTAAAAGCCAGTCTCTGACTACACACCTGTACTTGGTTTTGGTTCAGTTTCTTAGGGCTTGAAGAACACTGCTTAAAAGCAAAGCCTGCTTGTGCTTAGGCAGATGCTACCTTGCTGAAGCTGGGAGACATGAAAAGTCTGTCCATTTGCATACATTAAGATTCTAGAGTACCTCGTTGTAGATTTATCCATCTGTTTCTGGCCACAATCAGGTTTTTGATATTTCTGTGTATTTGATACCCTCTCCTAAAGCCCAGTTGTACTTTCCTTTCAGAAATGGCTGTTTGCAACTGTTCAATAACTGTACCTTACTGTGTCCTAAGTCTTGCTTCTAAACCACAGGCATTTGGTTTTATGCAGCTGTAGCTAACAGATAATATAGATGTGCTGTTTTTCTTGCTGTTGCAGGTGTTTGGCTTTTTTTTTTGCTAGAGGCAGGTTCTTAGGAATTAAATTGGTCCTAATATGAAACAAAACTCTGAAAAGGCCAAAAATGAGGAAGAGGGCATATGTCAGCCCTTCTGTTAGGAAGTGAAAGGTTTCTACAGGTAGACAGGTCAGCTTTGATGTTTTCATTTTTACAGTGACAAGACTCCTAACAAATACCATTTTTGTGATCTTGTACTCAAAGTGATATTGCTGTAAATCTGTCTTGCAGCTTTTCGTGTAACTTAGTCAAAGCCAAGCTGTTTTTTTTTTAAATATGATCTTATTTTTCTTCAGGGTCAATTTTGTACTTTTAAAAAAATATTTCTGCTTTTACTGAGTCATTAACCCAGTGGTGCAGAGGAGGCAGCAGGCAGAACAGTGAGCATACCCACCCTACTCTCACCAACCAAAATGTGCCAGGGATCAGGAGCTGCTCAGGCACTGGTCTGAAGCATAAAGCAAGCAGTCTTGGAAACTTGCAGTTTCAGTCACCACCCCTATAGTTCAAGCATGGCTTTATCCAGGCACAGTATGGTATGGCAAGAGTAAGGATGGATGTGGGGAGGCTCAACTGCCATATATGCTGTTAGTTCTGAATAATCTGTGTTATAAATTTTGTAAACTTTTTAATGTGCTGAAACTTGGTTATGCGGTAACATTTACAAACAAGGGGTTATTTGTGTACTTGTTTTTGTATTTTGGTCTGATTTTTTTCATGGTTGTGCCCTAAGTCCAGATCACTGGGCAAATAGTTGTTAAACCTTTGAATTAAAACAAATAAATGCATTTTAATGGATCCTGTTCAGCTTTGTTATTATGCTAGGCTCCAAGTCTGTCTTGCTTAAGGCTTTGGAACCAGATAAGAAAACTGATTTCCCACTTCAATTTGTAGTATTAACAGTCAGAGAGAGATTTTAATATATTGGATAGCTAAGTAATCAAATCAGATAAGAATATGGATTCTCCTGTCCCAAGCAGTCTGTACTGTAGTCTACCTTGCATGTAGCAGTCTCTGTGAGAACAATGTTTACTGGGATTTCTGGAAGTTTTAAGCATTTTGGTATGATCTGAGCCTGTTATCAGTCAATCACCACAAGCCAAACCTGAGTTTAGTGGCAGACCTCACTAGAGGACATAAATCCTTTCATCACTGTTTAAATATTCCCTGTCCACGTCTTTCAGGTAAGGAGCTAAGGAAATGGTGTTACAGATGCTTTTCCTGTGCTGCTTCCACTATTTTTGCTACAACTTTGGCAGTGTCTTTTATTCCCCATACTATGGCACTTTAGAAGATTGTACATCAAGTACAGGACTTTTCAGTTTAAAATGTTGTTTAGAAAGCCACTGTAATCAAGGTACACCATAGGTGATGGCAAAATAGTTTCAAATGCACTTCAGAAGTGTTTCCAGCTATAATTAAAAATAAATTTAAATAGACTGTAATACTATTGTTGTGACCCAGTATATCTGACACACACAGGTATTTCATTGTGTAAGGAGCCTGGCTGGTACTATTCCTGGAAAATGAACATACTGGTTCCACCCACCTCTAATAATACAGGCACTAACCCTAACCTATAGAGAAGAAAGCTTTCATGCAGCTGGGGGATGGAACAAATTCTCCAGTTTCCTTTCTCTTGAACAGTACAAAGACTGATAGAGAACCTTAAGTAAAAATCTAGTAGGAAGTGCTTGATGGGAACCTGAGATGAATGAAGCAAGCAATTGCTTTTCTTTTTTAAGGCATGGCTAATTATTCTCTGTGTAGCTTTGTAATTAATGGTATTAAACAATGAAAGGCTGGCTTACAAACATGCATATAAGAATGTATGCTTTCACCTCTGGAACATCCTTAATACTATTTTTCTAGTTTGATTGTTGTAGTGTGATAGCTACATACCTGGCTAAAGGAGCAAGAGGAGTGAGAAACTTCTAGTATGAAGTTCTAAATACCATCTCAATGGTCTGAGCTTTGGGTGGAATTTATCCAGTTCAGACTAATGATACCAAAATGAGATACTAAAATGAGCTATTTAGTCAAGCAGGTTTCCTCTTCAGAGATGTGGGTTGTTTTTTAAGTCTTAAATCTTAAATTAAGGCTTTGAATCAAGTGGAGTAATGTTTAAAGTTAAACATAGAAAGTACAAAACTGACCTGATAACTGCTAAATATCCTGATATAAAAATAATGATGTAACTAATATAAATGCTGATTTAACTCGTAGTGCTTAGTGAATGACCCGAATTAGACTAAAAGCTGCATGCACCTGTCCCCAGTGTTCTGATGAGAAGAGGGTTAATTACAGGAAAATGTTTCTAATACATCATTAGCCTTTAACATTATGACTAAGTGCAAGTGCCCAATAGAACAAAAATTGACCAATGCACACAATCAAGCAGAGAAACATAAAAAGCAATGGTGATTCTTTTTCCTTATTTTATTGGGTAAATGATTTAAAAGGTAATAACAATAGTGTTAAAACTACTACAATATCTTTCCACAGCCGTTATCTCACAGACCCACAGATAACCTTCTATAATTTTTTTTTCCTTTTTCCTCATTTTACTCTTTTTTTTAAGCCATACTTATATTAAAATGCCCATTTCAACAATTTCTTCACACTAAGAGCAATTAAATGTAGAAGTAAGGAGGATCTAGTTATAAAGGAAGGGAGTTCAGGTAATCTGTGATATTATTGTAATCAATCAAGTTACTAAGGAAGGAAGGAAAAGACAGAGGCTTTACAAGCTACTCCAGGTAGCTCTAAGCCCGTTGTGTCACCATTGCATTAAAGATAACTGAAGATGCTGGTGAACAATTTAAAGTAATTTTTTTTTTTTTTTTTTTGTAACATATAAAACACTAAAATAACTTAGAAACTAGATCCAAATATCTTGAAAAGAATCAACTTTGATATACAAAAACAGTCATAAGTTGTTACAAAAGTTTCAAACAAAAGTTTGTTTTCTCAGTGCGTTTATGTACCAGCACAATTACTGGGTCCAGAGCAAAGAAAGAGGTTTTTATTTTTTTCTTTTAACAGTAATAAAAAACAAGGAAAACATCTTTGTATATAAAGAATCATTGCTGGTCTTGAGAATAAATGTAACCAGAAACCCTTAAATCTGAGAGGCACACTGTGGGTTTCTCTTTTTTTGTGTGTGTTTTTTGTGTGGTTTTTTCTTTTTTTTTCTTCCTTTTTTTTTTTTTTTTTTCTTCTTTTTTTTTTAACATAAAGGAAAGTCACCAGTTTCTTTCAATGGAGGAGGTATTCAGACTCCCCAAATAAACTTAATTAACATCACTAGCAAAAACCAGTTAGAAACTGTACAAAAATAAAAAAGTTAACACATTTAATCCTGCAGGGATTTTATAAGGACTGGAAGGCAGGCTTTAGGAGCAGCATTTGGGCATGGCTGGAGGCTTCTTTGGTTCGATCTAACACACGTAAGAGATGTAACCTACTCCAGACAACAATTTTAAAAACCCGCACAGTTGAAGACAAAGAGGTCCGTATACAAACGCCAGGGTGTGCAAAGGGATTTGGCTGCCTTGATTTCATTGTGTATCTGAGGTCAGAACTCTGGTGTGCCCTCCCCCTGCTATGGTCAGCTTTGGGGTTGAGATGGTGAAAAGTCAGTGCTACAGCAGTCACAGCAGGAGGAAGGCTGCTAGAAGCATGACTAAGTAAAAGTTTCACGTCAAGTCTACAGTTCTGTTTTCTAACTCACAGAAGAGGGTTTTTTAGAAACATAAAAGAATTAAATAAACCCCCAACAATCTCCCTAGTGGAATAAGGCAAACTGAGTAGTGCTTATAAAAAAAACTTAGCCAAAACCAGCTTTAAAAAACAAAAAACAAAAAACCTACTTGGTTGTACCTTCTTACAAAGTACCCCAAATTAAAAAAAAAACAAAAAAACAACTAAACCCAGCAATACATCTAAAAGGGTACATAACTACAAGGAAACATTTGTGAAAGCAATTGTTGATCAGCTCTAAGCAAACAGACCTATTCTGTCCCAGTGCATGTCACAGTGAACTGCACATTTTGTACAAATAAACCCACAATTACACAGAAACAATCTGTAGCATTTTCAGCACTTGTATGCTGAGGAGGTAGGTGCCCTAGAACACTGTCGATAGGCTGATTATTCCAATCTTTAAAAATAAAATAATCATACAATCTGATTGACCACAGACTCTGTAACAGTTTTTTAATCAGTGATACAAAATTCTGGTCCAGAAGGTCTGGCATTAATTAATTTCAAAAGCACACCTTTACAGTTTGTATAACACCCTTTTAACTATATTTTTAAGCAACAGCTACTGAGAGATAGACAAAAATGCATTGTGCATTATGCTGTATACAAAAAGGAGACAAAACTATCCTTTTTCCCCCCAAGCCATGGTGGGAAGTATTGCTGACCTTGTCCTTAAAAACCTGCAGGATTGTTTATTCAGTCTATCATTATTACACTGGTAAGAAATTCTGTATAACATCTGCATATATCGAAGATTTTTTAAAAAATCTGATATGATTTTAGATCCGCATGACCAGTCACGTGACCTGCTTGAGGTTGATTAGCACCTTTCAATACATATATATATTTATATATAATAGATCTTTTTAAAAAACTTCTACGATGAGCTCATCCAGAAGCATGAGCATGCTGTAACGAGATGACAGATAAAGATGGGGTTGGATGACTTTTTTTTTTTTTTTTTTGCAGCAGAATGATTCAGTTTGTGCTCAGTTTCCCTATAAGGGCAAGAAAAGAAACAACAAAACTCCATCAGGTAGCCACTTGTTCAAAATTTCCACTTGAAGGCTAATCCATTCAAAAGTGTTCCCCAAGTAGAAACAAGACAACAGTATCATCCAAAATAGCCTCTGTATAAACATCTATTAATTTTTGCAGCTTCTGGCTGGCATCTCTTGGCTCCCGAAATTTCAGGCCCTCTCCTTATAAATTAAGGCATCACAACTGAAAATGTTAATATTTGGACATCAAATGCTGTGGATGAAGGAATACCAAAGACCTTCTGTAAGAACTGCTGTAGGATTTATATGGCAAAGCTAGCTTCACATAAGGGATGAGCAAAACTTATCTGTATCTGGGTTTGAAACCTTACTGAAACGTTTTTGTAATTAGACAATTTTTTTAACAACTGAATTTTAATTGATTTTCACTATTTGATTTTATATATATATATATTTCACTGATTGGCAGTAACTGGAATTTCTGCTTATTGTGGCTCACTCAGTCATATTAGGAAGGTCTCTTCTAAAATAGATGGCATGTAATGTCCCTAGAATATGCACTGAACTGCAACAGGTATTAGTGGGAGTTCTGCAGGCACAGAAGCAAAAAGCTAGCTCCTACCATATCCTGGGCTTGCAAATACACCACGCATACCTTCTGCTAAATCCTATTTTTACAGCAGGTAAAAGTTCCAATGAGTTTTCTTTCTTCTACTGTGTGGAGGGGGCTCAGAATTATTACACAGCTCTCAAATACTATTCCTGTCATGGATGAAAACATGTAAAATTATGGCATACTTGTCCTGTGCTCAACAATCTTTTGTATTTTTTAGACAATAGTTAGCTTTATCTAACTATTCATGACTTGATAAAACTCAACAAGTTGAAAAGCAGAAGAAAGAACAAAACAGGGATTTTTCTTTTCCAGAATAGGTTTGCTATTAAAAAAACCACCCTCACATTAAAAAAATCCCCAAAGAACTGACACCAGAGCAGACTATGGTTTGCTAGGTGTCTAGTGTACTTGCTATATTTTTTCTATGAATTTTATATATAAGTCTATAGTTATGTCATAGTCAAAGGCACTAAAATCTAAATCCTTTTTTTTCCTAATATGACATCTGCTACTCACCAACCTGTTTCCAAAAACCAAATGTCACTCCTAATTTGAGATCATCAGAAAGGCATAATCTCATTCTTAATGCATTATTATGACAGGGGCTGGGTTGCCCTTGGTTCCCAGCACAGAATGGGAGACAAAGGTACTTGGTAGCCTACTGGATGATGTCATGCCCTATCAATTAGTCCACTTGATTCTGAAAATGCTGCCCTGTTAACCAACATTACTTCTCACTGTACATCTAATTGCTTCTCTTCATCCAAAAAAGCATTTTGCACGTGAGCCCTGACTTTTTGGCTCTATGTGCTGGATCTGAAGATCACGTATATAGATAGCTACATGAAATCTGTACTGTGGGAGTGAGATATTGTACACACAACATTATTAAGAACATTATGAAAATGCAATTCATTGTCTAGTATAATACCTGAATCTGATATGTTTCATTCCCTGTAACGCCTATTAAAGCAAAAGCCATTAATGCCTTTCTGCTAAGCAAAGCATCCCTAACTGTAATCCTTAAACTCTTCCTTCCATCCACAGTCACAGAAAGCCTTGATTGATATAATTCAATGTTAATGAAGTAGAAATTTAAAATTTCGTAAAAAACCCAAGGGCTATATATGCTGCAAAAAAATCTGCAGTGACTCAGTAATAAAAAAAGTATGGGATCTTTGTAGTAATGCAGTTGTCCCTCCCGTTGCCATGATGAGCTTAACCAACTAAGAAGCCTCAACATGGCAACGGAAACTATCATCATAAAATGGTACAGTAATAGAGATAACTAGACCAAGAAGGGGCAGGGTCTCCTGGGAAGAGGTCTGCAGAGAGGTCCAGTGACTGGTCATGCGGCTCTGTGTCAGGAATAATGGTTGTACGGTGGAAGGGGGTGCCCAATACCATTTTGGAAGTGATGGTGCTGACGATGGGCAAGGTACTCTGTGTAGCTCATTGTCATCTTCTCACTACGGTACCTAGAAAAGAGCAAAGCAGCAAATTCAAGAGCTGTTACCAGGAAGCTCCAAGTAGCACTAAAAATACTGCACTAGTGCTATCATCTTTGTACTTCTGATGTTAGGAATTGCACAACAGCAGGGAGGGAACCATGTGTCATTCTTGAATCACATGACAAATCTCAACATAAGTGCTTATGACAAATATTTTAACCTAATAGAACTATTACAAATTGTTGCCCACCATGTTGCTTTAAGTAGAGGAAAAAGAAACACATGAAGACTTATTGAGAATCTTCAACCAACTTCCCACATAAAACCTAAGAGAACAACTGTAAACAAGCTCCTCAGATTTTGGGGGGCTCTTTTTAAACAAGAAGTGTGAACTGTGTGCCAAATTCTGCTTTTAAAATTTTTGGGGTCTGAAAAAAACACAACACATGGCTCAAGCACTTGCACTCACACACCAGCACAAAAGTTTGGCTGAGTTCCTGACTGCAGCAATCAAGGTGGCAGATGCATTTGCTTCTATTGCCTCTTTGCCAGGGGAACAGAGCAGAACACCTTATTACACTTGCAGCTTTTTGCTTCAGTCCATATGTTTCACAGCACCAAAGGTGCCCAGGCTGACTTGACACAACAGCATTTGTTAATGATGTACTAATTTAACAAGTGGCCACTGGTCCTGATGGAGGGATTAGCTGCAGCTCTTCTGGAATTGCTGTGAATGGTGTGTGAGCTGGTCTGTGAATGAAATCCCATGGCACTGGGAAACTAAACCGTAAGCTTGGCAGTTGCTGAAGGTGGCTGTAAGTGGGTCAAAGCAGGCCAAAGGCAGCCTGACTAGAATCACATCTGCTTATTTCAGCAGGTGGAAGAGAAAATACAGTTCCTGTCCTTATGCATTCTAGGCACCTGGAATGGGAACACTTCTTTCAGCTCCACTGTTTTTAGTTCTCCAAACATGGCCAGAACTACTGGGTATTAATTTGAAGTAAAGATAGTTAACAACAGGCCAGTCCAGATTAGCAGTTTAAAGCTTTATTTACACACAGGGCATTTACTTCAATTAAGAGATTTGAAAAAGAAGTTAGAACTTATTACATTCATCTGATAGATGTTTTACTGTATGACAGGAAGTTATTGAAATGAGGTTGTGTAAAACGTTGTCTGATACTGGGAAAGGGTTACTATTTTAATACATAGTGTTTTCAGTATGTCAACAGAGGTTTAGATTTTAAAGCCAAAAAATTTCTTCTGAACATTAAAAACTATGCTTTGTTTATTCCACTTACCAGACTAGTGATTTTGATAGCATTTTGTGTACTGTGAATTCAGATAGACTAAAACCAGGGGCTTTAGTGGGGTGTTAGTTTTTTGGGGAGTAAGTGGGTTTTTTCTTGGAGGGGGGGTTGTTTACTTTGTTTTGTTTTCTTCTGCGGTCCCATGCCATTGCTTCAAACAGCATCATGTAGCTGGAAGAAAGTGTGTGCAATATACAATTTTGGCTTATTGGAAAAATATATGCTTTATTTACTAAGGTATACAGAAGTTATCATTTAAGAACTACAGCACCATTCCTCTTGCCCTCAGTTATTTCCACGTTCTTTTTGAACTGAATAGGTTTATAAGTAAATAAATTAAAAGAAGATTGGGTTTTGCATTTGGAAATTTACCTGGATTCTCTAAGTCCTTCCTCCCTAATTTAACCTTCAGAATAGAACGTTTTTCTCAATCACAGGTACTCCAAAGTAATCAGGTTCCTACAAGAATCTGGAATTCTGAGTAGCCATTGAGACACAAAGTCTTTATTCTTCATCATTGAACAAGTAATTCCTCTAATATTAAAGTATTTTTCTAAGAATTTCTGTCTTGTCTAAACATATTTGCTGTTACTGATAAGTAGTGGCAAGATTTTTAGATGAAGGTAACATGTATGGAAGCTGAAAAGAAACAAAATCTCAGATATTTGCCCTATATAAAAGCATAAACAATCAGGAGAGTCCAAGTACTTTCAAATGAAAGGATTGGGTTTTAACTATTGACAAGAAAGTCAAGTCAGGCCTACATCTAGTTTCACAAAGAAGGAAGGATTTCCAAAGAAATCAGGACACAAAAAAAGGAGTAATACATACAACATTTTTAGAACTTGTGACCATACAAGTCCCTAACAGTTGATAAAAGATAGGAGGGTCTGGACAATGGATTCTGACTTTGATGTGTATTAATAGTATGACCTCTCTCAAGAGGATGAACAGTCAGTACCTTCCTTATGATGTAAACAACTTTTGTTTCTCCCAGCATGGAACAGATAACTAGAGTTCAGCAGTCATCTTGAACAGCAGGCTTAAAAAATACATAGTTTGAGAGGCAATGTTATCCACAATTACCCCTCTACCCTTCCCTGCTTAACTGTGTTATAACGGGCTGATAACATCTGCTGAATATCAGAATATCTGCTACTATTTCGGCTACTCAGGAGCACATTTTATTACATAAATAAGAACTTACCAGTAATGACATCTCATCACAGTATAAGAAAAGCAGGACTTATCTGTTGTATCCCATGATGCATACCTGGTTAGCTTTATTGTTTTCCTGAATTCATTAGTGATCGGAGCTTTGTATCCTCCTTTCCTCAACAAGGAATCTATGGTTTGAATGTGGTCCCATCCTGTTGAGTTTGTAAAAATTGAGAGTTGTAAAAATTAATGAGAAATATAGCAACAGGAATAAATGTTACAGAAACACAGTAAAGTGCAGTGTCACTGACAACGAAAGTGAACTGCTGAAGTTCTGTACAGAACACAGATCATCTCTACTGAGAACAGTTGAAAGAAATATGATCTATAGCATTTATTTACACACAGAGTTTGCTCTACAAACAACATATGTTTTTGTCTCATAGTTGAAATATTTTAAAAGTGGACCCACTATATCCAGGTGTCCTAGACTGGGGACAAGAGACAAAATTAAACTTTTCTGAAGTGTTCAGGTATGATCATGTATCATAATCACTTTACACATTTTAAGTGGCTATGAAAGTATGAAAAATTAAATTTCTGCATAAACCAAAATTTAAAACAATTACTAGTTGACTAGTGTAGGCAATAAATATCACTTTACAGTGGTATTTCTAGTTTCAGAATTAGTATACATATAATAGGTGGCTGGGTAATATAAAAAGGTGATGGATTAAAAATACAGAAAGTCTTCATGATGCTCAAAACTCCTATTTATTAATTTAAAAAATCCTGGTATTTTAAGTAGCTGCTAGACATGTTATTTCCAAAAGATGGAATTAGGCTGGTCACAGTGGTACATTATTTGGACTTCCTTATCAAAAGTATCAGCTGTTAAGATAATTGACCAGACATCCCATCACTTAACAGAGTTCTTACATGTCACTAATATCACAGGATAACTATCCAAAAACTGGCAGCTTTTAACAGCTCTGAAGTTGGTTTACAGCACTGTACCACCCCATCCACGTTTTACTTTCCTACAACTACACTGCATTTATTTTGTGTTCAAAAAACAGCTAGAGTTCACTGCATCCTTATAAGGGAACTGATACAGCTATGTAATTGGCATTATATATAATAGTCTTCTTACAATTAAATATTGCTCCATCATCTGACATCAGTGCAAGGTCAAATATTGCATTTTAGATTTATATGCATGTTTAAATTCTTCACCAGATCATATGAAATAAAGTGCAACAATGACCTTGCTCCTTTGCAACCTCCGGTAAGTAGGTGGCGGTGCGTTTTGATCCTTTTTCATTGATGAATTCTATTCTAATGCCGTGTACACCCACCTGCAAGAAATTGGCAGCTTTTTTAGAACATTTAAAAAAAAAAAAAAACAAAGAAAAAAACCCAAGAAATTTCTAACGTGCTAAAACCCCAAAAGCAAGCATTTCTGTGGTTAATACCATTTTGCAGGAAGTTTCAAAAGGTGGCACTGGAGCAAGTGTAATCTTTTCAAAAGGTGTTCACCTCACAGTGTTGCAAGGTCAGTGGCAGTACACACACAGTCCTCAGCATCCCACCTCAGAGCTTCAGAAGATGCAGAAGTTGTTCTGTCTCTGAGCTTGCTGTCTGCCTCTGACACTGGCAGCAATGCTGCTGCTGCTGATGAAATCACCCAGTCACCAGATACGGTCTTCAGGCAACCAAGCAGCTGGCAAATCTAATGATGCTTCAAGTAAGAGCATTAATTTTGTTCAAAGTAGTAACTGAACAAAGTAAGATTCAACACACTACAAACTCGAGCCCTTGGCCTTCAAAATTTCTGCTAATGCATGACATGGAAAAGGAGATATTCCAAAGCTTCAGGCTCCTATTTCCATACTACTAAGTACTCCAATGTGATAAAGTTTAAGTATGGAAACCAAAATTACTAATACCAAGTAGTTACAGGTCAATCAAGTAGAACTGCCAAAAAAAACCCAAAACCAAAACCAAACAAACACACACACACACACACAAAAAAATGAAAATGAAGAGGTCAAGCTTAAAAGGCTAGAATGTTATTTGGTATAGCATATGTTTAGGACACAAAATTAATTGCAAAGTGCTGTAAGAGTTTTTCCAGTGAAAATCTATTTTACTGTCACTGCACGACAGTCAAAAAAAGAAAATATGAATATTTGCAAAGTTTTAGCAGCTTTTAAGTTAACATATATGTTTATATTAATACTTTATTTTCTCATCTTTATATATGATTTAATAATGGGGAAATAGGAGAAAGAGTCTGTTTTGTGGTCAGCCGTGGCCTCAACAGTTTTTCACTAATAACTTGGCATTCAACATTCTTCAGTATGAAAAATTACTTTGAGATCAACAAATTATAGTTCACTGCAAATTTTAATGTGATACTTCATTACCAAACATTCCTAAACCTAATTTTCATAATGGATATATAACCACTAGAGAGATCAAGTCTGTATAGAAATGATGCAATTATAAACCCAAAGAACCTGAAAGTAAAATGAGACAGTGTTAAAAGCTGAAATGAGCCTGGTGAGTTTATTCCAAGAACAGAGTTAGTTTTTGTAGTCAGTGAGTTATTAGCCAGAGATTTTGTAACTGACTGTTTTCAGTTGCCTAAGCAAATACTTTTAGGTTTTGCACATCTTCAGATCCTGCAGAATATTATTTGAACTCTACATAATTGTTTTGCATACTAGTGTTCATGTAGTATTTGTGAGAAACTAACCAGAAGCATTAGTGATTCCTAGTGCAGTAGATAACTGCATTGCACAGGGTATTTCCATTAACTATTGTAATGGATTTTTAGGCCCATGTCTGTAGAAGAAAAAGATGTAGAGCAAAATGAATAAGGCAACACAACTGCACCCACAATTCCTCTGGTTGGGAAAATCTCATAGCATTCTGTGAAGCATGAATTCCAACTGTGTAGCTCAGCAGTCCTCTTAGTGCAGCACAAAGGGCTGGTGACTGTTTAGCTCCAACTGATCTAAACCAGGCCTGAGTGAAACAAATGGAAGCTACACACAGCAAAATAATGATCCACACTAAGACTGGGCAGGCATAGTTACGTATTTATTTTGACTTCCTCAGAAGACCAGTGTTCCTGCACTGATGAAAACTTCTGGAAAATTTCCCAAAATATTCCTCTCTAAGATGGGAGGTAAGGGGCAGGGACATCTTCAGAAGGCATTAAATGTAACTGGCTCATCAACCAGGCTCAGTACAGAACTTGATCCAAATCATCTGTGATCTTAGAACTTGATCATCATCTGTGCAGTTCAGAAAAACAAACCAAACAATCTTCTGCAGAGTGAGTTTAAGTTGTCTTATCTATTGCCATTTATTAGGGAAATTACTGCATCCAGGTACCCTCTCAGCTGCAAAACCCCACACCATTGCTGTATCAGCCTCCCCATTGGAGAGGAAACTGTTTAGACTGATGCTGTTGTGAGAGGAAAGCCAGAAGAGACTTCAAAAGGCAACAAACCAATCTCCTCCACTGTCTACTGCATACTACATACCCAGTGCTTGTGAATATAAACTTTTGGGCCCACTGTATAAGTGGCTAGAGGCTACCTAAAACTAGGCCCAGTAACATCATTTTAATTAAAAAATACAGACCTTTCACTCAATCTAAGGACTGATTGCATTATACTGCAATTTTTATTTTACTTCTGAAGTGACCTCAACAGACTTTGTTGTGTTTATACACAGTTCATGCTCATTTATATGCAATCTTTTTCTTTACATGCACCTCAGGATAGGAGAAAATACACCATATTTCTTATTTTGCCAATTCATTTTGGCACTTGTTAGCTTACTGCCCATAGTACCAGTCTCTATATATCTATCTCAGTTGGGCTCATTATTCCAAAACCCACCCTGAAACCAAAGTTCAAGCAGCTCCCATGTTTGACTGTTCTGACCCAATGTTCAACAGACAGTTCACACATCTGGTCCTCTTGTACTGACTCTCCAACCATACTGAGAGGAACAAGTAATATTTTTCTTGTTGGACTACCAACATGGAATTACATCAAGCCTTGTTGAAATTCAAGCTTTTAGTCTACTGTGGAGTAAATTATCATCAACTGACCATTCTGGTTGGTTTTGTCTACTACACTGAAATCTGTAAGAGATTTGCGTGGAATTGTCACTAATCAGTTTAAGATGAATAAATTGTAAATGCTTTCTCAGAAATACATTGAAGCAGGTAACAAAGAAGTCTGTCAAACAGGATTCCACATTGAATACTCCATAGCTGGAGTAGTGCAACACCTCCTTGGTTGTTACAAACAAGTGTCTGCCAGTTCCCTCCCTACGTGCTGTTCCATGCCAGGCTCTGCTGCCTCTCCTGTCTCCAGGCACAAGCACTCACAAGTTGAACCGGATGAGACTGTTGCAGGTTAGGGCTGGTCCTTCCACTGACTCGTGCTCTCTTAGCTCAATCTTGGACAAGCAGCAAACCATCTACATTTTCAAACAAAAAAGCTGGACTATAACGTGTACAATATTCCTTCTGATTTAACAATGGAAGCCAAAGACTCCTCGGAAGATATGCTCTCTGCTTCATGACAAGCATTCTTTTTTAAATGAATCATTTATTTACATACATGAATCACTGAATAACACCCAAAAGAATAAAAGATCAAGACTCTTCTCTCTTCTAAGGAATATAAGCTTTAAGAGTTGCTGGTGCTGCTGCACTTGCAGGAAGGAATTTCTACAGCTCCTAAATGTACTAATTTTGTCAACAATGGAAAGCCACCTTTCAGCCAACATTATTGGCTACAACTATTTGAGCTAATATTTAAACCAATGCCTTTTGTATCAACACAGCAAGCACATACGATTCTCCAGATGTTACTTCACTGAAGAACACCAACTTCAGGGCAAAGATCTCTTTAAAGGTATTTTAAGGAAGAGAAGTGGGTCAATTCTAGTTAATTATTACCTTGCTGGAATTACAATACTGTTTTCCAATAAGTTGCTTATTATAATTACATACAATCATAATATTTTATGATGTTTTATTTAAAAAAGGGAGGCTAAATTAGCAAGACTGGCATTACCTTCTAGCAAAAACCCCACAGATTCTTAATTAAATTAATGTGAAAATAAATTAAAAAGGTGTTCATTTGCTGCAACATGAAATAGAAAAGGAGTAGAGGCATTTCTATTTCTAGAAAAAAAGGCAGGCAGGGGATACACGAAAACATTTGCCATTGTAAGGTATCTTGCAACCACACCCTCTCAAGGAGTCAGAGCCTGAAGCACAAAGTTGGAATTGCAAGACCTACAACATGATCACACACACACAGTTTCTGGGATATGAATCCACTCACAAGACCTCCTGAGTTCAGGTTTATTTGCCCAAAACTGCAGACTTGGAAGCTTGACAAACCAAATCGGAGTTCTTCCTAAAGAATCCAAAGCCATGATATTTCACAGCCATCTGTTCAAACTCTTGTACATTCCTTCTTTTGGAGGGCTGCTAACTACACACAGTGCCCAGTGCAACAGGATATGCAAGGTTATTTGCTTTAAGAATCCACAGCAAAATTGGAAGCATCCTGAGGCAGGAATTCAAATTTGTGCAGGAAAAAAAAAAAAGACCTGGTAGAAAGACAGATCAAAAAGATGAACTCAAGAAGAATGGAAACACAGATAAAGCCCAGCTTTTATCTGGGGAAGGAATGATTGCTGTCAATATCAAATGTGTTCTAAAATAATTGGTCATTATTACTTGTCTCCCAAGTAGTCCTTTGATATATAATGTTTAATAAAAGAGCAGTACTATCAAAAGAAGAAGCATTTCTTAAGATTTGCTCTTGTTGCACCTTTCTGCAAGACAGAAAGTTGGTGAAACTCCACCCCAGAAGCAGCTGAACTGCAGCAACATTTCATGTGTTCTAACAGAAATGAAGAAACAGTTGATACATTCCCAGTTGTTTCAATGCCCTACATCAGTTCAGCTACTAAAGTGCACTGCGATTCAGATAAAGTCACGTGTAAAGTAAAAAAGCTAAATTATAGCTTAGGAAGCCTCCTCCTGAACCATGGTACTGACGTGGTCCTTTAGAAGTTTGAACTTTTAAAAAAATTATTTGAAAATGGAGCAATTTGAAAAATCATATGGCAGCTAATAGCAGTCAATTCACTAGAACCTGCTGCTAGTTGAATTTTCTGGTGCAAAAGGATCTCATGTTGCTTTTTACAACTGAAATGATAATTTATTTAGTTTGGAAGGATAATTCATTAATCAGAGAAAAGCAGACTTACACTCTGCTTCAGGAGACAGGAGGCATTCCTAAGCCTTATCTTCAAATGCTCTTGTCTCTAAGCCACCAGAGTACTGCGAGTTGTACACATTGGTAATTTTAACATATTGAGACCTCTATCAGCATCATCAGTAGCACACCTACAGAAGAAATGTCTCCTAAGCAGGCAATATTTTTTAGGATGACCTGAAAATCAGCATTATATGAAAGATGCAGAATCTCTGTTTACATCAGACTCTAGACATGCTGAAATGTCTTTTTGCCATTACTATCGTGTAGCTGCAGTTACCTTAAAAGCAATGTAGATGACATCAGCGATCTCTCTGACAGGGGCACAAACAGGGATGAAGCATTTTTTTACAGATGAACAATTACAAATTTTCTCTCTCTCTTATTTATACACACTCCCCTACAGCTTTTGCATGCAAAGCTTGTGGGTCACCCACAACTTTATACAGCACAATAACTTGAGAAGCATGTTTTACTTCTAGGAAAAAAGAAGAAAAAAACCCCAAAGTCATGGTACCCACTTTCAGGCCATGTCTTAGAATTCCTAGGAATTTACAAGAGGTTTTTAAAAAACTATGATTAAAAAAAACTTCAGTGAAATAAAACCAAAGAAAGGATAACACAAGGACTATTACATTTTTTACCACTCCATTCTTCCCTCTGAAGTTGGGGCTTTCCAAGAACAATCATAAGAACCCATAAATCCAGTCAGAACTGAGCAAGAACTACATTAAGGTTGTTTACACTGTTACTCAAGTCTCAGTGATTCTGCAAGAAGATGTAGGAAGGACATGGGAAGTAAAAACCTGCTTTGTTTCTTAAGAAAACTGAAGTTATGAAACAGCAGTCTCCCAAGGAACAAAGTTAAAACCAGTCTTTCCAAGAGGGTGGATTTTGGAACCAAGGCTTTGGTTTCAGCTTCTCTTTAATGATAAGTATTTTCACTATCTTAGAAGTTTATTACTGAGAGAATGAACCAGCATCTAATAATACTTATAACTACCAGATGGGAAGAGCTAAATGCTATTCCATTATGCACTTAGAGACATTGTCTGAGCATATAGAGTCTGATTTTTAATAAATTATAATAGATGAAATAAAATTGAAAACGTCACTATGGTTACTACCAGAAGTCAACTTAGAAAAGCAGAAAAATTCTATTGGTTTTCATTCTGACTTCTAGTTTGGTTTAGTATTAAAAGTCACTACAGTTTTTACTACTTGGAAACATTATTTAAAGCACTCTAAGGGCTCAGGGACAAGACAAACTACTTCTCTCAAAAAAAGCTTCGTGTTGAGAATGCACACTGTTTTCAGCTAAAATTTCCTTTTTGGTCTGAATAATTCTGTTTATGGTGGAAATGCTGATAAACCCCAAAGGGAACTTAAATTCATCTCATTCAGAATTACATACCAGGGGGTAAAAGGCCCTTGCTATTATGAGCTGAGCAGAAAACACATTTTTTATCAGATTTTCAACTCCTATAAAATTCGTAATGCTGAGGTTACTGCTGGATACCACTGGGTCTCTCTCGCCATTTTAACAACAAAAGAAGTTTCTATTCAATATACATTTGTTACCTGTGAATACAATAGAAAGCCTCTTCTCTTAAAGAAATCCTGAATATTTAGAGGAGCTAAGTCATTATTAAAGTGAAACACTGCAACTTGTGCGGTGTCTTTGGCCCTAGGGCATGTCCAGTATGACAATTTCAGATTTTTTTTTTTAATGTCCATTGAAACATATACTGAAAGAGCAACACAACAGTCACACTGATGAGAAGTTCATCTTAAGTCCAGTAACTTGTTTTTTACAAGTGTCTAAGACCAAAGACTTTGGGAAAATGCAGAAGAACACCAGTAACACTTCCTCCAGTACTCCTTCCCAGAAATTACTCTAAAAGCAGCATTTGTTTCTTAATCTCTTTTACGCTGCTGTTCCAAGAGAGTGCATGCAGGTTTCCTAGAATCTACCAGTTAAAATAGATTCAGCTCCACGAAGTAGTGAAGAAAAACAAGACCAATGGTTTACTTGGCGACACTGTGTACAGGTTTTGCAGGGTCTGTGCAGGTCACTTGCTCTGAAAGCAAAGTTCTGGGAAAGATAAAAAGCTCACTCCTACAAGCTAAATAAGGCAGCTTGCTTTGGGATTGCAGTGTTTTGCAATGCTTGTTAACTTCGAGTACGTAAATGGGTAAAAATACAACTTAATTCCATTTTCATAGCTCAGACTTTTAAGGTCATGACAGTTTTACCAAAAAGGATCTTTTGAATCTACGCACAAAACATGTAGAGAGTGCAAACCAGTCACAACTACATTAAATATATGCAAATGATTTAAAAGGTGGGACTTCTGCTATAGATGTTCATGGTATCAAAGTAGTTTTCTAAAAATTTATCTGACATCCTTACCTCCCAGTCCATGTAGTCACATACATCTTCAAAGTTAGTGAGTAGAGAAACTGAGCAGAAAAGCCGTGGCAGCTCGTCCCTCGTCATTGGGGGGAAACGACTATCTTTAAGGGCACTGTTGAAGACAAAACAGAATTTCAAAGGATTTTTTTTTTTTTGTTGGTTTTCTTAAGTTTAAGGATCTAATGAATTAACTGAAAAGTATAAAGGACAAAAAAAATCCTGATCAAATGATGACCAGTTGGATAATCCCGTTGCCAGGGGAACACACTGACCAACATTCCCAACTTTTTCCTCAGACACTTGTTCCTGGCTTGTCAGTCAGGTGGTGCTCTCAGGGTCATTCCTTCCTGAGCTGATTTTGCTACCGTGACAATCATATTAATGAAGCAGCAGAAAGTTTTTTGAAAAAGTTACAAAAGCAATAATAGCGCTTCTACCTGCAGTTTAGTTAATCCCTTTCAACAAAGGATTAAACCATACAGCATGAAGTAGAAGGGGAAATTCTATAGCCTCCAATAATCAAACATGTAATACAGTAATCAAACTGTAGAACTTAATCGTGCAGTGAAAAAAATCCAAACAAGCAAAATATTCTCAAAAAAAACCAAACTGATTTTTACTGGGAAAGGTGAATATAAATATGCTAAAACATCCGAGGGCCCTACAGACCTATAAACCTGCAGGACTTGAAGATGTTCTGCAAAGCAGAGGAAATGATTAGTACAGGGAAGCTTGAAAACTGCTGAACTAATCCTAGGCTAATGTACCAGTCTATAGACAAAGACACCTAATGGGGTGAAATTCAATACAGAGAGGAGCTATCTGTGCACATTCCAGCACGCTTTGAAAAACAAAGCAGTTAACAGACAGCAGTACCACAAGTGAGAACATTTGTAAAAAACTACTTGCATAAGTTTGATTAAGAATCAGTTAAATTGGAAAAGGGAAGGTTAAAGCAACTCATAGTTTGGTTTTCTTAAGATTTGAAATATCATATGTACAAATACAAACATGCTTATCCTCAACAAAACCAGTGATCTGCTGAGGTTTTTCATGAGTAAAGACAATTTAAAATTAAGAGACTTATTAAAGTACTACCAAGTTCTTCACATCTCATTGTTTTATCTAACAATTAGATCATTCTTATTTGTTTTAATTGGCATTCAGCCAGTGGTTGCCATTAGCTGATAAATTACAGCCATGGCCATGGTGTTGAGAATATGGCTCAAGTCTCTACATCATATACTACCACAAAGAACAGTGTTATTTCATTAAAGCAGACCAAATACAGACATCTAAGCAAAAAAATGTGAAGTTTAGCTAAAGGGAATCATCGTATGTATAACCAGAAACAGCTTCCCATCATTAATTCATACCATACACTTAAGAGTTAAAATAGAAACCTTTTTCTGGGGCAAGGGGGTGGTAGGATTTTTCCCAGATATGCTAAAAATTACAAAAAAAAAAGGAACATAGTATTGGAATTTAGACTAGAATTTTTTCTCTAAGCTTTGATATTTTTATATTGCAAAATAGGTCAGAAATTTAGATTTTCATTAGGAAGACAAATTCATTATCTAATTAAGGAATGGTTAGCAGGCCTACTCTATGCATTATTTAGAGGTAATTCCAGGCAACTCCAGATAAAGTTGCCATAGATGTGAGTGAAGCTGTCAGGACAGTAAAAACCAAGATAAATCTTTTGATGTTTATGTTGTATAGCCAGGTCTACATAGACCTGGGAAGACCTGAGAACTCTGAGAAGGTTTAAAGCATAATGCCTTTGATATTTCACTCATGACTTAAAGTGAAGATGTATCAAAGGATGGTATTCTCCAAGGTTTTGTTGATGGGATTTGCAAAGCTTTGTAACTGCTGGGAACCAGGCAAAGCTGCCATCTTCTGTTGCCTGGTGTTTTGGTGCAACATCAGAAATCAATGCATAGAGCCACAGTGGAACAGTGACATGAAAATACAAACAGCTAATTCAGCCCTCATATCCCTCCACACACAGGGTAGGGGGACACAGTAAAAAATATATACATGTATACAAAGGGAGGATACTCTGAACACAGAGACAGCTCAAACCAGAAGTCCATCTAGCCTACTGTTAAGTAATGACCAACAGTATTAAGTAATGCCCAATGTAAGAACACTGTGCATAACCACAAGTATCTTCCTGGAATACTCTCCAGGAATCCAGCTGTTTATAGCTTTGGAATTTTGAACTACAGATGGTATCTCTGCACTGAAAAGCTTTTCATATTTTACCCCACCTTTTACTATGAACTCATGTTCAGATACTCCAGCCCTCTTCAAATCCTTGCTAACCATGAGTTACATGCACATTTCTCATGTCCCCAACATATGCTGTACCACTACCATGTAACCAATTTATTTGAATACACTGCTGAAAAGCACCCAGAATTCAGCCATTATCCTTAAGCCTAAACTTTACCTCTGTAGGTAGTGACTAGATCCCTGTCTACTGACTGTTGTGATGGTATCAGTAAAACAAATAGGTGGCATCAGGAGAGCTCCTTGTGGGCAGCTGTCTCCACTGGGTCCCTCCTGAGCTCTCAATAGGAACCAGACTGGCATCACCCTCACAAACATCACTACATCTCAACACTTCCCAAGGGTATAAAAGCTTGGATGAGTTCTACTGTTGTTCTGTTCTGGGAAGAAAGAATTATCAGTTTCTAGAGGCAGCAGTTTGGCACTTACCATATATTTCATATACTCTACAAAGACCAATGCCTGTGAATTCTCACTTTTTTCTCATCTGCCATGTTACTGTGCCTTTGAATTAAAGGGTAGAGTGGAAGTAACTAGTAAAATAAATTGGAAAAAATTAGGCAGAGGTCAAAACTAGTTTTAAAGAAAGAAATTACTAATTTAAAAAGCATTTTTCAAACAATCTGTTCTTCATTAATGCCTAGAACTAATGTATTTATATTGCCCCTGACTAAATGGAAGTACATAGTAGTGTGAAGTGGTTGAAGGAAGCTGTGCCAAGCAAGGGGAATTCTAGCTGCCCAAGAAAAGGACATGAGTTTTTCCACATGGAGTTGTGCTCCATGATAAAAGTAAAGCAGCCAGTGTCAAAATCGAATCCTGTTCCAAGAAAACTATTTTTAGACACAAAATGCATGCACACACATGCATAGTCTTTTTAGTTAAATACACTTTATTTCTGCAGTCTTGGGTGTCCTACTAAGATCAAGTAATTGCCAGTCAAGAAAAAAACAAACCAAAGTGTTACTCAGCTATCAGTTTTTCTTCAGCTGTGCTATGGAAATCTCAGCTTCTCCTCAAATGAAGTTTATTTGGCCATAAGCTGTCAAAAATATTTTTCAGTAATTTTATTTTCCATGTTCAACTGCTTGTTTTTTGGGACATAGAAAAGGATGCAGACACTTTAAAGTCATTGAAAATCAGACTGTACCGAGAAGGAAGTTATTCAACATATTTTGAATTACTATGACAAACAGCATGAAATTTAGCAAAAATATACAATGAAGGTTTTTATTCCTTAAGACATCTTGGTGACAATCACATCTACAGGTCCAAACTGGATAGAGGGTTTAGACAAAAATGGGATAGTTTTGTACTGTGGGGGTTTAAACATGACTCAGTGAATGCAAAGGAAAGGGTCAAACACTGGTGTGATACAAGTGACACTCATGTTTATAGCAGTGTAAATGAGGCACAGACATTGAGTGACACAATTTCAGAGGCTTTCACTGTGAGTCAGTGAGAGGACCCAGAACAGAATCCAAGATCCTCAACTCCTAAACATCTACTTTTTGTGACAGCCTCTCTTTCACAATCTGCTCCCCATGTAGAAACATAGATCCCAGAGGATTCATCAGAATAGAACTGATAAGTAAAATAAGTTTTTAAAAACACATTAATTTCCCATCACTTCTTTAGTTCACTCTGTTGTAGTTCATTTTCTCTTCACCAGCCTCTGATATTGAACGCAGCTAAACCAAACCACAAGTTTTTGGTATGATACAATTCTTCAAATATAGAGTTATGAAAAAGAGGCTTAAAGATCTCATTTTACAGATTATTCCTTCTTCTGGTAAACTCTGAAAGCCTCTTTTCATGAAGCTCAGTAAGGTTCCTGATTCTATCACCAAGTGAGATGTTCTTAGTAGAATTACCTTAGAAAATACATCTAAGAAAGAAACAGCCCTGTGAAACTAAACTTAGCCCAAAGGGCCTAGACACTGTTCTTCCATTGATTCAAAACATCCTGAAATTAGTGAGTGGCAAACTTGCTGGATTTTAGGGAACAGCAAAGACACGGTAGCAACAAGAGACACTTGGTGCCAGGGTTTCAGAAAAAAACCTGTCAATATTTTTCATTTTCCCATTGCAGGGTTACTGATCAGCCAATTTAGTTAAGATTTTTAGTTTTTCATTCAGTAATTGAAATTAAGGAGCTCTTAAGAAGATCCCCAGTATTTTCCTAATAAAAATCAGCTATCATAATTCAGTTTGTCAGACAACAGAAAAAAAAAGGCAGTTTCCAAGTCACAATCTGCAACTAATTTTCAAGCCAGAAAAACAGGGCAGTGTGCTCTTCTTCAGAAACTGAAATTATTATGAATTAAATTCTCCTCGCTTTCAGCATGAGAGATCAGACAGCCTAGCAGTACCCACATGACAGCCTTCTAGCAACATCTATTAATGACCAGCAGAGTTTTGCCAACTTAAATGGAGATTTCAAGCAGTGATTTACACACATCATCAAATCACTTCAATGCAAGGAAAAAAATTCTTTATATTGTCTTTTTTTTTCTTTCTGGAAAAATTTTCAGGAAACAAAACAACTGTGCATGACGTGTTCTTCCTGAACCCTCCCTTACATTAGGGAGACAGAAAGGGAAAGAACAACAGTTATACTTCCTGCAAATTATGTTGCTAAGTGGCAGTCACAGGGTAAAAAAAGAAATACACACTTGTTGACATTTGGCATAGAAATACTTTTCTGAAGTTCTTTGCCTGTTTTATTAGCAGAGCACATCAGGTAAATGCCTGAATAAAAATGGCTGTATTTATGGCTGTAAACTGGAGATTTTGTCTGCACTTCATAATTGAAATGGCAATTCTTGAAAGACGTATTTATAATATAGTAGCAGATAAACTTAAATACATGAGGGAGAAAAAAAAAAAAAAGATCTTAGATATTTTGTTTGGAATACTGGGACCCAAGCAGAGAGAATTCCGTTATATTGCATTCAGCTGTTCACCACTTCACTTGTGTTTTCCAAACAAGTTCAGCAGAAGAGGTGTTTACAGAATCTATCTGGGGGTACTTGGGATTTCCAGACAAACACGGTCTGGGATGCTTTTGATGCATCTGCAGCCAGCATGGGTATCTGTTAGGAGACTGAGCTAATGTGCACCTGCAGAAGGACCACTGCCTGAAACTCCTGGAGGTTTAAGCACTGCTGGTTCTTCAGATGGGTCTGTCAGCCTTATGTAAATACCAAATGAAAATGATCAAGCTCCTCACTTATTATTACAAAATTTCATGTAAAAAAAGCAAGCTTATATCCACAGAAGCTGTAAAAGCTAAGACTTCCATAAATTTAAACAGAAATTTTTAAAAGAAGAAAAAAAAAGATTTATTTTTTTTTTCTGCTGCTCTGACAATTGCCCAGAGAAATATCCCATCACACTCTGGATTCTTCCAAATAAACCCTGTTCACCATTATGCCACAATAACGTTACACTGTGTGGTAATAACGCCTGAAATTCATTTCTATTTCTTACTGCTGTAATCTATCAAGGAAATAATGAAGGCTTTTATGGAGAGGTTCTTAAAATTTAGGAGAATTCTGTACGTGTGCTGTTACGGCCTTTAAGTGGAAAACTATTATCACAGAAGTTGCAGCTCCTGAAATCTGTTCACATCAGAAAGCACAATGCAGTCAGAACTAAAAAAAAAATATAAACCCACCAAATGTTAATGTAATCAGGACAATACAATATTAAGAATCAAAGTTCTATTGCTTCAGCTTCCTTATTGCTTCTTGAAGCCAAAAATCATAGAATCATAGAGTGGTTTGGGTTAGAAGGGATCATCTAGATCCAGCCCTCCTGCCATGGGCAAGGACACCTCTCACTAGATCAGGTTGCTCAGAGCCCAGTCCCACCTGGCCTTGAACTCTTCCAGGGAGGGGGCAGCCACAACAACCTGGGCTCCAGGTGGGGTCTCACAAGAGAAGAGCAGAGGAGGAGAATTGTGCTGCTTTTGGTGCAGCCCAGGGCACAGCTGGCTTTCTGGTTTGCACACTGCTGGCTCATGTTAAGCTTCTTGTTCACCATCACCCCTAACTCCCTTCTTCTCAGGCCTGCTCTCAGTTCTTTCACACTGTATCACTTCTGTGGTTCCAGACAACTTACTTTTCTCCTTGAATGTGAAGAAATAGCAAACAAAGCAAAGACTGTATTTTTCTCATACTGTTTTAATTCTGAGGGGCATGGGGGGAATATTTTGCATTACCATACAGCATGCCCTATTACACTGGAACAAACATTAACCTTAAGATGTAGCAGAGCTTCACTAATAGTTCAGAGGTATGTGAAGTCTTTGGATTTTAGCATAAGGGGTCAGTAAGTGAGAGGTTCAGCTTATAGCAAATTACAGCACAAAGCATGCAATTACTGAGCATTTGCCTGGGTGCAGCAATAAAGCCTGAACTGCCATGTTCCACACACTCCATACATCTGGAACTGAACAAAGTCAGTTCAGAATAGCCATGCAAAACAGTTGTCTGTACTCTGAATTGCTCAGCATGGACCTTGAACAATATTTTCTGACTCCAGGGGAACACAAGGTAAAGCAGCTGTGTGCAATAGTCCCTTCGTAGGTGGCAGCTTGTTTTCTGCCTTTTCTTTTATTGTCCCTCACTCCTCCCAGCATCTGTCATCATGCTGGGATAAATGATGACAATGTAATTCCAAAAGGCATGACAATTTCTGAATCACACTCATGCAAACATTCAGGAAGCTGAAAGGTGTCAACTGCCATGGAAATGTCCTGGTTTGATACATAAAAAGCAAATCCACAGCACTTAAGCTTACTGTGTTATGTTGAGAGATTGTTTTGTCACAGTCATTCCAGATGCTTACTTAAAAATTGAATAACAAAGTGACCAGGGTTAAACGTGTGGGTTTTTGTTTGGTGAACACATGATAACAGACTAGTCAGAAAACTAATTGAGCTCCAACTGGACTAAATTATAATGTCACTAAAAGGCTCTCCAGCAGATGGCAAAGTTTAGATGATTAACAAAAATGAACGGCTCAGTTACATTTAGAACTGTGCAGCTCGAGCAATGCTAACCACTCAAATCCTTGGGAACATGAAAAGAGGACTCAGGAATTCTTTACATCTCCAGCAAGTCTCTCAACATTGACTATATTCACCACTTTCCCCCAAAACAGACTCTGAAGTCAAGACAAAAATCTTTATGGCTACTTTGTAGCTGAAATCAACCTTCACTTAAACACCTCACAAAATATTACTCCCCTCTAAAGATGCATTCAAATAATAACTTTTAAGAAGAACAAGGAAACATGAAATATTTTTATTCCTTTATGAACTTGAAGAAGCCTCATCTTAAGCACACATGGAAAAATACTTTCCTAAACAGCTCAGCAATGCAATGATACATAAATACACGAATATGCTTTCAATTTCCTGTAGCTTGTACAAAATTTTCATTATAATGTTGAGAGTCTGGAACAAAAGAGTACTTAATTTTCTCAATAATTTTTTTTCCCCTCACCAGGAATACTATAATCTGTTTCAATATAAAAATAAAATGTAGTTGAATTGTTATTAGTTTTCAATATGATTCGCTTCAAAATAAGTAAAACTTTTACAAGTAAGTGCAGGGGATAAATTTTGCAATTAAGCTTGGTTTCGATACAGTTTAGCATAATATAGAAGCTATGTTCTATGGTCAGGACTTTGAAACCAAAATGATGGACAAATTAAATATATATAATCAGGTTAAGAATAAGGAAAGCAAAAGGCATGGTAGAATATGCAGTAACTGAATTGAGAAGGAAAAAGATCATATTCACCTACTTGAGGTGCTGCATTAGATGTTTCATAGAAACAGATTAAGAAAATCCAATATGCTGAACTATGAAGGTGTTGATGAGTATTATGTGACAAATGAAAGGTGACAGAATCTAGTCTTGAAATTCTTAAGCAAGTGCATAAATGGAGAATAACCACTGAGTCTGCTGTCTTACTGGCTGGAATATGACCACTCCTAGTACAGGACACTGAATAATATCCTGGCTTGCTTCCTAAGATGTGTGTTTCATCAGTATCAACTCAACTTGGGCTATGATTAAACCAGCTGGTTTTTATCTAAGTGCAATCTCTTACACATACTCCCGAGTACATCTGCAAAGAGATGCAAAGCTGAGTGCTGTCAGGGCAAAGGCTGGTGTATGAGCTCACTGCATCTTACTAATTCTCAGTGTTTTTATAAATACAGTAAAAAATACAGGCACAAGATCAATCCCTTGTGGCACATTGTATGTAACGAGACCTTAGGGAAAGACATAGCCACTCCTTATTTCATGAGAATTCGTAGGCACAAAAGAAACCATTTTGGTTTCTAAACACTTCTCTTGGCATCACAAAGCCATCCTAGAATGCAGGTGTAAGAACGGCTGCATCAGGATAAAATATAGTTTCTTATTTAAGGCAACAAAAAATGCTTCTCTATCTTTTTCCCTGTTAATTTTGTGGGGGTGCATAGGTTTTTACTTTATACAATAAGCTTATTAACAGATTAAGCTATAATTGTTCAGCACCACTACAAATCACCAATTAAAAAATAAGAGTAGGTTTTAGATACATAAACACGTTCAGTAAAGCTGGAAGCTTTGCTTCCTGCCTTTCCTTCCCTTGATCTTCTTACACACACAAATAAGTTGTCTGTAAGCCACTTCCTTATTCTCCTTTTAGCAACTCTGCCACTTCTCTCTGTTACGTGAGCAGGTCACTGTTTCATCCCTTTATTCCTTGTAGTTTTCCACCACAATTCTGTCTACTTGGAGGGGCACGATCAGTGCCACTGCAATTTACTCAACTTAGAGAAGTGTCTGGATGGGGCATTCACAAATTACTGTATCTAAGGCCAAGATGCCCAAGCAACAGAACCTTTTTTTGTATATTCAGTTCCAAGTCTGCCAGCTGTCTCTCTGTATATGCTTTCTACTTTAAAACAAGTTTTGAGTAGTAAATAAAAACAATTGAAATAGAAGGAAAAGACAGATCTGAAATGAAGAGGCAGGAGGTTCAGGTTAGGTTATATCTGCCTATAGCACTCAAAAACTGTAACAAGTATTCCAGGAATGCATTTAACTCAACAGCAGTTCATATACTTTAAAATTCTGCTCAGTTGTTGAATAAAGATTACAGTGAAATATGAAAATATAAACACAAACGTTTGATTATGATATTAACTGAAATGTTAAATTTGTGTTTCCAATTTAAATATTTTACATAGTATCTTCTTAAAGAAACTAGAGGCCAAATTCTTCTCCTTTTGAAGTTAGTAATAGTTTTACCATTCATGGCAGTAACACCTAAAACAGCAAATGACTTTCTGTTCTGTTCGTGTGTTAACTTAGTTCTCAACTAGTTCTCAACTATCACTAACATCTGAGATGGCTGCACATGTTTAACTGAGGGAAACAGTATCAAAAGCAACTGAAACTTGATTATTCAGTGGTAAATGAGGATACAACATGGACGCACAAAAGAACCCTGATTTATTCATAATTATATTCCTCAGAGCTACAAACACATCTATCTAGAGCGTTTAATATTTAAACAGAAATAGGTTTCACCACCTTTCCAAAAAGCCAGGCAGAAGTCCTTCACCTCTGGAATGTCAGGAACGCTTTAGTCAAACACAGTTTTGTGAAACTGTATGTAACAGCTCTTGGAAACCTATACTTAAAAATATATATATAATAAATAAATAATAATAATTAAAGAAAAATATCACGGATTGTAGAGTTCCACGAACCCTAAAGAGGGTTTTAGGAAAAGGAGCAGAAAGTCACCCTTTCAGTAATTGAAAAAGCAGAAGACACAAAGCGGGGCTTGCTCTGGGAACGGGGCTGCCCGCAGTGCAGGGACCTCCGCAGACAAAGCACAGCTGCTGCTCTCTGCAGTGAGGGATTAGCAGTCTAGGTCAAAGGAAAAAAAAAGCCTCTCTGTAGCTAAGTGAGCAAACTGCAGAATGCATCCTCAGCACAGATGAGAAAGGGCCATCTAACCAGCTTGCAAATTGTGTGGAAGGTTCTGGGAACAGATACAAAACCAACGTCAACTTCTTGACAGAACACGTAAAAACATTTCTGGTGAAAGCAGTGATGCCCTGGCTGAGGTTGCAATGACCTTTCAGTTATTTTAAAATTACATTTTCCCTTTCATAAGTATGACAAGGACGTTTTCTTCAAGGCAAAACCAACATGCTGTGGGACTTTAACAATAACATCTGGAAATAACTGGCCTAGAGATAAAAGTTCTTTTAATTGGCTTTTTTAAGAACTGAAGCTGTTAAAAATACACATATGCACAGATTTTTTAAAAATCTTTAAACAGACTTCAAATCTCTTTCAACCTTTATACAGTTGAGTCAGATCATATTTTGGCTTTAAACTTTTTTGGCTTTACATTGACCCTTCAACTGAATGGGATATCTGAAGAAAAATAATTACCAAAACTTTTTATTACAAACAAAATATATTTTTATTCTAAATCATTTGCATTAGCAACTTTTGTCATAGAGAAAAAAATGAATAGTCTTCTAAACTGAAAAATATTTTTTTAATGTACCAGTGTGAATCTATTTCTAACCTGGCTTTTGTTTATGAATAAAACACTTTAAACATTACTGGCAATCAAGCTGATATCAGAAGTGCTGAATTAATTGCATGCTACAGGTATCTTGGTGCCTATTTCACTTTAAAGCATTAAATATTTCATTGTAAATCATTAAATCACTTGAAGTATCAAAAAGCTGTACTATCAAAAAAAAAAATAAAAAAAAATCCAGCTTTTCTTTTTTCCCCTTGTCAAATCAAACCAAATTCAAACTAAATAAAATCTTTTCACCGAGAAATTAAATAAAAATAAAAAGGCCTAACATCACTCACTTCAAAGTCACATTTCCTTGCTGATTTCAGTTTGATATAGCTGATTTCATACACTGACCTACACAGCCATTAGTAATTGCCATTACCACAAAGACCCTTTCAGTGAAGCTGGGGCTGCAGCTCATGGCAGATGGGGAAGTTCCCAAGAGCTGTGCTCAGGCTCACCACAGCACCCCTGAACATCTGCACAAGTTCCCCAAGTTCTTGTGGGAGTTATTTATACACTTCTCCATCCTGAAAGACTTGCCTGACTATCAACCCTTTATTACAAGCAATCTACACTTAGAAAAAAAATTATACCACTGCATTGCAGCAGCAAAACTAAATTTTAAGCGTGTCAGCTGACAGATTTTGTAGCTTGTACATTATATTTAAAGCACAGGCACATGGTCACCATTTGCCCCAGCCCTCCAATATCCTTGTTTAAGAGTTGAATGTTATCAGTCCTACTGAAAATTGGTACTGATGGCTGCAAAAATAGCTATTCTCCACTACAGTAAAAAATGCTATTATCTGTGTTCAATTACAGCTACACATAGAAAACTTTTTAATTAAAAAAGTTTTGAATATACACATAAAAGTAGGAATCTGTCAGGTTAGAAATATTTTTTTGATCTACATCAAATGGTTTAACAAGCTGTTTATATATTTTCACAGCATTAGATGCTTTATAGACTGTATCAGTACATTGTCATTCACACAGCTTAGAAATCAAAGGATGTTCAATTTCTGTTTCTAAAATAAAAGTTATCACCCATACAGACTTTTATGGAATACAGCTGAAAATAGCAGAATCTGGAAAGTGAATCAACAGCTCAAATGGAAGAGACAAACCTGGAGTGTTCTGCTTGCATTTTAAAATCAAGTTGGAAGAAAAAAAAAAACAAAAAAACCCCACAACAAAACCCACACCAAAACAAAACTTACTTCCAAGTAAGTGCAAAACTTCAGTCATTTGTAAATGGTGACATTCAGGACAGGTCACCTTTCCCCTGTGACCCCCCTGAGATTGCACACTGACAGACACATGTAGGACATGAGCGGAAATGGTTCAGAGTGCTGGGGCCTGTAAGACTTCTGGGCTTCCTCAGAATTTAAAGTGTCTTTAGGCTTAGCTGCCTCCAGACATTCTTCAGCTCTTTATATAGCTGCTCGTGTCCCACCAGAGGTGGGCATGCTGTCTCTTCTTCCAAGAGCTTTTCTACCATCTCTGCTGTGTGAAGGACAGAACTTCTCTCTTCCTGGTGTCAACAGGAATGATTTTAGAAACAGGCATCCCTTGACACTATTTAAATATAGCAGAAAATTCTGGTACAGCTTACAAGAGCATTTTAATTCTTACTCTGGTCCATGGAAAATGGTAGATTCAGTTTCAAAAGCTTCAACATCTTTGTGTTAAGACACAATCGAGGGCTTTTGGAGCCTGGTTTGCACACCCAGTTCGTGCTATTTCCTCTTTAAACAGTCTTAAAAGAAAGCATCAGGAAACACCTCAATGGAGGAGGTGCTGACAGACTGAAAACTTTAATTGAGACTCCTTTCCCACAGTGCCTCCCACACAAAGCTGCAGAGTTTAAAGATTCTAACAGTTTATATGCATAAGAGATAATACTTTTTCCTTTGACCTCACTTAAACCCTGATAATTTATATTAAAGCAATAAATTTCACCACAAATTAGCTCTATGACTCAAACAAAGCCTTTAAGTGCAGTCCTGCTGGGGGAGGTTTCTAATGTGCTGCACCTCACTTTCCATTGTCTTAGGAAGTAAGGGACACACCTTCTAACATCTTTCTCACATTTATCACATATAAGCACTGGGCAGTATGTGCAGTGGGAAGTTTTCTCCACCCCTGACCTCCCCTTTCCTTAGCAACAAAGCTGTGGAAAATGTCCCTTACTCTGTATTAAAAAGAATTATCTGCCACTAAGCTGAAAAAAGCCAGGGAGAAAAGCTTGCTCAGAAGCAGGTAACTTCTATGCCAACTTCTTCCACTCTGTCCTAGCTAAGAGTTTCCAAATATTCAAAATGTTTCTTTAAAATGCCAGTGCTCTGAGAAACCCTTTATCTACACCTCTGCCTGCTCTGAGCACACAGTCCTGTTCTGGCTCATGACCCAGTACAAGTCACCAAAAGTCTCCAGTGAAAGTAAATTCCATGCTAAAAGATTTTTACAAAATGTTTTGCAGACTTCCCCTTTAAGGGTACCATATAAAAAGATGAAAAAGTTGACCAATAACCATGGAGCACCAGCAACTACCCATACTAGTAATAGAAAAGTAAGAGTTATGGCAAAGTAGAACTGTCCTAGGAAAACCAGGGAGGCCACTTCCCCTGTCTCCCTGTCTCCACTCTCCCTCCCAAATGCTGATGTCAAGTGATATTCAAATACAAATCGGACTTTCAACCAAACCAGTGTTTCAACTCAACCAGAGCTCTGTCTTTGAACTTCAAGGGTGTGTGCACCATTTTCTTAGCATAACAGGAGACTGTGTGGGAAGAAAATGAAATGCAACAGTATCGTGGGAAAAACCAGAGTCACAAATGACATGGCTCTCCTTGAAACCCATCTGGAAAGTCTGAGTAACTGCTGGATGTCCCCAGTTACTCATTCACATCCAATCACATTTCAGGAGTATCTGATTTATTTAAAATCCTACAAATTACAGCAACTAATGCAAGTTATTTTGCTTGATCATAGATTTCTCACTGTGTGTATTTTGCAAGAAGGATATTTTTAAATCCCCATTTTTTAATGCATGCTTTAAAAATTAGGATGATGTAATAAGTATTTTAATTCTGGACTTCCTCAAGACCTTAGACTTATGATAGTGTCAGGAACCCACCCTACAAACTTCATGGAGTCACTATATAAAGATACAGCCATTTTGTTATCATTTTGAATCCTGAAGTTCTATTTTTCCTAGATCTTCAATTGTTTTTTGTAACAGCAAGTTTATTCCAACAAATGCAGTAATGCCTTCTACAGTGACAAAGAATTAATACTCTATAAATCAGTTTTCCCAGCAAAATGGTAAAAATCATTATCAATATTGATAACTCTGGACCTATTTTAAAAGGTTTGGCAGGGCATCATTACATGCTGCTCCTTTGACAAATATAATAATCTAAGGACTGTCCTCCCATTTGTAGTGTTTTGCTTTGCTTTCTTTCTGGAAGTGTTGCTAAGGAAACAGACCATCATCTACCATCAGGTCCAAGGGTCTAGCAAGGTTTTTCTCAGGAAAAATAGACTAACAATTACAAAGCCATGTTTTGTTTAGGTTCTGGGTATTTTTTGAAGTAAAAAAAAAAAAAAGACAATCCCTTCATCCCCAACACACATAATATGCAAGAAATACATATTCACTAGGACATGCTCCTCCCTCCTAAACATTTTCTTTTCATTTCATAATGACATGACAAGCATTTCACCCATCATTAAAGCAAAATTTGGAATTTTTCTGCTTCTGAAGTCACTATTGCATTTAGCTTTGCCCTTTGAGAAAAGGCAGCATGCAGTTTTGTTAAGCAACAGTTCCCTGAAATAATGACCTGGCAGTATGTGCACAAAATCATTACAGACCTACTTACTGAATCGACTCACATGGAGTAACTAAGCCTCACTCAATAAATCCAAATTTGTATACTTCATTTAGAGTGTCTGGTACTGTGAGTTTACATCACAATTCATTTTACTACTAAACATATTCCACTCTGACGAATCTGAGAATTTATCCAAATTAAAGTGGTGTTATTTGTAACATTTGTGTCTACTATAGTTTAGCAATAAGCATCTTTCAGCTTAGATGACTTCTAAAAATATGAACTTCAAGTTTCTGTCTATATAGATGACAGAGCAGGCAAAACACAGGAGCCTGTACAGAACATCTATACGTTACACTAATTTTCAATCAGTTCTTTTAAAGTTAATCAGACATCATTAAAAAAATTAAGGTGCTCATACCTTAATTTGATATTTTTCCCCTGTCAGACCACTCAGTAAAGAAATTTTTTCTAATACTCAATCTAAACCTCCCCTGATGCAACCTGAGGCCATTAACCATGTTACCACAGACCTCTCTCAGCACCTCATCTCCTCCTGAGAACTCAGAGGCAAGCAGCAACCACTAGAAATTCCAGTATTATTCCTGCTTTTCATAGAAGGCACCAATGAAAAGTAAGCAACGTGATGCTACCTGGCTTTCAAGATGACATTAAACAGGCAAGAATAGTGTAGCACTGGTGAGTTGAGATTGTTGGGAGTGTACATCAGTCTCTGCAGAGTTAATTGTGAAAGTGATAGGGTAAGCTTCACCTCACAATCATCAGGCTTTTTCCATTGGTGGCCACCAGACACAGAGCAGGAATAGAAAAGGAAAAGCTGACTTTCAGCAGTGGTCTACTATATATCAGAGACAAAGGAAGACAGCCTGCAAAGTACAGTCAGTGGGCACCACAGAAGTAACAATGTGCTTTGAAACTATTACATGAAATGCTATTTGCAGGAATTAATTCAGGCTATGACTTCTGTGAGCAGAGAAGGTCACAACTGAAATGTCAAAAACATTTCTTCTCCCCCAGTTCTGATGCTGAAAAATTGCAGACAGTGTGCTTTCCCCTGGATCAACAGCAATAGCTATCTACACACATCATAGCACCACCTGATAGTAAGGGCTTTGGGAAGGCAGCACCGAGTTGTAGGGGCTAATGACAAGGAAGGTTGAACACATCAGTGATTAGTAAAAAGAAACAGGAATTCAAGAGTGCTGCTCCATCTGCACAAATACTTCCCTCTAGTCTTAAGCAAAGCAAGGCCAACATCACTATAAATGTGAACTCTCATTCATTATTTTTCAATTGCACCCTTTAAATAAATTTGCCATACATCAATAAGTTTGCCTTACAGTGGGATGGTTAACTCTGCTGTGTGGAACAGGAGGAAAGGGTCAATGTGTTTCACAGAGAGCAGGCAGGTGATGCAGCAGCAACAAGGACTAAGACTTTTGAAATTACTAACAAATACAGAGCAGTAGTTGATGCCACTGGTAGCCAAATCATCATATGGAATCTACACTCCAATTCAGTTATGAGAAAGTTGGGTTGCAGGCTTCATTTCCTTCAGTCTTGTGCTTTCCATCCCGAGCTTCCCTCTTTGGCTTTTTTCATTTCTTGATCTGCCATCTAGGCAGAAGATCTGACAGTGGTCATATTTCTTTCAGGTGGAGTGGTAAGCAGAACACACAACAAAAAGCCTTGATTACATCTTACAGTCAGTAGCAACAGGCCTATGCTAGTTAAGAGGGTGGCTTACATATTATTTAAAAATTTAAATGTTGTTTTCAACCATTATGCTAATCCAGTTAAGGCTTGAAGCTCTTCAGTTATTCTTCCCTGCTTTCTTCTATGCAGAAGGCTCTGCCATTATAATGTCTCCTTTATTTACCTCTTCTCTACTATTTCTCTTCTGATACAAATTCCAATCTTTATAGGATAAGCCAACATAGAGTGGAAACTTAATTTATACACCTATACCTTTTATATTCACTAGGTACAAAAGATGACTTGAAAGTAAATTAAGTTGGCAGAAAAACTAAACTAAAATTAATAAATGAAACCATTTCATTCAGTAAGACAGCAGGACCTTGAAACTTCAATGCCAAAACCTAAGGTCTTAGTGCTGAACAGAATACATGAAAAAGTAATTTATCAACCTGTTAGGAAATTCTGTGGTAACCTGCTTCCAAGTTCACTGTATTTTCTTGAAGGAGCTGTAAAACAGAAGGTATTTTTCATAATCTGCATTGCTTTCTTTTTTTGTGTTCATATAGGATATTCAATTAACATGTTCAGTCTAAAGGTTTTTTTCATGGGCAAAATAGTTCTTACATCTTAATATGCAATATTCAAATAAAACATTTTAAACAAGATAGATTTTTATCCAGCTAACCTCCTAGTAAAACTATATACAAATCACTAAATCTGGATCTTCTTGTGAAGTTCTGCATAAGATTTTAATAATACAGTTCCTTTCTCTTGTGTTTCACTAATATAACTGCAGATAAAATTGAATTCTAACATGAAGATTTTATTAGGAATACAGTACTAGCATTTTAAACTACAGGTATTCTCATCCCTCCTCATGACTTGGGCAGATGCATCCAATTAATGATGAATCATTCAACACACATTTCCTGTTTAGAATGCACTGGCACTACCAGCCTAACAACCTCCAGAGCTCATTGTGGAAGAGAGACTCATTTGGACACAAACCATCACCAAACCATTTTCTTTATAGACCCTAAAAAGGTGGTTTTCAGTCGGGGGAAGTGTGAGTGTTCCAAGAATGAAACTGTCCACTTCAGATTCCTAGATGAACCCTCAGTATGCCTGCAGAAACTACACTACTGCATGCAGACAAAGATGTAGAGGATGCACACTGTACACAAGATACAACTCTAGATCAGTACTAGAATTCAGGAAAAATTGATTTATTGTGATCCTAAGCACTAGTCAACTATTTTGCAATAAAATCATGCATGAAGAAAATTGAGGATATTTTAACCACTAAGCACCAGGGCATTTAAGAACAGCTGTTCTTCTGTACCATTGTACTCACTGAAAGCTGGGCCACAATTCCACAGAAGGTGCTGAAAAAGATAAGAGTGAACTAGACAAACAACTTAGTTGTTGCTGTACCTTCAGAATAACCAAAGAAAATTGCCTTCTAGTGTCAAATAAAATAAAGTCACAGGAGTATCTGCCTGTGTCCTCAACTAAACATCTTGATCAAGCTGCATCTTCTGAAGAGACCTTTCTAATTCTACCTACTTTGTTGATCATTTTTTGCCTTCCCTGAAGAAGTTGTTCTTTTTTTTTTTTCTTTTTTTTTCTCAGGAATTTTCATATCTTCTGCAGGAGCTTATTGCCCACTTATGGCTGGATCAAACTATAAAGTCCTAGTTTCTGATCCCTCCTAGGGAGGCATATGGAACTCCAAACTCTGCAAGTTCATGGGCATTTCAAAGGTGCTTCTGTCATTCCCCAGATGCTCTCCTCTGGAAGCTCTGTAGTTGAAAAGACTTAACAACATGAAGGAAACTGATCACAGGTAAACCTTTCTTTCTTGTTTTAAATAATAACTGATATAAAGGAACAACTTTTTAGTACAGTCAGATATGAACTTTACACTTTATTGTTCATAGCTGAAGTTTGGGGTTTTGGCTTTTTTTGAACTACCGAATACAATTTTGATGCCACAAACATGAAAAAGGTTCCCCATAAAAGGTAATACAATCCAATATTCCACTAAATACATTTTTTTAAACACCTGACAATCTCACAAAGATTATTGAAAAATAAGTTGGTACATATTTTCATTTCTCTCATTTGCTGAACTGTCTGAGTAGCCTCATATAAACTTCAATAGCAGGGGACCATCATTTGAAGAATGCCATGAGAATATTTTTGTTCCCTTTAATTTGCATCATTTTCCATATATTTTGGCTTTAGCTTTCCGAGTTAGAATGCAGAGACAGGCATCTTATAAGCATTTTTAAAAGTATGCAAGAGCACAGCACTACTTGATTTGTGAGAATGGAAAAAACTATGTGCAACAGAGACTGCTTTTTTAGACTATCACCCTTCTTGTTGTCTTAGAGGGCAATTTTCTGTACAAACTTCCCACTCAGGCACTGGAAAGTGTGCACTTAAATGAAACACTCTGCAGTGCAGGGGACAAGTTATTTTTCCTCCAGTCAGGCTCACTAATGGTTAAGGTTTTAAGGTGCTTAACCTTCAACAGAGAAACGTTTTAAAGGACACATAATTAATAAAACCAACACAATAAAGGTAACAAGGTCTTTCAGAAGTTTGTATAGACTCCAGGAGATAAGAAGTTGATTTCTTCAAGCTGAGCAGAGAGAAGCATGAAATGAACTGCATCTTGCAACAAACTAGTGAGACATGTAAGAAAGAACATGTCCCATTTACATTTTACTTAATACTGGGACAGGCAGGGCTCTTTAACAGCAAAGAGGAAGATCCTGCAGTGGAGGAAAGCTTCAAATCTAAAGTGATCTAGAGACATCAATTATTTTAAGTGATGACAATTTTAGAGGTCTACAGATGCCAGTATATAGTTTCTATTTTAAAGCACTATAAACAGTCTATTGTAACTGAGTGGAACAGAATTCCATTGGTTCTTTAGAAAATAAACTTAAGAAAACTCTTAGAAAAAACAAGTAGAAAGCTTGCTACTAGCTCTAGTGATACACTTATTAGTTTTCACTCTATGCAAAGGAAATGGAACAATATTAAGGTGAATGAATTTAGGTGTAGATCATAAAATGAAGGATTATGCTGCCAGGGAGTGAAGGTTTATCATCACTTACCTCCCTCATCCAGAAGATTCCCACTCAGGGGCTGGGATGTATCTGAAGAGTAACATGTAATGGAAATTTGTAGCATTAAATTAACTGCAGCTGTTTGGAAGCACCTGATGGAGAAGAGGTGAGAATACCTGCTGTTTTAGAAGTGTGAATAGGATAATCCCCAAATCTGACTTTCTGGTCTTCTGCCCTGACTTTAACTATTAAGGTTAAAATTTGTCTGAACACTGGAAAAAATACTATAATAGTTAGTTACAGTAAGCTACTGGAGGGTAGTTTTCCAGAAAAAAAGGCTCAAGTTCTGGTTTTTAACTGAAACCACAGCTTCATGACACTAGCAGTCAAATAACCAGGCAGTACACTTAGCATCAAAAGGAGATCCAGGGTTTCATTGATCAGTATAGTGACACAGCCAAAAAACCCAAACCAAAGCACACCTATCATCTCCTCAGCAGACTATTTAAATACGTAAGTCAAGGCTACAGAAAACAAAATCTTACCTAGTAAGTGTGTACTCCCTGAGTCCTGAATGCAGGTTCATGGCAGAAAAAGTACCTATGCAGCCACGCAAGCGTTTATCTCGACCGATCTTCCACGTTACAAACAGTGGGCTGGGGTAGGGAAGAAAAAAAAAAAAAAAAATATTGACAGTTGGTGGGAAACATCAGTACCAGTGCTCTTCCATTTCAGGCAAGAAGGGGCCCAATCCCTGCAAGAACTGTATCTGAGCAGGCCATGGTATTTAAAAATGTCCTTTGTAATTCTTTTTACTGTTCTAGAAACATTGCTCATGTGATATGATGGAAAATAAGATTACTGGGACAGTTAATGGACAGAATGAAACTGCTTAGTAAAAGATAGGATAATGCTCAGTGTCCTTCACTGGTACCCAATCAGCCTGCTCCCAAGAGTGGGAAAAGCCTTGCCTTAGACATCTGGATATTAGTAGAAGGGAAGGGGAAAAAAAGAAAACACAGAACAATACTGCTGCCACGCTAGCTACCCTTTCACCTGAACACAAAACCTCTGGGAAGAGTGGAGCAAAATCTCTAGTAAGATGAACAGGTCTCAGTCATAGGAGTGTGACAGTTACAAAGAAACACTTCTATCAAACAACTTGGTACCAATCTATACACTAGGTTAACAAGAAAGAGACAAACCAAATGACTTTTTGGCACCAAACTTTTCTTGGCAGCTTTAGTGCACTGCATCAACACACAAGCAACAGAAAACTACACAAACTTGAATTTCTCAAGGGAGTGCACGTGGCTCCTGGATACCCACTCCTCTCAACTCTAACAAGGATTTCTAATCCTGAGATGAACAGGGATACACAGAGAAGAAAAGCAAATAAAGTTCTTCCACAAAGGAAACAAGTCAAAGTGGATTATACAAACAAGAGTGCACTTTGCCTTATGTTATGCTTTAAAAATAATTTTAAAAGACATTTCAGTTAAACAACTTGGCACACAGTATTCTTGATCAAAAATAGGTCCAACAAGCAACAGAGGCCCCTCACCCCCCCCAGCTGAGACACACCTATCCCCCAACTCCTGAAGTATATCTGATATTAATTTGGGGGGAAACTGTTAGACCATTCTCTGCATTTTGTAAAACAGAACCTCCCTTTCTAGCTACACTGAGATTCTTAAAATACACTGAGGCCAAGAGCTTTACCATGTGAGCAGATCTGTCTCAGCCCAGCTCCAAGAATCCCTGCACAGTGTAACAGGGATGGGTGTAGTGGTACTGGGTACACACGCAGCTGTATGTGTGTGGTTTTGGACTCTCAAGGAATGGCCCATGTTACTTTGCTGCTTCCATCCCGTGCACTTTGCCTGGTGTGGCACAAGATATTCAGCATGTGCTGACATAAAGGGACATGGCTCTCAGCCTCTGCAGCCCCCCTGTAGCAGCATCCAGTCCTCTCAGAACTTTCCAAAACCTGTTGTGACTGCCTGCTGGTAGAGCAACTTCCTCCTTATTTGATTAAACTGGACAAGTTCCCTTCTTTCAGTGATGATGAATAGAAGAGGAAGCTGAAGTCATATCTTCCTTTTGGATTTGGATTTCCTTTTATTTCTTTTACTACCCACCCCCCCCC
>JAAWXA010000017.1:17715398-17746573 GCA_038090715.1 Florisuga fusca
GTAAAAAAAAAAAAAAAAAGAAATTAAAAAAAAAAAAAGAAAAAAAAGAAAAAAAGAAAAAGCTCAATACAAACTGAAGAGCATAAGGCCAGAAGGGACTACTACCTAACGTTTAGTAGAATACACATTATTATACTATTTTCCATTCAGATCAACAAGTGGCATTTTACTAACATTTTCAAGACAGGTACCTCTGTTCCCCTAAGTGGTATCAACAAAACCATTAGATTGCAACAGACCTGAAAACACTCACACAGAAACAAGCCTGAATAAGATTCAAATTAGACTTTAGGATTATTCTCTTGACCTTTATCTTTGGATTATGAGATTTATTAGCTGTAATACACTTAGTGGAGAGCTATAATTCAGGGAAACGTACGCATTTACTTTCTTGTCAAAATGGAATTCCTTCTAGGAAGCATGGCTACTGCTAGCTAAAAAAGACAATAGAAGAAAATGTCCAGAGACCATCACTGAATGTCAAACAGATTACTGAAACATTTGCATATGCCTTGAAATTCCTTGTCAATGAGCACTAACAGAAAAAGTAAAGGTTATGTACACATATTGTTGTACTAGGGGCAGCAGTAATATAAATATACTAATGGGACTAAATTTAAACCTCTATCCATTGGGTAAATGGTAGCTACACATCAAAAAAATCTGACTAAAGATGTTTTTCCAACCTCTCAACTTCTGTATTCTCCTACGGTTGTCTCTCTGTTCCCCTGGAGCCACTACAGGTATCCACATGTCTTCACAGAAGATGTAAGCCTACCCAACAGAATTACTTGTCTTAATTACCATCACAGATGTCTTCAAAGTGCAGTATGGACCAAAGGTTCAGAGCAGCCAGTGACCCAAGAGAATTCTAACTCTAAGGATTCAAGAAATAAGGCTGACAGGGACCTTCAGGGTTTCTGCTATCATAAGGAATAATTATATTATATAATTCTGATCTTAAATGATCCAAATTCCACATCTGAACAAATACTAAGAACAATGAGGACAAAATCCCCAAAATGAAAAATTACAAGGCTGCCTCAAAACCTCACTGAAGTTCAGAACCTCTGGAAACATTCTGATTTCCTGCTGAAATGTTTTCCCAGTCAGCTTGTACCTAGCTGTTCTTGTGCCAACATTGTCCATTAGTTTCAATAGTTCTCTTCCCTTCCTGGTTATTATTCCCCAAGTATTTATAGAAAGAATTTGTATGCCTCTTCAGACTCCACTTTACTGAGCTAAATGAGTTCATGGTTTCCTTTCAAAGGAGATCTTTCCATTTTGACCATCACAGCTCTTCTTTACTCCCTTTTCCAGTTTCAATTTGCTTTCTTGAACATTAGTGCCCAGAACCAGACACAGAATTACAAGGGAAGGGTCTCACACCTGCATAAATGCTTCTACCTCTGAACTAGAAACACTGTCTACTACTTTTGAGGATATATGAAATATGTATGTTTTCAACTTGAAAAAAATCCATATATTAACCTGTATTTCTTAGAATAAAATGGGGACTTTTTTTTGAGCAACACTGTTGGACCTCAAATGAAAATCTGCACCTCCAAGCACTTGAAATGAAACAGAAGAGAACAACAGAAGCTAAAAATCTTCAGTGCAAAGCAGAAGAGGCAGCAGATGTGATGCTCAGAGTCCCTTTATCCAATGCTGTGCAGCAAGCATCTGCACTAGATGCTGAAGATTGAAGTCCTCTTTTTGCCTACAGGACAGCATACTGCAGAACACACTCATCCTTCTGACTGCTGCTCCCTCTCCATCTAACATGAAAACTCGGGGCAAGGAAAGGGTTGTTGTTTGGTTTTTTATTTTTTAAAAAAATTAAAAAATAAATCACCATACTAGATGCTTGTGCTTCCCTAGGAGGGCTCTAACAATCAGCTTCAAGTAGTTCTCTTACTCAATTTAGGGTGAAGAATCTTATTAAAAAGCAAAACAGCTGTGAGCTTGAGTGAGCCCTCTTGAACCAAAAGAACTGGAAATTCAGTTGTCTGATGGGTTATCCAGCTTCTCACCATGATGCCAGGAACCTCTGACATTTCCTGCTGACAGTGTTAACAACAGGAGTGATGCAGAACACCCCAAATATTCAGCAGCTGAAAGCTGGTAGAAGGTGTTTCAAGCTGGAAAGAATCAAAAGTGACCAAATCCAGAGCCTCAGAAGCAGCTTAATAATTCTTAATTCATAAGGATCTGTATTTTGTGATTTTTTTTTTGAAAGCCAGACACTGAAAATAATATTTCCATCTAAAACTATTTACAGGTGCCACAGCAAATTAACAAGCAACCTTTCCATCCAGCCATTGCCTAATTTACTGTTTATTGAACTGCCTTGCCCAGCTCTAATCTCAGTAGCAGGCACCTGTTTCAGTTATTTGCTATCGAGGTTGTCAGGTGCTACTCCATGAAAACCAGCTAATCATATATATTGTTTTTCTCCAGTTTCAATTGCAAAATTGAATTAAAGACATAGTTGCAACACAGAAAGTATTTAACCTAATATTGCTTCCTTATATCCAACTGCTGTCATCAAAAGAGGCATAAATACATGCTCTCTCTCCTTGACAGTAGACTGAAATATATGCACATATCCAACACCCTAAACACTGACCTTAAAGGCTTGCCAGAAAATGTGGCTGAAACACAGGAGCATGGGTCACCCGATCAGAGTTCTGCCCCATGTGTCACTCGAGCTACTATTACACCATTTTCATTAATGAAGAAACTAGGACAGATCTGAACTTGAGCATTAATCTGTTACAATTGCTGGAAAACTGGAGCAATTCACATGAAGGTTACAGGGTATAAATCTATATAAACATTGAAAAAACACCATAAAAATAGTCTCTTGCACACTATGCTTACCACTGCCCTAATACTTATATTTTACAAGCAATATCACCTGAAACAATTATTGACCTGTTCACTGGATGTTACTGAAAATATTTACTGAAAGCAAATATGTGCAAGCTATTTTAGTAATCAGCCAGCTACCACAGGAAGAGTCAGCATGCCAACATCTTACAGTGACATCATATAGCAAACACTGATAAAAATGTCCTTTTTTAATACAAAATGGCACTGGATATAAGCTGCCTTCTAGTTACCATTTAAGAGAAAAGTGAAGGGATTCTTTAAGTTGGGGTGTGGAGAAGAAGGCAAGAAGTATGACTAAATTCATCTTTCCTGGCCTCTGTTAGGAATGGGGAGGAAGAGAAAGGAAAAGGTGGGAAGAATAGGGGAAAGGAAGGGAAACAGATCAAGAATATTTCTCCACACTCATAAAAGTTTTAATTTGAAGACTTCCAAGTATTAAAGAATTAGTAGGACTTTGAAGCGAAAGGAATTAAACTTGATGAACTCAGAGGTAAAATGATATTTAGACAGACATTTTAATCACAGTTATTTAACCTACCATCTTTTATAACCAGAGAAGGAAAGAAAGTCTCTAGAGCCCTGAGGTTATTTGACACCCTGGGCTGTAGGATCAGACACTTTGACAAGTCAGCACGCTCATCCCTTTGTAAGCCCAGAGCTGTTCTGCTTCAGCTGGGAGGATTTCCAAGCTCCAACATGCTCAGAGCTGCAGTAGCAGTGTTTTGTCATGTTGTTGTACACAAGTGAACAAGCTTTGCTCCTAAATTCTAGAAATTTTAACATCTAAATTTTTTAACATGAAGCTTGCTCTATCTGATCTGGGATCACGCAACACCTTAAAATAACGCTAAACCCTCACAGAATCCTGTTTCAAAGCAGAAGCAGCTGGAGAAAGAGAAAATAAAGTTCCTCATCAGAAGAGTGAGCTGCAATCCCTGGCGCATGCAATGCCCGTCTCATTCAGAATCACAGAAAGCAGCATCCCCGCTAAGCCATGCACTCTAAACTTTGTTAAGCACCAGGCTGTGGCATTTCCAGATGTCACAATTCAGTGAGCTCATTCCCATTACTCAGTATCAGAGAACAGAGCTTAGTAATGAAGGAGGCAGGAACACGTTCACTGACAGCTTTATCGAGGGCATCTGGACACGCGCTCTGAGGCAGAGAAGGCAGACGGGTAGCTGCAAGTATCTGCCCTGTGTTGAAAGGGGACAACTTGATGGATGATATTAGGGAGCTGGTCAACAATAATGAAGTCTGGTGAGTGCCTTTCTGCAACAGTCATACAAGCACATGTGGTGCAAGGACATTTCTGCATAGCAGATATATTCTGGAAAAAAAAATCTGGTTAGACACAAGAAAGTCAAGATGAGAGAATTCATGAACATTGAAAAGGGAGTAAGGAGAATGGCAACACCCTATCCCACCTCACATTTATTAGGACAGAATTTTATAAATATTGATAATTAATATGTAAGATGTTCTGGAAGGCAAGAGAAGCAAAGAGAGCAAGGAAAAGTCAGTAGCTTCTTACAGGAAAGGAAACGTCCTCAGAGGAAATGGGCACAAGTGTAAAAATTACCAACAACCACAGTAGTAAATCCACTTGGAGAAACTGGAAATAAATCAGCTTGAGAAGAAAGCAAAACAGCAAAGTAGAAGAAAAAGAGGCATAATGAAGACAATTAATTTGCAGACTTAATGAGTATAAAGGAAGAACAACTATAATTTATGAGAAGAAAGCCAAGAAAACTGTTGGCCGGCTACTCAGACTTACAGACTAAGGGGAATATCTGGCCACAGAAGATGCTAAAAAACCCACACTGTAATATGTTCAATTTTAAAAATGCAAATAGTAAGAAACATGAACAGGGCCCTGACTGCCTGGGAGGATGTTCAGCTGCCATCACCAGTGAATCCTTCAAAGGCCTCCAAACCCAGGCCAGTGTCAGCAATACTGTAACCATATTTGATTCCACCCTTTAACAAGAGACAAGATCAAATGGCCTCATGATGTTTACTGCAGACTCCTTTTCTGATTTGGGGTGATGCAGTTTAAGAGAACAATGGGACAATTCACAAACAAAAATATCTGTTAAACTGTGGAGAGAGAAGTGTCATTACAATCCTCCAGGATCGGGAGGGGAGGGGGTGTGGGAGGGGAATAAAAGTGAGAAAACCCCCCATTCATGTTACACTTCTGTATGTTTCTTTCCTGTAACAGCAGTATTACAGAAGTGTGTAGATGTAGAGAGACATAATGGCAACCATATTCTAAACACTGGAAAGCATTCATTTACTTAGTGCTTAAAAAAACGTAAGATTGAGTAGCTTCAGAGAGGTTCGAGATACTACTCAACATCTACTTGAGTGGATAAGCACTTTCTATAGAAATAGAAGACAGCTTTTTCAGCAACTTATTTATAAGTCTCAAGTGTTGGAAGTGAAAATTTAGAGAAACACACAGATGATATTTTTCCTATTCTGAAAGCAAATATCACCTTTTTTTCTAGAATTAACTCATCTTACAGACCTGAGCTTCTCCTTCAGTGTAGACAGCCTAGATGCAAACAGAAAGTTAGATTTTCCACTACAGTGCCACTTAACACATATTTTGATGTGAGTTAAAAAAGGCCTTCTTGCTTGACTACTTTTACACAATAGGAAAAATAATTAGCTACTAAGTAAAGTGGCTGAAATCCATTACCCTGCCTGTGTCCAATTACACACATCCACAGAAGAAACCTCCAACTTACTAGAATAATGACTTCATCTAGAAAAATTCATAAACACTGGAGCACGTCTAAAAACTGTTGATTTCCCTGAACAGGAGGTAATTTATTATGTGATAACATTCTTCTTCCTTGTGGGAAATATCTGAGAGTCTTAAAAACAGTCTATATTGCATTACTCCTTCAACACATTTAGTCAACAGGGAAGGTTCATTATTGCCAGTACATGATGATCTGAAGAAAATCACCACAATCTACTGGCTTCAGAAGCTGGAAACAAGATCTGCAATTTTTCTATTTAAAATACAATCTACTTACTGAAAAACTTATTAAATACTTCTGAGGGCACAGCATATTATTGCAGTCATTGTCAGGACTGAATGATGAAAAACTCCTTCAACTACTGCATTTCAGAAACACACATTTAGAATTTCTCTCTTTACCTATATGGCAGACTTAGTATATTTGGTGGTTTTCATGAAATCATTACGTGCTCATAATCAAAACCTGAACTGCTAGGTGTGAATTTGTTAGCAAGTTCTGCTTAGCTAAGCAGCTAATCTTAAGGAAGGTCAGAAAGCAGCTACTATTTTAAGAAAATCTAGTTTAAACAACAGCATAATCAGGGTTAAAAATAAGAGGACTGCTTATCGCTAGGTCATTCTCTAAAGTGAACCTGCAACACCTTAATGAAAGCTGCATTCAATATATTTAAATCCATGTCTAGTCAGCTGCAGGATCAGTGCTACAGTTGTTTTAAAAGGTAAAAGTAACAATTTATAAAGGGATGATGATGACTTTTAGGTATGCCCAGAATGGACACTCAACCAGTCACTACCCTCTTCCTACAGCTCACAAAATCCATCAGCTTCATGAAACAAACTGGGTTTCTCTGACAAATGTTCCTAAGTTCATTGTTCACTTTGCTAAAATAAATATTTACATGTTACAAAAGCCAGGACTACTCAAAAATCACACAAGTTGGTTATGTAGGCTTATTTAGCATTGCTAAAAAAAGATCTGAGTATTTACAGTTCCTCAAACAAAATTTGCAGCAAAAGTCAGGTTCTACCCCAGCAGAGAATCTTGGCTCAGCACAAAACTGCTTTTACCCACCCCTAAACTCAAAGCAGTTTTTAATGATGGTTGGTTGCTTCAAATTACAACACTTCTACAAGGTTCCAGCTGCAGTTCTTGTCAACCACAAACCCATCATCAGCCCACCATTAGAGATAGCTGCTAAATTGTGAAGTTAAATTAAATCATCTAGAACTGAGCACCTTCAGAACATCAATCCCAAGGGCTGTATTTCAACCACTGAAGCTGTTTGTATTTCCAAGACATTAAGATCAAGTTTAAGTGAGAATCCATCACAGATCCCTATGCAGTTAGGCCAGAGAGAGTACAGGAATAGCTGTATTTTAAAATTAAAAGTTAATTAAATTTAAAAGTTATTTTCTTAATTAAGGATATTTTTAAATTAAAAACAAAAACCCACCAGGAACACCAAAAATCAGAACTTAAAAATATTTCTAGCCCATACAGCTGCAGAGACAGCATTCCAAGTATGACCCAAGTATTAGCCAATATCACAAGGTTATTCCACCACCTTGGCTGCCCATCCTAGCAACAGTAGTGTTAACACAGCCCTGATGTTTACTATTTCTTGTCAGAATCATGCATGTAATAAGGAAACCATTAGTCATTTCAAATTTAAAATACTCTTTGCAATGGTGAAGAACAGTAGCATGATGCCATCACCCACACAAAAGAGGGAGGGGAGGACACGATTTGAGAGTAGATATGAGACAGAAAAAAAAAGCAAGAAGTAAAATGGAAAATTCTCAGCTCCTCCAGAAGACTGTACAAGTGAAGGAACAGTGGGGAAAAAGAACAGTTTTTTCATCTTCTTTTGAATGTTGAATAAGAGTTTGCTACTGTTAAATAATAAAAGCTATAATGATGTAAAAAGGAACTACCAGAATGGGGCAAAGGTTACATCCTCTTTAAAAGAGCAATTGTGATGCTGAGGCTCCTCAGGAGGGTATTTACTTTTTGTGATCATGCACACCATGATCCCCTGCTCTTCCATATTTACCTCTGACTCGTCAGTTTAGCCTTCTATCTCATAACCTTCTGCTAATCCTATCCAAGTCCTGACCAGCAAGGTATAGATAGGAACATGCTCCTCAAGACCAACCAACCATCTCTCCTTAAACACAAAAAAAATCACTGAAGACAATAAATGAACAGCTTTGCTTTTTTGTTTCATACATATATTTGCCATTAAAGATGTCTACAAGTCTCTCACCACAGGTCTTGAGGGAGGAGTGCAGCTTTTAGGCAGACATCCCTCAGCTCCATCCATGCTTATCTGAGCAGCACACCACCATACAGTGTGAAAGCTGATAGGATGGCTCTGCACTTGGCACAGGTGATTCTGGCTCTTACCAAGCACCAGATCAGAACTGCTGAACCAGACACTGTTTTGTAACAAGCCATAAGCACAGAACACCCCTCTGATCAGCATTACCAGCCCCACACAAAGCAAGTGGCAACAAAATATTACAGGAGGGGAATAAGTGACCAGTAATCACAATTTACTCAGTGAAAGAGGTAATGGTGATGAATCCCATCTCTTGCCACGCCAGGGAGCCCTCCAAGCCATGGGCTTCCTTCCAGCCTTCCCAGCAGCCCATCATCAGGGCAGGGGTGGAGAAGCCACAGAAGCTCACCTCCATGTAGCTCCTGACTGGAAGTAGTAAAGGACTCATGTATCCTCAATGCCAAATCCACTGGTATATACAAATTGAAAAAACAATTGTTTATTTTAGAGCTGACAGCTTAAGTGCATATTCCTGCCTCCATCAGGCCCCAAACTCATTACTCTTCAGAATTCATTCCTCTGCCCACTATGTTAATTTCTGTATTTCATGTAATTTTATCCTTCATTTCCTTTCCCCCTCCCCTTCCATCTCTTCCTCTACTTCTGTCCTCCCTCCATCTTCTTCATACTTAATCTATCTCCCTCTGTGACCAGCTTTTGAAAAGGAAGGAGAAAAAAAAAGTAATACTCCAGTTATTGGATTCCTAATGCCCATTATAAGATAAGTCAGTGAGGTTTGAGGCTTTTCTCCCTACATAGCTCACTATTTGCTTTCATAAATTCTAGGAACCCTCATTTTGATTAAAATATCATTCAGTATGTTCCAAATAACTCAGGAAAAAGATGTTAAAATGTGGATTTCCAATTTTGGAATGCAAATATGAAGACCTAACTCCTCTTATCAAAATAGTGCTTAATCTTTCAAGACAGTGACCATGCTTATTAAACACATCCAGAGTAAGGACTGTACCTTCAGATAAACTTTTACTCTCAATGTCAAAAGCAACCAAGAACAAGTGCCAACATATTCTAGGTTAAGATACTGTAATTTGTAACATTTCATAAAATTATATAACAATATGTATATTTATATTATAACACTGTTCTCTGACCTACTTAAGCAATTTGTTTTTCCCCAACTGCACAATTATAAACCAGAGCAGAAAAAACAGACTTTATGAAGTTAATAAATCAATTGTCATTACAATTTATTAACATTATTACTGCAGAGTCTGCACTCTACCTGATTATGACTTTCTATGGGGAATATTTAAATATTTTTAAGAAATACGATTTTGTTTTCTAATATGTTTAGTATTAGTCATATATTATGCTTCTCATCAAACTAACTTCAGATTACACATCTAAACTGTTGGTTTGTTAACAAGAAGTATTAACAAAAAAGATTAAAGCAGAACTGGTCTTTTCTCCTTGGCTATTCCCACCCTTCTCTGACCCCAGAAGACATTAAATGATTCAACATTCCCTTTGGTAGCTGCAGACAGACAAACCAGGAAAGTACTACATTTGGTCCAATAAATAGTTTGCATCAAGTAACTTTGGCTACATTTTGGGTGTTTTGAACTAGATAGGTCTCAGCCAAATTCACCTCCCCACTTTCAAAGAAAGTGAGCAACTTAAAACCACATGCTGCTTCCCTATCTAAAAATGAGCTTAAAACCCACGTACCCAATGTGCAAGTGTAGTCCCCTTAACAAACATGTTAACAATTTACAAAGTGCTCAAATTAGAAAGCACTTAGAAGGACTGGCACTACTTATCCTCCCCAGCAGCACTATGCAGTCTGCACTTGAGGAAGAGCAAGTAGTCCTGAATCAGAGATAGTAATGGAAAATAAAAACATTTTAAAGGAAGCTTGCAAGTAAAACCTGAGACCATTTCAGGACTACCAAAGATCTAATGTATAGTTTGTGATCATTCAACTTACAAACTGGAATCGAGACAAAAATCTTTCCAGCACAAGCATTCTGCTTCCAATAGTCTTTTTGGTTTTTTTCAATTAATTCTTTGAAAGGATTTAACAGAACTCTTTCCTGCAAGTCCACAAAGTGAAAGCTATCCAAAACCAAATGTTTTAAGAACACCACATCCAAACTGTTCTAGAAAGCTTTTTAAGGTCCCCAGAACTTCTACTCTGTGAAAGTGTAGTGAAGACAATGGTACAGAGATCAGATAAGAAAAGCTCCAGCTCTTAGATCCCTTCTTTCTTTAGAATTCACTGGCAAGAACGGTTTGAGGTGCTACTATAATGCTTCCCCTTGTGTCACCAGCAGAATGATTCAGGCATATCATAATTTTTGAAAGCTGGTAAAGAAAAAGCTTTCTCTAGGCACTAAACATCTGCAAGTTCAGCACCCAAGCAACATTTCCATTCTTTTATAAGAGAGCAAGCAATTCTATCCTGAGAAATAGCCACTGCGTGTTTAGTTTATAAACTAAGACTACAAACCAATAGCCAGAAAATAATGTTTTGCATAGATTTCAGACAGCAGCTTGACACACAACTCCTACCTTTAAGTCTACACACATAACCTTAAAAGAAAGTCTGTTCTCATTGCCAACAAAGACATTAAAATTTTTCTTCTGATTACTTGACAGTTTTACCCAAGCTGCCAGTGACCACTAGCAGCAGAGATGCTGGGTTTTCTTAAATTGGTTTCTTTTTGTTCTGCTGATACACTACGTGAAGCAGTTAGTTAAGACATGAGTAAAAACCAGGAGTTGTAGTTACTAAAAGGTCAAACAAAATTCCATTAAAGGTGTAACTGGTATTATTCTCCTCTACAGACAAATCATAATTTATGTTTTGATGTATTTCAGCTACCTGCGAGACATGTTCTTTCATTATATTAGGAAAATTAATAGAAACAGGCAGAAATGTATGCAATTTGTTCTAGAAAATAACTTCATTAATTCAATTCACACACTGTATACATAGCAGACACTAGCCATACAGTCATCAAGTCATCCATTTGGACCTTTAAAATGCTTTTTGTTAGTTGCCAAATGCAAGATACATGCTGAGACATAAGCACCTAGGGACACAAACAGCTGAACAAAAAATTCATGCCAATAACTGATAATTTGCCAAGCTTGTAAGAAATTAACACACAGGACTTCCCTGTTTAAATAGAACTTAGTTCAAAGGAGGAAGAAATATTTTTAAAAACTTAGGAAAAAAATGGAAATACACAGAGCAGCAGTAGTGTTACAAAACTTACATGTCACAATGTCAGATGACAGGAGAGACTGAAATTCAGCCAAACATTCAAAACTATTCATTTAAATCATTGATCTTCTTCATGTTAAACTACAAATTCTGAAGGTCCACTGTACAGCAGTAGCTTGCAAGAGACTCAAGACACCAGGAACTACACAGTAAAAAAGTCTATTAGAACATACTTGAATATATTAAAAATTAGTAACTTCTAAAATTTAATAAACATTGTATAATTTTGATGCTGGTTTTAAGATGCTCGTTATAATGTTGCAAGACTTGCTAAAAACAAACCTCAGCAGAATTTGAATTTGCCATCTAATTCACATTTAATAACTCTGCAGCTGGAATAAATTAATCTTTTGGATCACCAAAATTACTATTAAGTCAATGCACTCTAGATTGCACTATCTGCATAGAACTTAGTCATGCAATTTAAACTAGACAACAGTTCAAATGTAAAATAAATACAGTGTTGGAATTAGAACCAAATGGAATTTTATATTTTTGTCACAGAAAAGACACACTAAAGACAGTGCTTTTAGGACTGACAAAGATGATTCAGGGAGTTCCTACTGGTTTGAAAGTAGTGTCTGCTATGAAGACAGGATGTTTTTAAGAGACTGCCATATGTCAGTCAGCATAGGTAGAAAATAGAGAGATATAACACCTTAAGATGAACTAGATGATCTCTCAATGTCTTTCTACCCTTAAAATCACAAATGACTGCATCGATGGTTGAGTAACAGTGAAGTTCAGAGCTGCTGCTTAAATAAAAACAGCCTCACCCAACCCTCCCACCCCCAGACAGATAGCCTCCTTTCTTGTTCTGGAACAAACATGTGTGATTGGGGAACTGATCTGGTTAAAAATAGATCTCTCTTTTTTGCCAGTTTAACTTAGACCACACTTGTTTCTCTGCTCTGTTCCCCTGTGCAGGAGCATACGCAGGGACATAAGATGAAAAAGAAAGGAAGAGGCAAAAGAGGCACTGGAAAAGGACAAGGATGATGACCACTTACATCTGTACTCTGCAAGAAAAAATGCATGCAGGACAGCCTAAACAAAGAGGAAGAGAAGTAAGAGTTTTAAAGAGAGATAATTACTTTTAGTAGACCAGCCTATATTGCTGAAAAATCAGAGGAGCTTTCAGACACATTGCTGCTTTAGTCGTTTAGGCAAAGCACAAGACAGAACAAAACTGCTCGTAATCTAAACTTCACCATGCTAACCTTGAACAAAAGCACTTAGCATTTAGGCAACAGAGAAGTGGGTTAGGGACAGGCCAGATGACCAATCCCTTTCCAAAAGAAACTGCAGTTAGTGAAAGAAAGATCCAGTAACACAGAGAGCCAGCAGATCCAACTGAGGCCTCAGTTTTTATTACACAGCAGACATGCCTTAGTTACACTCAGACATCAAGGTAACAGACAAAGCATCATTTTATGAGCAAGTAAACTGGTTACTACATGCTGTCACCAGCCACACAATTAGACAACCAATAAACACAAAGACACCAGCTCTAGCATAGGAAATTACTGCAGGTACAGGAGCACCTTTGCAGGTTTCCCCTGTTCTTATATTCCTCCAGCAGCAAGTACCACTGGCAGCCCTGGGAGACAACATGTAGGGCTAAGAGGACCCTGAATTAGGACATCAGTTCTTTAGCTGTCTCTTATCAAACACATGTTCACACAGATGCAGAGATGCTGTCTACCATACAGTACTTTGCTTCCAAAACCCATACTTTTTATATATGAAGACTGACAAGTTTAGGGTTATGAAGGTTATGCTTTCATTAGAAGGAAATAAATCTAAAAAGGTTAAAAAACCCCAAACAAACCACAAAAAACTACCTTGTATGAACCTTACTGTGGTTTTATAATTGGTAACTAGCAATGCCACTGAAAAAGATGCTCTCACATCTGTGCTTCATCAAGTCTTTTGCCATCTCAAGCATCCATGTGTTGGGTCAGAGCTAATCTCTTAGAAACAACCCACCCTCTAGCTGATATCCCTGTGTCCTATTAACAGGGTTCTCCTTGTAGCAGGCAGACTCAAAGACTCTGAAGAAGCAGGCAGGGCTGTGGGAGGACTGCAGTAGGCACACAGCTCACTATAGAGGTGACACCTGACAATGGGCTGGCACATTGCCCATCAGATGCAAAGGTAGCAACCTCACTGGGCACCTGCATTGACTACTTGGTGATTCAGCAAAGAAAACAGTACTCCATGTTAGTAACAGTAGTGCATGGAAACACAGGATGGATGCTCTGGAGAGTAAGCTCAGGTCACTGGGCAGAAGCCTCACACTCAGGATTTCCATGGTGTTATTTTCTGAAGTGCTGCCAGCTCCACAGGCAAGGCCTGAGAGGGAAGCTGAGCTAGGAAGTCAGTGATAGAGAGGGGAAGGATTTAGGCATGATGGGAACAGGAAGAACTTGTTAGGCATGCACATTAGTCATGCCAGAGTCAACCAAACTGGAATGCTAAGAGGAATCTTGGAACTTAAAAACACTTCTGCAGGACTTCTGGAAACTTCAGAAGTAACAAATGGGAAGCCCAAATGACAATCTTGAGTTACTCTCAAAGTAACAGGCATTTCCAAGCCATGGTGGAAGGAGGACAAATCAATACAGTAAAACACTGAGAGGCTACCAGCTTATCAGCATTCCAACAGGAACAACAAACAGGGAGGTGGGGAATGGCACTGCATGTGAAGGACACACACATGTAATGGAATAAAGTATTACAGGAGAGATAAACCAAGCAAATGCTTAAAGGTAGAAGTCTCACAGTCAAGTAATCAGGTTATGTCATCAACTGTACTACCAGTTCAGGTAGATTATGAAGTTGCAAGTTTAGGAAAGGAAGTAACAGTGAACAACTGAAATCTCCTGATCCAAAAAGGACCTTGTGCCTCACCAGAATGACATGGACAGATTGATTGGTTGGGTTTGGTTTGTTTTTTCCAAGGAATGACTGCTTTCTTGGAAACAGTGATTGGACAGCCATGAAAAGAGCCATTCCTGGTTTGTTTTGGTTTTGAGTGGTACACAAGACCTAGTTAAAGGATATAGGATAGGAAAGGTACTCTGTAACTCTACCTTCAAAATTACATTTCAACATTGTAGTTGCTTTCAGCATGAAATAAAAATACTTGAGACATGGACAATGAATTTCAAGAGAGGGAACTGTGTAAAAGTTGAATTAATTAGTAATCCTCCCAATCCACCCCTCTCAAGAAAACCAAAACCTACAAACAAACCAACCCGAACACCCATAACCCTAAAAGGAGCAATCCAAACAGCAGTAAGACTACAACAGCTTGGAGACTATTAAAAACAAAACATAGAACTCTTAAAAATCACACTACCCCACCAAAAAAACCACAAACAAACAAACCCAAAACACCAAACAAAACCCAAAAAAACAGCACCAAAAAAAAGCCAAAAGCAGACAAAATTTTCTATTAAAACACCAGGTAAAACATTCACCAGGGTAAGAAGTGAACACAAAAGCTGTCAAAAGAACACCTCAGCCTCAGCAAGAAAAACCTGCACCCTTCAAGATCCAATAGGGAAGTTAAGGAGGGCACCAGAGAGAGGTCAGCTTTTAAAAACAGAAAGGTTGCCTACTGAGAACAGAAGTGATTATAAAACACACAGTAGCTCAAAAGTAAACAGTAAAGAACTAAAAATATTTGGGTAGCACCTTGTAAAGTTACTTAACTACAGCAAAAGAAGGAAACCAACTAGAAAAACCTGCAGGTGAAGAAAAAATACAAGTCTGATGGCACCATTGCAGAGAGGTGGACTGACCACTCCTCCCTGTGAAGCAACTGGGGAGACATTCACACCTATATTTGAAGTACATAGGTTAGAGGGACCAGGTTGATTTGAATTAAGTACAGAGAAGCTGAACAGGCAAGTTAGGAGTTGTTCACCAGGCATTTACAGGACAGTTCCAAACCCAGAACTGAAGACCTGCTGGACAACAGTTTGCCAGTGCAGTTCTGTGCACACAAAGACCCAGAAGGGCCTGGCACCACAGAAAAGAAAATGTCATTTCCATTCCTGCAGAGTAAGCACTGGGTTAAACACAAGAGAGTCTTATGGAATGGATCAATCAGGTTTATTTTGCAAAAACTTTAATGTGTCATCTACAGCCACCCAAAAGGGGCTGGAGTCTTTCTGTGACAGCCTGCACATTCCTCTGCTCCATTCTGCAGGCTCCTGGCAGACTGCACCATCTTAAAACCATGATGCAAAGAGTTGCTGTGTTGCAATGTTTGCAACTATGTGCTTAAAAGCACCACCATGGACCAAGATGAACTCAGCAGAAGAAAAAAAAAAAAAATACCATAACCTTGTTTAGCCTTATATTCCAGCCTGGAAGCTTTGTTCTGATGACTGGGGAATTGAATGTAGGGCAAACAATTGGCAATACAGCCAACAACAGAGACACAAAATGTTGATTGTTGTATGTGATTGCTTCTTCTTCCATGGTTGCTGGATGGACTCACAGGCACCAACCTATCTGTTGATAAGCTGGTGGTAGAAGTCTCTGAGGTAAGCACAAAAAAAACCCCAAAACAAACCAAACCAAAAATCCACAAGAGCAGTTACATTCTCAGAGCAGAAAACAAATTAAGCTGAAATTACTAGCAGCCTAAAATTAAAGGGCTGGTCACAAGAGTTCCATCTCTTCCCAGACTGCATGGGAAGACCCAATCCTTTAAGCCAGCTCTGGCATTTAGCATGCTAAAGACTCAGCAAAAAAGCATAGCCTAACAAAAAGCAGCAGAATATCTGCTGCTGACTTATCAAGCAGAAACAGCACAGCAAGCATACACTGATCAATGCAAGCAGCACAAGTGAGGGTGTGGGGCACAAATATAAGGGGCTTTTTACCCTGGGCATAAAATCTCATCCAAAAGTTGTATTTAACTCTCCAACAGACTATAGTCACACCATTTATTATGTCTGCAACAGATTTAGTATGTCAGTGAAGTCAGATTGTGAAAGTACAGGCCAGTTCCATAATGTTATCCAAGTGACATGCAGGATGTAAATCCAATGCATAGGACAATCAGCCATTCAACACCAACCATAGGAAAGGATATAAAAATTCTGAAAGAGAAAATTCTGAAAGACCTAGAATTAACCTCAAGCGAAGAGTCTACAATGTTCCATAACAAACCTTAAACATTTCTTTCTAAAATTAAATATTCTTCCAAGCACCACATGAGATAAAACCATCTCTCATATCTATATACAGAACAGTACAGAACCCCTTCAGCATGATCCCTTCAAATGTCAAAACTGAATTTCAAAAACCACCTCATCAGCATAAAAACACTGGAAAATAACCACAGTGCATTTTAATTCCGATGCATTAAAACCTCTGTGTTCAGGTTTTGTTTCTCCTCACTGGGTACCATTCTGTGAAAACAAAAAGCTAACCATATTTTCAAATTAACTTTGAGAATTGTGAAGCATTTCTGGAAATATCTAAATGAAATTAGAACTATATTGTGCACCAGCAAAATATATATAGCCTTTCAAAAGAAGCACCAGAGTTCTCTGAAAACACTGTATGCTACAACTCTGACACTAAAATATATAGTACAAAATTGCTGGTTTTGTTAAAGATAGTTATTTGGTATACTACCAAAAAGCCCCCGACAATTCACTATCCATGAGTGGATCCCATACAACCATCATTCCATCATTATCCTGGAAAATAACTGAAATAAACCAGCAGTGAACTAAATCATTGACCTAAAGGGCAATACTGTTTTATTATTAAGTCTGTACATTGGTTAGTCAATGAAGTTTCTAAAGGCCAAATCACTGAAGATGTATCTTTAGTCTTCTGGGAGAAAGATTCAACTGTCCTACTGCTTATTTAAAAAAAAAAAACAAAAAACCATATAATGGCAAATGGCTTTTAAAGTCTTATAAAAAAAGTGGTAAGTTCCTTGAAAACAATAGAGCCATCTAAGTTGCTTTTTGGATTTCTCCATGCAATGCTTCATGGTGCCAGGCCTCCTATTTTGACTGCTCCAAGGAGGAAGAATTCAACTACCATCTGACCCACTGACCAGACTCCAGACTGTAATTCTTACTCACCAGACCTCCGACCTGGAAGGTGGCATCTATTTTACTGTAAGTGACCTGTGACAAGTGGGTCTACACTGTGATGAGCAAGTTCTACTTGGATCTAGTATCTCTCAAGTATCTACTTGGATAAAGCATGGATTTACATATTTGGCTTTGCTAAGGCACAGTCACTGCTTCAGCATCCACCTCATCAACAGCACTCAGCTCTGTGCCAGGCCATACACATGAAGAGCAAGTGTCATGTTCCACCTCAACAGTTTACCTCACTGCTGGTCTGTTTGGCCTTGGTTTGACCATAGTTTACCATCTATCTCCATAGAAGTTGCCACTCCCTCAAATGCATCCAAGCCCAAACCACAGGCAGCAGTGGCCACCCTTCAGGTGATAGGATAAGCCTCAACTGGGATTAAGGAAAACAAGAACAATCATTAAAAACACTGATAATAAACTTAGTATCAACTGTGGGAGTAATAGTCATCTTCCACCTCACTTTGCTGGCTTTGTTTGTTTGAGTTTTTTAAACACAAACAAAAGTCCCACCAAAATCCAGCCTTGCTTTAAAAGTTGACTGCATACCAAACTTCAAAACCTAGCAATTTGAAGTCTTCTGACACCTCAAAGCAAACATGGAAGGCCCAACTTCCTGAGAAACCTCAGGGTGAGCCTGTTATTTCAGCTCCCTGTTAGTCCCTTTCACAGATCCTATGCCCCTAAACCACTCCCTTTCTTCACTGTCACAAGTTGCTGTGCAAATCAAAATCCATTTTGTTTGTTGGCTGAAGTCAAGTAATATCCAGTACCACTAATTCAAAAAAATTACTGCTTAACAAATACTTTGTTTGCCATTTGAATTTTCATTTCCTTGGGTTTTACTTTGGCAACCCTTCCTATTAACAGCAAAGACACTGTGTTCATAAAAGCAACATCCTCATTCCCTGTTAAACAGGAACTCTTACAGAGTTACACTTCAGTTCCAGTTCAGCTAAGAATTATTTATACACAGAACATTCTCTAAATTCATTACTTCCCCAGAGCTCTGCCATTGACCAGTGTTTGTCCTGTCTATCTCCACCTCTAGAAAGACATAAATCTCATTCAAGTCAAAAGTAGAGTGGAAAGAACAATAAAAGTATCTTTGCCAAAGCAAAACAGTTTATTAGAAAACAAACCTCCCTGAAGTCCGGAATTCTGCTCATCCTTAACAGGTCACTGAGAGCCAGCTTGGGTATTTCTGACCTCACAATCAAATAATCTGCTCAAAAAGTTTTCACTTTCCATCAAAAGCTGCCTACAGAGAGTTCATCTAACAATCCTTAGGGACATTAAACATCAGTGTCATGGTTTAAAAGACTTATCCCCATATTCAGACACAGAAGCTTCTTTTGCAGAAGCTGAACCTTTAGGCCAGAGGTATCTGTGGCTCATTATTAACTATTATGGCTGTACAAGAGCACATGAAAAAGTTACCAATGTCTGCAAGTGCCAATGAGAAAAAGAGGAATTTTTCTCAAGCTTGAAATAAACTGACAATAATAGGATATAGAGAAAATAAGCTTTGTTACAATAGCCTGATAGCTGGAGACTTCCAATGGCAAAACTAATGTTTTCATTCTTGAAAACTTCATCACTAGAAAATTTCTCAGCTCAGAACATATTAACAAAGCTGAAACCACCAAGGGACCTGGATTACTGCCATCCATCAGTCCCCTTCCATAGGGGAGCCAGTGAGAAAAACCCCACACTGATGCCTAAAGCCCATATCCAATCCATTGAATTCAGATTTTAAACCATCAAACACATGAAGCTCACTATCAAAGACAATGCATCATGTATTTTTTTATCACAAAATGATCAAGATGTATCTACACTATTTGGATCAATTGTCCCCACCAATTCTATTAATGGTCACTATAAAGCCAAACTGCTCTAGTAAGGAGAAACCTTACACTCTAAAACTTAGTCATTTTATACCCTTCTGTTCTTCTGGCAGTACTGGCATCTAGTTTAAATAGTTAATTTGTGTCCCTTTGTCTTTCTCTTCCTATTTATACATACACACAAATATATATATATATACACACACAATCACCAGTATATATACACAGATATACATACTGCCCCCAATCACATTTTGTACTCTCAGTTATTGTTCTGATCCTCAAAAGCAGCCTAACTCTTCTCATCTTCTTCTGCCAGCTCATCTCACACTTCTGCCAGGCACTCCAGCTGTCCCACTCTGCTGACAGAAAATGTCTTTCTCACAAGAGAAGAACCATGAAGTTTTACAAATGAGATCTCAGCCACTCTCCTGTACAATTGTGCCTAATACTTTCCTATTTTTACTGAGAAATTCTCTTTAAAACAGCCTCCTACCCCTTCCATATCTATAGCATCATGAAGGTTATGACATAACTGGCAGTCAGCTGGGAAGACCTGGAAACCACTAAGGAGAGAAACAAACTCTTAATTTGCAGAATCTGTTTTTAATTACTCCTAAAGTACATGAAGCTGATCAATAAAAAATATTGACTAACATCCCACCTTTAACAGTATAGCCTCTGAAGTATTTCAATCATTCCTATACAGTGTTCTGATCTTTGTCCCAAATTTGCCTGATGAAAATTTCATTATGCTTTAATCCCTTGGCTGCAGGGGTGGGTGGGGTGTCTGGGAGGAGTACTGATAAAAGACATCACTTCTGGCTCAAGACATACCAAAATGCAAGCCACTGAAGACTAGAAAAATATTTGGGGAAGTATAGAGTCATTACAGAGTCACTGCTTGTATCCTTCTTGCCACCCTACCTTCCTGGTCTGCTCATCTCCATTTTTCAACATTCAGTAAATCAAGGAATCCTGTTTCATCACAGAACCATAGTTTACTGGCTCTAACAGGGCAGTAAATGAGTAACCATACCCTCCACATAGTCCTAAAATGTCCATTAAAAAATGGTGTTCACACAGCTAGGACAAATAGCTAGAGCAGAAACAATTATGCAACATGATTTTCAGAAAGTCTTATCTTACACTTGTGCTAGCAGACAAAAACTGCCTAAGCTGTTCTCAGAGAAAGGATTCACTGAACAGTTGCCTAAAAAGACAGAGGATATTGTGACTAAGAGCACCCAAATGGAGAAAACTAACCGGAAAAAAAAATTTCACTGAAAATTCTGTGATTTGAGAAGCAGCAACAGCCTTTGAAGGACTCAAGCTAACACGAATAAAACCATGATTCACTTCAGATATAATGGATAACAGGATTTTTAAATTTTTTTTTATTTTTAAATGTGTGTGCCTGTATGTCTCCAAATTGCCAATTTAGGCAAAAATATACTCAGCTGAGTCTGGAGAGCTTCCTGGCAACCCTTTCAGGGTAATCCAGTCAAGGGAAAGAATAATTACAACAATAGCCAACTTCCATAGTGCCTCTCACTCCTAACTTAACAAAGAAAAGTAGGTTGAGGTACCTTATTTTTCTCAGTAAGAACACAAAGTAGACAGCCTGAGGATCTCATCCAGGTTTATTCACCATAATGGCAGAGTCAGGAACAAATGCAAGTCTTCCAAACATCACTGCAGTGATGTTTTGCCTCCCCCTAATACCTTGCATACAAAGAAGCTGGATAGAACCTGCAAAACCCTAGAAATACTCAGATGTCCAGTGACCAATGAATGTTTCCTAGCAAGTCTCATTGTTTCTTTTCTAGATTAATCCACCACTTAAAAACAAATAGAGAGTTGATCTGTGGAACCATCTGAAGATGACTGATCTCTCTGCAATAGCCTCTTCCAAGAAATTCCTGGCACCTTCAAAAACCTTTAGTGTCAAAATATCAGAGACCACTCTGGACTACTCTAATTTACCCCTCCAGAGCAATTTCCATTAAACATTCTACATTAAATTATAACCAAGACAGTATATTATGCTTATGTTGCCTAACTTTTGGATGCATGTCTGTGATCCAGACATTTGAGATGACTACAGCTCAACTTCTAGAATATGAACTTGCAAAGTTATCCAAAGCCACTTACATTACATATGTAAAAAAACCTTAACACTTTGAAACCCTCCAAAATGGAAAGAAGGGGAAAAAATAGCATCTGGCAGCAAATAACCTGAAATACAGATTTCATATTCTCCCCAAAACAGGTACTGCTTTTTGCAGTGGCTTTTATTTCCATGTTACAACATAGCAAACCACAATCATCCATCCCCAAGGTGAGAAGAGACTGCAATACTAAGTGTATATGGGAATATTTCTTTCACTTGAATCTTTTTTCTGTGTAATAAGATAATGGTAGTTTGTATTCCATTTCTCCTTCTTTAAATAACCTCTTTTTAATGCTTGGCTTTATCCTTCCAAATGAACAGCACCAATCTCTACCTCCTTTCAACTTTTATTCCAGTATTTTCCAGGAATTCAGGTATTATGGTGGCAACTATCCTACAGGAGATTTTCACTACCTGCCTCTACTCTGGTTGTTTTTCAGTTTCAGGGGAAGTGAACCAGAGCCAGAATGATGCTCCTATTTCTTAAGGAAAAGTAAGTCTAATCTCTAGGATTTCACATTCTATCTGCACCTGAGCAGGGGTTAATTTTAATACTGCAATTCCATTTGGTTCTTCCAAGTCTGGGCAATTTTGCAAGAACTTGCAGTTTCTCATCTGGACCAGTGGCTGGCTGAAGGTTTGTTGCCCTCATGCAGAAGGGACACATCACTTGTAATTACTCACCCCCTTTGAGGCACTCCAGCAGCCTTTGAAGATGGCTTCTGTCCTCACAACTAGACCTTACTGTGAGTTCTTCAACCACTTACTCAGCCTTCAGTACTCTCTCTGCAGAATTACTACTTAGAGAAGGCTGGTGCAATACTCTGCTGAGTGGCATTCGTTACCTGCTTAATGTGGCTGTCAAATTAAAGTGCTGAGGATTAGAATAGGGATTTCTTTCTCCTTACAAAGCTTACAAGGAACCTCTCCCTAGCACATCATCTTCCCAAGGAGTCACTTTTTTTAGCACGTTTACCTATACAGAAAAGATCTGCATTGCAACCTGTCATTCACTGACAGCTGAACTTTTCTTTGCACTCACTCACTGGGTAAGAAATATTCAGTGGCACCCAATCTTTATATTTTTACAGTCACCTGGAAAAAGGGCTGGAAGCAACCAGATTTACTTAGTTGGCCCAAACTGCTGCCCATCAGTGGAGGATCATATGCTTTTTTTCACCTTTTCCCAAGTGAACTGCAGAGCTTCATCCACACAATTCTGACCTCTGTGCAAAATACTACACAGAAAACAAGGAAAGTCATTTAACTCCCTTGAAAAGGATGAAACAGAAGTAATTTTGATGTGCATTAGAAGAAGATCATAACAAGGATCCTTCCCTCCCTTCTGTTTCAAGCATGGACTCCAGCTACCATCCAGCAGAGCAGGCAGTGTTGCAGATGCTGGAACCCATCATGTGCCAACAAAGCCTGGAGAGGAGACATCTTCGCTGGCAGAGGGGCAAAAAATAAATTACAGGAGTATGTCTTTGGGTCATATATTACAAATACCATAGCCCTAGGCAGCACCATGCCAAAAATGCTACAGAGTTCCAGCTGATGGGAAGAAGGGCATAAAAAGAGATTTTCTACAGCATTAAGGGTTGTGAGAAGTCACTTGCCATAACACAGAAAGGCGTGAGTGCTCTGGGAAGACACACACATTTCTAAATGGCTGCTGTCCCAGTGACCTTGCCACAACTCAGCGGAGCTGTTCTAAATTCCGTAAGATGTCATTCTCATGAAATTAGCACTTTAATAACCTTGGCTGCAAATACTCGGTGTGGCAAAGCAATATCCATGTACTCAAAACAAGCACTGCCTTCCAAGAAGCTATTAAAACCCAGTCAGATCACAAATATTTAAGGCATATCCTGTAATGTACATGCAATCTAAAAAGGGTGACAGCAGGAGTGAAGAGATGCAACAAATGCAGCAAATACCTCACTGAATAATGTTTATGGCCAGTGGAGCAATGTCCCACTTCACAAATGAAGCCCTTTACACTGATCCCTTTTTGCCAAGATCCCAGTTATGAAGATGAAGGGCTTTTTTAAAGGCCATACAAGTAGCCCAGAAGAGATACCTACTGTTGCTTACAGTGCTGGGCTGCAAAACACACCAGGTTTGGGTCAGTCAGCACTAAGGAACAGAAATTCATTAGATACATAGATAATGTATCAATCCAAATTCAAATTATTAACTGTCTGCTACTCAAATGCAGCACTAAGACCAACTTAACAGGAACATTCCATTTTATGGACTCTCTAAAATTCTTTGTTGTTAAGCACGTTTCTGAGACTGTGTAAATTAACTGCAGTAGAGCTGCCCCATCTTGCTGAAATGCAAACTTTGCAATGCTAAACTGAGTACCAGTATAATACCCCACCCCGTAGGAGCATAAACATCATAAAAAAGGTCAAGCATTTTCATAATGCTTTGCTAATGAGGGTCAGGGCCTGACTGGACTTGTTTTGGCCTCCAGCCTAGCAACAGTTTCTGTATTGGCCAAACTCTGACAAGTCTACTATTATTTTTAAATAATTTGCATCTTTCCTGCCTCCCATAGAGACTTTTGCCACAGAAACCACCAGTACAGGGCTCAAACAACTTCTGTGTTAGCATACTAGCACTTCTACTTCTGAAGACAATAATTAGATGCTATGGAAAACCTGTGGTTAACTGTAAACCAGTACTTAATGTAAAAATAGACACTTGATATACTGGGTTTGCTCCACTATGGCATGAGTCTTGAGAGAAGCAAAAACTATGTACTAGATAAATAGGTTTCATTAATTGATTGGTCACAGCCTAGATCTGTGAACTATGGGAACTGAGCTAACCAAGAAATAAAAGCTTGAAAGAGCAGGCTCTCACCCAGCTGTCAACAACAACCACTTTCTCTCTGGAGATGAGCAGTTTTAAAGGATGTTTAGGGCTTGCTAATTGTCCATACACTTAGATAACACCTACTTGTTTCTTAACAGAAACAGCTTTCTCTTGTTTTAGTTATACAGTGCCAGATAACATTACAATTATAAAGGTGTCATAAGAAACATGTTTAACTTGCAGAAAGAGGCAAAAATTTGCACTCTTTTACTAACTCAAAATATCTGCAGTCTTAAATCATTAACTTCTCAACAATTTCTAGCAAGGAATATTAAGAGTTAGATGTACAAGTGAAGTAAGTCAAATCTAGACCCAAAATACACTTTTCCCACAGTCAGACATTAAATAGATATATAGATATAGATATATACTGCCAATGACCATATCAAATTTTAAGTTTGAAAAATCCACAGAAATCTTTATGTGGAAGTTATGTTCAGCACAAAACAAGAGTAAACAAAACAAAGACAAAAGATATGAACATGAATAAACCAAAGGAGGCAATAAAAATGAATGACTGGACTGGTGGCACAGGAGAGCTGGGTCCTGACTCCTCCCAACCCTACAAGGAACATGAGAACAATTAACTTCTGCACAACTGGTCCTGCAGTGAATAAGAGCATTTATTTTAACTTTGTGGTGACTGCTTTTAACTGAAGAAACAAAACCAGGGCCCATCCTTAAGAGTGTCTATGATGTCATCTCCTGTACTAATATAAACTACCTAATTAGACATCAGAAGAGCTCACCAAAATGAGCTTATGAAGGAAAAGGTCCTTAAATTATAGTTAACCTAATTTGGAGTTTATCATAGAACTGTTTTCTGCATTCACCAATCATATCAAAAAATGAACCTACTGGCAAATGCGAGTTCTTTCTGAAGCCATGCATGCAGCTTTTCCTCCTCTGCTGTGCCAGGATGCATTCACCAACCCTGCTCTCAAATATGCTGGGAATTCCCTGCTGAGCACTGCCAAAGTCAGCCAAAATACACATTTTTTACAGCACTGTATTTTAAAAACATCTACCACAGAATGCCACTCTGGAAGTACCACCACTTCACATTCCAACACTTAATATTTAACAGTAAGGGCTCTGTTAAATCAGAAAATACTGAAGCTTACACAAAACTATGATCTACAAGTGAAAACCAGAATGAAGTCAGACACTGACACAACAGAACACTTTCCTATCTGCATTTTTCATTGCTGTGATTTTTGTTGTGTGACTGGTGTTGATCTTTAGCCATGACCAAGCAATCATTATAGCTGTTGTGTAATGTTACTGGGTGTGACAATAAATACAAATTACTGCACAGAGTCTGCCCTACAAGAAAGTCTCCACTGCCATACAACTAAGCCCTGCAGAGAAACAGCCATTAAAATTTCAAACCCTGACATCAATAATAGCAATGTCAATAGGTACAGCTGAACTCTGAGTACAGACTGGGGAGAAAATACTTAGGTTTCTTTTAAGCCAACATGAAATTCATACTTCAGTAAGTTTCCCAGCAAACTTTTACAAAAGTGCTTGCAAAGAAACATATACCAAGGAAAGCACAAAGCCAAGAACAAGGCTCCAACTTCAAACATTACAGTAAGTTGGAGAGACTAAACCAGGAAGTCAGGCTGCAGCCAAGATACAAGAAATTGAGGAAAGTATGTAATCCTAGCAACTTGCAAGCCATAACTTTTCTATTAACATGCATATATAAACACATGTACAAACCTGATCTTTTAAGAAACCTTAAAAGAAAGCATCAGACAGTAATTTAATATTTTGGAAAAGAATTTGGTTTGGGACTGTATAGAAAAATTTTCAACTATTTCCATCTAACTTACTAGACAAATCATCACCACTAGTACCAACACAGTAAGAGACAAAAAACTGGCTGGCCAGTAACAAGCCCTAGAACCATTTCTTTACTGCAGGGCCACTTTACACTCGCTCTGATCAGAATCGCAACTTCCCTTGAGAACGTGGAACTAATGGGCACAAGGTCAGCCAGCTCCACATTTCTAAACTGTATTGAACTTAAATGTATCCAAACCAGATCTTAGACCTGAAAACAAAATGGAATACAAAGGTCTGGCACATCAACAATGCAGCATATCTGTATCTGTCCTGCAGCCAAATGGAACAGTTGCTGCAAAAGAACAAAAGTCATCAAAGAAAGAAACTGATGGATTTCCAAGCTAAATCTTTAGGTCAGGACTGGGTATCACCTAAAAATATTTTAATCCAGGGGTCTTCAATCACAGAAGATGATCAAGTTATACAGGTTATTCCTGTAGCAAAGAACGTGGTTGCCAGCAATGCTTTAGGAGTCATGGTGGTACAGGACTGACAGTTGGACTTGATGATCTTGAAGGTCCTGTCCAACCATGATGATTCTATGATTCTGACAGCTGGAGCCTCTGCACATGTACAGGGCTGGAGCCTGATCTGCCCTAGAGCACCACAGGTACACAGGTCAGCTACACATACCACCTCATGCCTCTGACACAGCCCTTGGTGTCAGAGGAGGAGGATATGAGCAAGCCATCAACCAGCTATTTGAGGCAAGGTGTTCGTGGTAAACATCTTTTCACAAGAGCTACTCAGCCAGATGGAAAGCAGACCATGGGCTGCATTAGCCATTCCAGCTGCAAAACCTTGTTCTTTGGTACCCTGCTGAACAAACAAATCCCCTTACAAACTGTTCAAGTGTGGGTGGTCACCACTAAAATAATACTGCTCACTAGAAAGTGACTTTCAGGAAGGGACTATAAGAAGCAAACGACTGGCAAAGGAGTTAACCTGTTGGACTGCCACACAATGCCTTCCCTACAAAGATGTTAACATTAAGTAGGCAAGCTGGAGAGCTTGACTGAGGTAGCCATTGTACAGGATCAAAACATAAAGGTGATTTTTGTGTGCTGAGAGAAACCTTTGTACTAAGCAGAGATATGAGAATCTTGAAGAAAAAGTCCTCATTCCCCACAGCAGAGCTTCAACTCAACTCCACTGCACACTCTTACCCTTCCCACCCTGTCACAACACTCTCACACATGCTTGCACTTCTCCTCAGTCACTTCCCTGCTGGAAGAAAAATAGGAGTAGTGTGAAACTTAAGCCCTTTCACACTGGTGGGTGGCCCTTTTCCACTTCCATACTGGAAGGCAGGATACGGCATTGTTTCCCCAAATGATGGAAGCACAGGGTGTGTTGCACAAAACCAAACCAGAAAGGAAATAAAGGGATGCAAGTTATTTGTCAGAAAGGTAAAAAAGAAAAAAAGTTTTCCTTCTCCCTAAACAAAGTAAAGTGTTTTTACAATTCTTCCCGCATGCCCTTGAAGTTTATTTCTATTGTCACTTCTAAAACACCTGCTTTATTCACTTACTGTTTTCCATAACTTCATTCATCAAACTGATTTTGAAGAAATATCTGAAAGACACTTTGTGTAAGTGACAATTTTTGTCTGGTGCAACAATTTTCAAATTTTATGTTAGCTTCCACGCCTTCAGGATAATTCCTATATTCCTTCTGCACCTATAGTTTGAGAGCCACTACACTGGCAGGAGCAAGGGGAAAGGACATGCTCTGCAGAACACACCCCATGAAGGGAAGGGTGGCTTAGAGTGCAATTCAAAGTAAAGTTAAATTATAGGTAGAAGAAAGCTCTTCAATTAGGACAGTGATAGAACAAAATTTTGGCAGATCAGTGGAAGCCTACAAGAGAAGAGGAAGCCTGTGGCTGGAAGGATTTGCAGAGCCTGTTCTCACCCAGACACTTCTGGAGGGATTCAGTATCTTCCAGCTATCTTCTTTTCAATCCATGAGTCACCCAAACCCAACAGCTTGCTAGCAATACCCTTGACCAACACCCCATACACTATAGTTTAGAAGTTACAATCAGAGATATGAAAATGCCACCTACTTTATCCACATATGGACTGGGCTAGAGTGCAAAACCTGCACCCTTTCACAATAGGCATTTTGTCTCTTACTAACTAACTGCTCCAAACTTCCTTCCCTTTGAGCCCTGCCATGGTATTCATCTTGGCATCAAAAAGTTACAGAAATCTGTAGGAGTCACAAGCAGGTTTTCTTCAAAAGACAACACAGCAGAACTCCTCGTCCAAGTGACTCAGCCACCTGCTTTTCTTTGATCGTGCCCAGTTGCCTTCTTCAAAGACCTGCAAGGAATATGAATCATGCTTGGTGAGGATACCTGTTTGCAGGTCTCTCATCCTCCTGGTAATTAATGTAATTTAAACAAGAAGTCTTTCTAAAATTCACATACAAACTCTTATTTTAGACTACTACTCTTAGAGCAGATGTTCTGGTCTCTGGACAAAACCTCCGAAAGGACTTAATGCAGAAAGCTGCAAACATACATTCACTGAAAAATGCCAGTTCTCATTCAGAGCTTTTTTTGTACAGGAGGAAGCTCAGCTTCAAAGACAGAATCGTACCTTTGTGAGCTACTCAGCTATCGATAAGACTGCTGGCAAATCTTTTCAATGCTAGAAGTCATGCTGCCTCTGAACACTTAGCAGGAGCAATTATTCACTGACCTAGAATTTTACATTTAATACTGAACAACTTTTTCAAAGTTGCTTCCCCAACTGCACTAACATAATCAGCTCACAAGGCTGCTGAAAGCAGCAGTTCTGCCATCTGTCTGCTTATTCCCACCTCACACTTGTGCAGGCACAAGTATTCGTGAAGCCATGCAATGATCCAGAGGGAACCAATCTCTGTGCAAACTAACCAGAGGGGAAAAAAAAATTATTATTAGATCATTTCTCAATCTGTACAACCATGCATGCTGGCACAAACATGGGAATGAGCAGAAATGGCATCATTATTTTAACGGCTGTGCCATTTCAAAAGTCCATTGACACAGCAACTTTTCACCAGGTCTAGCAACTAAGTCTGGAGAGCACTTAAGCACACACATGACTTTTAGAATTTTTTTTTTTAAGAAAACTACAAATCATTTTACTTGGTTTGCTGTTGTGTTCTTGTTACAGAAAGAAGCAGGAGAAGGAAGGTGAAGTGTTCCACTGTTCACTAAGAGGAACCAAAGCGCTTACTGGAAAACCTTTCAGTGGGAAGATCTTCATCCCTGCCTCAGTTTCCTCCACCAAACCAACAGAGAGAGTAGCACTAATCTGTTCAACAAAACATTCTGCAATACAATTTAAAACACAACAAAAACAACAAGGTAATATAGTTACAGAGAGACACAGACAGAATTCAACTCTCTTAAAGCAATGAAAGAGTGAAAGGGCACAAAGCTGATGCTGTAACCTGTAGCGGTCTGGGATGGAGAACAGATACAGGACAATGCAAAGCAAAATGGCCACTCAAAGCAGCAGTTCCTAAACAGTTGGTTTCTACAAAAAGACAGACATGGATTTACAAAAGACCTGGGTAAAGAAACTCACAGTGGAGTCTCCCTGCCCTCCTTTCATTATTGGTACTCTGATGTAATCACATAGGAGTTATGAAGAGCATATAGGGAAGACTTGCTGGGGTGGCAGGTTAAGTAGGAATCCACAGAGCTGGGTTGTCATGACAGCAGCTGAAAGTATGCAAGAGATGTATAGATCCCGGGTGTTAGAACAGCAAGGACTCCAAACAAGATCATTAATACAGTACATTATAGCAAACACTGAGAAGCATACACTACATCTCATTAATGAAACACGGACTGCATGATAACCATTTGCATTGGTGAGGGTGTGCAAGGGTCTGGGCATCCACAAAAAAATTTGTGTTCATTTAGTACCGATAAAGCACAGGTTCTCACAGCTTCCACAGTCATGCTGTATGTAAGAGGAAACAAGTGACATGCACTCCGGTGGACCAACACATTAGAGAGTCAGCTGAAGCCTGGAAACTCACCACATGAGCTCCATCCCATTTAAAAGCAAAGTAAAACAGCAGAAACTTAATTTCAGCAACACCTCAGGTTAACTTTGCATTCAGCCAGATTTGGAGCATGCAGCGACTCAGTAACTCATCCCAGCAGAGAGGAAATAAGTTCCTGTCAGAGAGAAGTTACTCCCTGAAGTGTCTGAACTCCATCAGCAGCAGCATGCCCGGTTCCCTGGCACAGGCAGGTGCCAACACGCCTGGCAACACCACCCTGGTGGGTCACCTCCAGAGGCAGGAAGACACTGGGGTTCAGACAAACACTGAACAAGAACAGCCAGGGAGAGGAACGAAGCAGGCCCTTGGTGGACGGATGCTCTTGCAAGACAGAGAGGAGTAACAGGTGTTTCTGTGATCTGTTCAAAACTCTGGGAATTCCAAGTGGTGGATTACTCAGGGACTCGAGATGTCTAACACTGGGTGGTCTTCAGGGGTTGTCACAAAGCAAGGACTCCGCACAGTTTGAGACCAAAGCAGCATTACTAGTGCCTGGCACAGGGAACGTACTGGTACACCAGTGCTCACAAATCCGGGACTGGCATGACAGATCTCTCACACGGGGTACTCACCATCCAGCACTGGTGAAGCAGAGGCCCATGGACACATGGCCAAAGAGAGGCTGCCTAGTGAAGGGGTCCCAGTAGGGACCACTGGTAAAAGGAGTGTGGAGAGGTCTACTCGGGCACCACTCAACACAAACCAGGACCACCGAAGCTTTCCACGGACCCCATGGAGCCGGGGCGCACGACGCGGTCGCACAAAGGCGAGTGGCTCGGGGCTGGGCGCTGCTGCGGTGCCAGGGAATAGGGGGGAGATGACACCAGCGAGTCCCGTGCGCGACCGAGGGCCAAGAAGGGCCCGGCAGGGGTGCGACCGGCCACTGGGGGCAGGCCACCGGGGAGCGGGGAGCCGGCGGCATGGAGCGGGGCGCTCCC
>JAAWXA010000017.1:17746591-17918554 GCA_038090715.1 Florisuga fusca
GGGGGGGGTGAGAGAGACAGACAGAGAGAGCTGCGTTAGAGCGACCCGGTGAGTGGCCCCGGCTGACAGGGCCGGGGCTGAGGGGGCAGCGCGGCCCCGCAGGTGTGGCGGCCGCGGCGGGGCCTGGCGGCCTTTCCCCTCCCCTCCACACAGCGAGCCAGCCCTCTCGCCTTGCCCCCCTCCGTGCTATTTCTCCTCCTTCTGCTAGGGAAGTGGAGCAACTCCACCTCGCGTGCTAAAAAAAAAAAATAAATAAAATAAAAATAAACCCACGAACCCGAGCTCCGCAGCAGGAGCGGCACAGCATGAAGCAAAGCCCCTGAGATGGTTAAAAACGCCCCGCTAAATAATTCAAGTGACCTGAGATGCCTTTCTCTTGGGAAGAGGAGGGGGGGGAAGAAAGAAGCGATGGGTTGTGTTGTAGTCAGCAGCCTGGGAGTCTGGAGAGAGTGCTCGGATGCACTTATTAAACATGCAGTAGTGGTGGCTAAAAGCCATGGGGTTCTAATATATATATATATTTCTATAATTTATTTTTTTTTTCTAATTACAGCTGTGGTAATTACTTCGCATGCAATAAGCAGCGGCTCAGAGCGCAGGCCCCAAGCTACAGGGCAAGCGGCCGTGACCCTGAGAGCACATCCCCCGGTGCCTTCAGCCTCGGCTTCTCCATGGCGAAACCCCTAGGGAAAGGCAGTCCGGAGGGGAAAGGATGTGAGTTCCTGCAGTGCTCCAGACATCTAAAATTAAGCTTAGCAAACTACCGGGTTAAGGAGCGAGAGAGGGGGGAACTTGTTTTGTATTAGCCTCACACGTAGATAATCTCTATATATGAATTTATGGAGAGAGTTACAAACAGCCATGAAGTACTTAAAAAGCTGTGTGTATGTATATTTAGAAAATAACACCTCACCCATCAGTTCTATGCAGCTATCTCTGGCATGGGGTGTAACAGCTGGTTAACATAGAATAGCAACACTACAACATCAAGGAAGAAAAGAGACTGAGGATGGCCACAGAGAGTTAAAATAATGCTGCAAGTGGAGAGAGACAGTCATTATCAGGGCTAAAATGTAGTCTATAGAGAAAATTTGAAATAACAGGTTTGAAGAGAAAATCCCAGCTTCTAATACTAATGGGTAAAAAAGCCCTTTGAGGGTTTCTGTCCAAATACTGGCCTAAACTTCTCTTGCTTTGACTATGAATCATAGCTTGAGGTGAAACAGCTGCAGGGAATAATAGCAAAGAGAAGGAGAGGAATTGGGTGGTGTGAGGCAGTCTTTTCCATTTTTAAATACAATGTTTATGTTTGGAGCTGGAGAATACTTGAGAAGGGAACCCAGTTCCCATCTCTCAAACAACTTTCAAGTTTCTTTCAAAACAAAGGCAGTGTTTTCCACTCCTGGGATTCATTTGTTTAAAATCAGTTAGTAGTGACACCTTCTGTTGCTTTTGGGAAAATAGTTTCTCCAGGTATTGAAGTCTGTCGTTTTCTTTTTTTTTTTTTACAATCCTACACTATTTAACACCAACATTTCTAAAAATATCAAGTAATTGCAAAGTTTATGAAACAGACACAAGTACAATAAATTGTTTACTCCACTGAGAGAGAGATGTGTAAGGTTCTGTTTAAATCTCAGAGCTAGGACCTATATCCTTATGCAGTATCAAGACTAATGATAATGCACAGTGATCACTTTTTAATTAAATACTGTATCAAAATAATCCCTGAATGAGGGGGTAAATTAAATATGTCACTTATTCTTTAAAGACACCTTACTTTTGTCACCTCTGCAGACATTCTTTCCTGTATTTGTCCACAGTTGTGCTCCTATTTTACTTGTGTTCCTTACTTGTGCAATGTTATGTATATCAAATCTCACTTTTGTACAGACAGCAGCAAATATCTGAACACAACTGTAGAAACTAATGTTTAGTGGAATCAGGAAGATGCAACTATTATCAAACATTTTTTTCTCTATCTGGAAGTGGAGAGAACTGCAAAATCACAAAACATTTCTCATAGCTCAGTAGAAAATTTCCATTTATATTTGAAGGGTTTGACTCTTCAGTTAACTGCAACATCTGCTTCATTGGCCCTTTGTTTCAGCTAAGCCTCAAGGACCTTACATTTCTTATTACAAGGAACCCTGAATGTGTTCAGTTCCTTCATGTACATCTGAATTTTCCTAACTTTAATGGATTTGCTCCTGTTGGTTGATGACTATGCTCATGTGCAGTCGAACATACTGAGTAAGCTCAGTATAAAAACCAAACTCTTAGCAGTATGAACAGACTCTGTATGGTAGTGCAATTAGACCAGTTTAATTTAGGTGTGATGTAGCTCTCTTTTCTGACTCCAGCTGTTCAGCACTATTCCTCACCTCCTGTTCTAAAGCCCCAGCAATTTTAGAATTGCCACTTGTTACAAGTGAGAGATTGAAATTAATTTTTAATTAAAAATCATAAGCCGTGATCCTTGAAGAGGGATGTTAAGAGAAATTACAAGGAAAATAGAACTGTTTGCAGAAAGATATTTCTCGGTGATCTGAAGCTACTCAGAAGGATTGCCCTTCTTAAACAAAAAACCATAATGGCCCATACCTAGTATCTGGGGGAAATGGTGTGTTAACAGAAATGATCCAGTGTCATTTGAATTTGAGGTAGAATTGGCCTTGACTGTAGTAGAAGTCAGATTGCTGTCAAGTAGGCCAAAAGATGATCTATGTTCTCAGTATCTTACAATCTAATTAAAGACCAAGAACAACCAGTGAGCCAAGATTGGGCTGCAGCAGTAAGCAGGAGTGATATAATCCTTTCCTTATTAGTATCTTTTCCTTATTAGTATTCTTTTAATAGGCACTGTGACAGGTGAGGGATTTAAAAGGGTACTTAAAATAGCACGTTTAGGCTCTGGTTCCATGTGTGTTTCTGCAGTAGTAGTAATGTTGGTTTAAGCAGCTCTACTTCAGCTAATTGTTCTCTTTCCTGTCCCACCCATTCTGTTGGGTTCATGCAGCTGTTTGTGCAGATCTGAGGCAGAAGATCGAGCTGGGAAACAATTATACTTTTCCCTTGATTATTTTTCAGAAAAATCAGTTCTCCAGTCTGGTTTATCAGAGGGCTGCACAAAAATCTGAGTTGGCCTATCAGAGTGTCCATACAAAATGGAGAATGAATAGCCTTGGGCATCTTAAACAGTACTGGTTAGAAATTAGAAGATGCAGCCTGAAGTGGCATTGCACATGTTTATGGGGACACTATCAGAAATAACAGAAGTGTTTGAATTTTAAATAATAGCTGAATAAAGCTACTTGAAGAAAGATAAGGGGTGGGTAAAGGGCCTTGAAAGTGAAGTAGTTACTTCTTGAGACTTTCATTCAAGGGACTGAAAGAAAGGGAAACAGAAAGCCCTCTTTTCAAAACATATTATTTTCCACTTTGTTGGGACTAAAGGAAACATTATACCATGGTTAATTGTTTAAAAACCAAGCTCCAAAAATTGAAAATTGTGAACAGCTAGCACCTATATGAAGTTGTTAGTTATTATTCTAGTTAGTTATTTTTCTAGAGAAGAGCCTGTACTTACATCTCTCAAAATGCAAAGGTTAAATTCTCTCTTTATCTTCCCATAATACTGATCTTTTTGAATGAGCCTGCAATAAAACGCAAAGATTTACATGCTGAGAATTCCTATGGTCTGAGGAATTTCCACCCATTGTGGAGACAGTCTAGACAACTCTTCCCTTGCCCTGCAGCCTTACAAGGCATTATGGGTATAGCTGGGAAGAAAGTGGGTTTGCCTACATTACTTTCACACATTATTCCCAAGCTGCTCTGTCACACTCTTGAGGCTCATGTGAGTTTTCCTCCGTATATTCTGCTTAGAAAGACTAGTTACTGTTCTTTACCATGCTCCCTGTCTCAGCTGTCCTCAGGAGAAATTAGATGCAGCTCTGAATCTAGGCCAGAAAGTTTGCACAAAATCCAGTAAAGTTAAGGAAAGTTAATTTGCACGTCTGAGAACAGTAATTGTTCCTACCTGTTAGAGGCCATATCCTGCTATTGTTCCATCTGTCAAACCCCTATTGAAGTCCCTTCTAGAAAATCTTGTACAAAAAGTCATCTCAGGATGTGATACCAGCTGACAGACTATAAGTCCTCATGTGTTGTGTTACTGAAATCCTGGCCCTGTTTCATATTTTGAGCTATGTTGTAATTTTATCATACTGTGAGTTCAGTGTGTATTACTTTTAAATTAACACTTTTTTACAGACATTTTTCACTCTTACACAAACAACAGGTTTGCTCCTGTTGGACTATCTGTGCTTGGAGCTTGCACTGTAAAATTGGGCATGGGTTTGTTAAAAAACCAAAACACCCAAAAACAAATTGAAGAAGCCCCCACAAGACAAACCCTCCAAAAGAAACAAAGAAGAAAACAAAAAGACCCACCATGTATTCTAAAATGCTATTTGTCAAAGTAAATATCTATGACTGGACAATTTTCTAACCGGTCATAAAAACATGAAATGAGTCAATGGAGTAAGAAAAGTTGTTTAATTAAAAAACTAAGTATCAAAAAACGTGTAATATGTGAAAGGTGAGACTAGTAGTAGCTTTTTCATAGACTGATTTTCACTTAATTCTGTGAGCTGGAATGTTGCTCAGATGTTATGTTAATGCAATGTCCTATCCTTTTTGAATGGATTTTTCCATTGTACAGTGCTAGAAGATGTAGTTTACATGGATACATTCTCAGTAGAAATTTACCATGGTTCCATTGAGGTCAGTGGGGCTACAGTGATTTCTGCTAGCTGATACATTAATGCTAAGCCTTAGGACATATTTTTTTTACATGGCTGTTTGTAGTTGGTCTCCTTCCCCAAATGCTTTCCACTACTGTAGAGTAACTGCATTTATTAATAGCATTTCTCATTTCTCAAGTGTCTAAAGCTTTAAAAGTTTGAAGTTAATAAATGTAGAACAATATATAGGTGTCTGTTTATCCAGTGCAGTCATACAGCCACCCCTGATGAAACCTAGCAACAATCTAATAGGACAGCAATCAAGGTGTGTTAGGAAAAAATGTAATCATTAATTTCCAAATAAATCAGTAGATTAGGAGGATAGAAGGCAGTTGCTGAAAATTAAAATCTGACCAAGACACCACTATTATATGCCTGTTTGTTTCTAACAATTGTACTAGATCTTCAACCATGCCAAGTGCTCAGCACTTGATTTTGTCTCTCTTTTAGAACCCACCAAAGTGTAGCTTTATTAGAGGGCATGTTAGCAATGTTCATTGATTGTTACCTGTTAATTGATTAGGATGACAGAAATGCTCCCATGTAAGGATGCTAATGGGCATGAATTTTGATCTGCCTTTTGATGTAAAACTGTTAGGTGTTTCCTTTTCCAGATGTTATTTAATGTTCTTGTGAAAGGATCTAATTTCTTCTGACTGCTGCTTTTGCTATCTTCATATCCATGTTACCCAGTTTTTGGTGTAAAGGAATTCCACCTCTGTTCCTCTAAGGGCCAGTTCCTAGCTTAGGTTCATTCTTCCTTGCTCTGGTGTTTTACCCTGTTCAGAGAGTATTGAAGCTGTCATCTCTCTGTTCCTTGCACAGAAATCAGACACACTTTTCTCCAAAGACTGAATAACTTTCATCTTTGTGAGCAGCAAAAAGCATTGACTTCTGCTTGGCATTTACCCTTCTCACATGTATAAAATGATCTGTTCAGCCTAAAATGGCCAAGAACCACTTCTACTGTGCCAGGTGGGACTATCCAGTCACTTTATACTGGATGTCTGTAGTCATGCCTCATGAATTATTTTGCTTATTGTTTAGAAAGAATGTTTATTAGCTGCAGCAGACTTCTGCAGCTTATCAAACCACGCCTGCCAGTCATTAATATTTACTCTTCTTCATTATTGCAGCATATTATTATTTACTGAATATATATTTTTCTTTTTTCTATGCAAGTATTAGCATTCTTTATAGTCAGTGCCTAAATTGCTTAATCTTATCTCTTCCAGTGCTTCTGATCTGTACACATCATCCTGAATGTCATGCTGATCCTCCTTTCTGTGATTAGTTTTATAAAATCACTTTATGTGACTTTGGTGTACTTATATTTCTCCTTTTCTGTGCAAAGAAAAAACCCTGACAAATGCCAGTGTTTTGCTATCAAGGTGCTGGTGCTTCAGTGCTATCAACCTGTAATTGCTGAAAGCACTAATTGCAGTTGTCTTAAAAGAGCCTAGAGATAGAATGTTATTTAATAGCAGATGTTAAAATTTGTGTCAAAAAGCCAGCAAGGCTTCACCAAATCCTTCCGTGTTGCAGTTGTTACTTTCATCCCTGGGATTTGTGAGTGCAGCTCCAGTAAGGCTGAACCACACAGCACTTCAGAGTCACCTCACCCCAATTTGTTTTCAAGTATTCAGTGCTGCAGATTCCTCTTTTTCTTTCTTTTGGGTGTGGTAGCAAGAGCCAAACATCTGATGTGCACCACATCCCAAAGTCTTTCCTTGATCCTTAAAGCCTTAACATGCCTGAAGCCTAAGTCCTGCCAAATTCTGAATAAAACTGAATCTGTGGGAATCTGTAGCATTTGGCACCTCACTTATTCATTAGTTTCATTGCTTCCTTTCTGTAGAAATCATGTTCTTCAGCACAGTATTTTCCAAGATAATTTCTATTGCAAAAGTCAGTTCTCCTTTTGGACAGGTACAAATCAGATTACTGAAATAAAGTCAATAGAATTTCACTGTTACAGACTGATGAGGCCAAAACCAGGGTTTTTAAACTTGTAAGTTCCCATGTAAATTGATGAATTATTTGCCTGTTCCTAGGTCTCCTGAGCTAACCTCTGCCTTCAATGAAAATGCTATTTAAATAGATAAACATCCACGCACACACAAATTCCATTAAACAAAACTGTGTCTTCTCATTCTTCTTATCTCCCACATTTGTATTTTCACTCTAGGAAATACAGTGATTTTCACTCTATCACTGCTGGCAGTGATAATTATTGTCACAGTTATTTAATGTTTAAAATAAATATGTTACATTCATTTTTAATAAAGAGCAGCTGATAAACATGCAAGCTTCAACAAAGTTTCACCCAGTTCTTGGCATAGTGTCAGCCCTCTTGTGCACTTTTCCTTTCATTTGCTATTTCTGATATTCCTATTTTAACATTATCCCTGTAACTTAGTTCCTCCTACTTGACATTACAGCAGTTAGAGATAGACCTTTCTTTAAAGTAAAAAGTATTTTAGAAGAGTAAATTAAATATATTTCTTCCACTATGAAAGAAGTCATACCTTCCAGGAAGCACTGCTGTTTATGTTTTTCTGCTAACTGTTACAAAACATGAAGTTACAAACCTTAACATCTAGAAATACCTGTGATCATCAAGACTTGCATCTGAACTTAGGTTTGCATGCTTGTTCTTTTCAATGGTTTCTTTATGGTTAATATTATAATATCCTTCTGAGTGCTGGAGATTGCACAGGGCAAACATATTTTCATTTAACCCCTGTACATTTGATTTGAGGAAATGACCATGTCCATGCAGTAAAAAGTTATTGAGATCATCTTTAGCACTCAAATCATATCCTTCTGTTACTTCAATGGAAAAAAATAACTCATTTGTGTATTTTAATGTCAAACTAGAAAAATACCAATCTAGTGGCTCTAATGGTATTCTGGATTAGTTACCATCTGCCTTGAAAATTCCTTTCTAATAACTAATTCATTTTGGTTAGCATTTCTGAAGAGCATTTCAAGATAGGGAGAGTTATGACATACCTGAGGAGAAGCCTAGCACAGCATGTCAGATCTAAGGAACTGTTGCTGAAGTGTTTTAGAGCTGTTATTCCATGGGGTAGGTCCCTACAGCTAACATTCTCTTTAGATCAGAGATTAAGAAGAAATTTGAAAATTATTTCATTAAAAAACCCTATGTATTTAACTCTGAAAAAAAGCCAAACCAACCAAATAAACAAAAAGACCCAAACCCAAACTTCACAACAAATGAAGTCTGAATCTGTTTTTTATTGCTTAGATTGTGTTTGTTTTCACAGGTCAAAGTCCCACTGTCCAGTGTCATCACTTTCAAATCCTGCAGTGACCTGTAAGTACCCCACCTCTGAATTTTCTATTACAATAGAACAGCTGCATGAAAACTGTCATTAGACTCTATATACTGGGGTGCATTTTGTCTCATTAATTTAAATGCATGTAGTTCTAGCATGTGTGCTCACAGTGTAATACTTCTGCAGTTCTAAAGTATTAACTCATGATAATCTCATTCATTGCATTTTAAATGGAAGATTCACAACTTATCAAATCTACTTCTAGTGGTTTCTACTGGTACTCTCTACTTTAAATTTATTTCTTTCCATGGTTAAATCAGAACTGAAAGTTTCCAAAGAAAAAATATTACATTTGCCCTTTGAACAATTACCAAACATTATATGTTCAGAGTGAAAAATGAATAGCATTTTATTTTATGAGTCCACTAACTAATAGTGAATTAGAATAAAACTCCTGTGGGAACACATTTGACATTCACATGAATAACAGATGAGTTCATTATGATCCCCTGCTTATAAAAAGAATGGCAAATGAATCCATAATTATTAAGCATTTAAAAATAACACGTTCCCCCCAAAGATACAGTTCTGCATTAAATACCCGGCTGTAGTTCAGCTGCAGGGCTTTGAAGAACCTGAAATGAAATGGTAGCCCAGCACAGAGCTGAAAGTGAAGGGCAGGCTGCTGACGTGGTCATTTGCCACATTATTTAGCTGTTAGGTAGCCAAAGGAATGAAGATTCATATTCTATTTAATGCATTTGAATTAATTATGATTTTTTTCGATTAATCTTGATTCCAAAGCAGAAAATTGAGGTTAGATCCATGGTGCATGAAGGGATTATGCTGACTATAAGTATAAAGAGGAGGATTACAGCAGATATGGCTACTGACATGTACTCATGTTATAAGTGCCTGGGGGCATCTCATTTGAAATATATATTAGAGTTGAATCTTGTAGGGCTTTTTTGTTGATAGATATGTGGCTGCCTGTATGACAAATACCATTCAGGACAGTTATTTTGCTGGAAGTGACACTGTCAAATACTTGCCAAGCTGTCACATTAGCATACAGCTCAAGCCTGGTGGGAGACAGCTCTTCTGTGACTCATAACCTCTGCCCTGTGGTGGCACAAGGGTCCCAGAGGTTGCCTTGTCTGCCAGACAGAGAAGGAAGGAAGAGATGCCAAGAACAAAGTTCAGACAACAACACAGAGGACTTGCAGAGGAGAAGGAGGATAAGGAATATCCTGTTCTTTGAATTACTTGCACCAAGGACATAAACAGAAAAGGGATCAGAAATATATCAAGATTTTTCTAAGTGCTGTCAGCACCTAAAGAAATGTAGAATTCTTGTCTCCCCAAGATCTTGACCTTTATGGAGGTGGAGTAAAGGAGTTTGGGGTTTTTGCTATGAATTCTGACTCCATGGCTAGCCCTCCTTGGTTATCCAAGGAATAGAGAAATAATGCCATCTGTGATTTCTGCATTTTTGTACTCCTCCCAGTACAGAGGGAGGCAGATGTGCTGAAGACTTTGTGTGCATATAGATTTTAAAGCCAGATTGCTATCATATTTCCCCAAGTTCCCTTCTCCTTAGCTGTGTTAGAGCCTGAGCTGCTGCTATGTTGTCTTCAGCTGTGTTGTCATGTTGATATCAGGAGGAAAAGTAGTATCAAATGTGAACATATTTTTATTTCACTCATAAAATACATCATGAGGTGGACACCATGGCCAGTTTAGGCTGTGTGCTGGAGAAGAAGGGCTGTAAACACAAGAAGTGCAGAGTGGGAGGGAAATAGAGAGGGTAGGGTCTCAGTATTGTGGAGGGTGAGGGCCATGCTGTACATTCATGAAGTGTAGAAATATATTAACCAAAACAGAATTCTGTACCAGAATAGCACACTTTTCTAGTCCTACATATATAGGTGTCTCTACTATGGAAAAAGAAATTCAAATATCAGAAAATCCACTTGTGCTATCCAAAGTTTGTGGAACTGTTAAATGAAGATAAAATTACTTCTTTCTGCTTTGGAACAAGAACCACTGAATGACCTTTAGCTGCCTGTAGATGAATACAATTTATACACTGCTGAATGATATTGCTTTTCATTTCAAAAGTCTGTTGGCACTATTTGATTGAACTTCTGACTTGACCTGGGTGGGCAGAGATTTGGGTGTATGTCCAGACAACTTGGGCTGAGCTGGTGCTTCAGAAGTGGGTAAAAAATACCCCAACTGAAACCTGATAGATAACAAGTAATTGTGCATGAGGGAAACTAACTCCTTCCTGAATCCTGTGGATTGTTGGCTGAAGTATGTAGTTTGATTACAATTATTGCCTTAATGTGGAGTTTCAATTCTTATGGGCCCCCTGAGGACAATGCAGGAAACCTCTTCTGTCTGTGATGTATGAAGTGAATGGTATGAACTGCTGTATTCATACATTCTCAGATTCCAAGACCAAGAAGGTAATAGAATTCATGGTAACTATCTTACATACAACATTTTCCCACTGAACAATAAATTAAAAGTCTGGAGGTTTGTTTGGGTTTTGGTTTGGTTTTTCTCTTGTGTTGTTTTTTTTCCTGCAAAGCTGGTTATGAATGCCTTTCTTATGAAACTTTTGAGGTTTGTATTTTAAAACATTTAACGTCTGTTGGAAAGACAATTATTGCTTACATAGCATTTAATATTACTATGTATTTGTGACTGACAACATTTGAGGTAATGGTTATTATAAACAAATTCACCAGAAGAGAAAGTCTGTGATAGCTCTCCAGCTGATGATAATGGAAAATGTATGTATTTTTTATTCATGAAAATCTGGTGGCATTATTTTACTATAACCACTTAGAAGCTGGGACATCATAAGACAGTCTGCTTTAAAAATATTGGGAAAGTCACTACAATCAAAGTCACATCATCTCTGGTCATCACTGGCCCATCTTCCCTCAGCAAGGCCACTGCTGGTCACCACCAACATCATTGTGAAAAAATTATCACAAGAACAAGTGCTTTTCTGTTCATTACCAACACGTTAGATTGCAGTAAGTTATTCCAGTATTTGCTTTTAATTTGCTGAGTAAACCAGGGTGGCCTGTTGCATCACCCTTCTGTGGAGGAAGGGAATCCACTCTATGAAGCTTGTAGAAAGATGTAATTTACAGCTAAAGTATGTGACTTAGATACTTCTAACAAAATCAGACAACTTGGTCACTAAGATTCTGTTTGGAAAATAAGGAAAGGAAAAGTGGGGGAAAGGAATTAATACTTGGAATGGGGAAGTCCTGACTAAGAGAATCAGAGGAGCAGCCACCTCTGAGAAGGAAGGGAAAAATTCACACAAGTTTTACTTTTTTTTTTTTTTTAAAGGAACCAGGTACAGCTGTGAGGAGTTTTGAATAATAATAATACAGTGCTTACTGTAAGGCATCTCAATCTGAATCACCTCAATTCGTGATGTTGTCTTGCAGCAGAGAGCAAAACATGTTTGTTCTAAATCTTATGAACCAGTAATTATAGTAAGTAAAGGCAATTGGCAGTGATTGAAATCCTAATAATACACTGCATTTCAAACATTTGTTTAAAGTGACCTCAGCCTGTTATTTTACTGCTAGAGAACAAACCTCTCTCCAATTGCATTTGTCTACCACTGAAGTGTTCCAGTAGTACTCACTAACCAAATTAAGCCTAATTACTAATAATTTTTCACCATAAGGTTTGTTATTATCAGCTTTGTTTAGGTAAAATGGAGATTAAAAGACAGTTCTCTTTCTTGCTAACTGCTGTGCAAGTTTCATCTGCTCTTATTAGATGTCATTATCATAGAAATGGTGCAAGATTCCTCTCATAACAGGAAAAAAGATAAGCAAAAATAATATAGGACTCAAATTTTTAAAAAAATTATTTAGCAGAACAATATTTCTACTTATTAAATCTGTAATATGTGCTATAATCTTTCTGTTCTACTTCCATGTAATGTAAAACTTGATGCCAAGAGAGGAATAAAGCTTGTGAGTGTAGTGTGGATACACAGCATACTGAACAGAAAACATGTTACAAAATTTTAATTTATTTTTTATTTTTGCATTACCCCATCTTATGTCCCAGTGCTTTTTGCTGCTCTGATTCAGAATATCAAGAACTCAGAGAGAGGTTCTTTAGGAAAACATATGTATCCACTACATCTCTACATTTGATTTAAATAATGTAAAATCACATTTTAGTTCTTGGGAAGATGTGCTGTCTGAAATTTCAAAGAAATTAAAGTGTGCCACTTGCTCTAACTATTCTTTTTAGCTACTATTTTGATAATTATATTTTCCTTTATAACATAGTTCTCTGATTCTCACTTGTCTCTGGAAGGATGAGAGGTCTCTTAAAAGAAGTGGTATTTTTACTTAGGAAATTTAAAAGAAGAGGAAAGATTCCTCACCATAACGTTCAAGTTACTTGCTGGTCTCTGGATATAACTCCTTCCTTTTCAAAGTGTTGTCCTTTCTCAGGTCTGGGGAGTGCACAGCATGGCACTTGTAGCCAACAGATAAGCTAAGGGGAATCTGATCAGTTCCCTTTCCTCTGTAATTTATCAGCTATGTTCACTAGATGATTAAAATTCAGCTATATACATCATTACATTTATTAACATACAAATGCATTTAAATGTCTTATTTATGAGCTTGCACATCACTGCTCGTTCACCATCGGTACAGAAAAATGTAGTTAGATGTTAGTTTATAATGAATTTTTTCTTGCTTGCAAGCACTGTTGATGTGGTGCAATGTTTTGTATTTCAAAGCCTGCAAGAGAATTTTAAAATGCAAGTGATTTATTTTAATAGGCTGCTTGGAAGCATTTGTTGGTTTTGTTGTTGTTGGGTTTTTTAGCATCTTTTTACCAACTTTCTTTCTCTATTCATGAAAATTAAATGCAGAGGTTTAATGGTTTAGATCATGTTCTTTAAGGCAGCCTAATGTCAAGAACTCAGTAAACACAGTGCCTTTTTTCCAAGAAAAAAATCTTGAGGAAATAGCAATTCCTTTTCCAGAGGTAATTTAGGGAGCTTTGGTTTTATTTTCCCATTGTTACTCTACAGAGATAATTAGTTGGGGTTTTACCCAAGGATTTTTGAAAGCAATGGAAAAGGTTGTGGGGTTTGGATTGAGGGGTGAAAGAATATATTATTTCTTGTGTCAGACCGAGCCCAAAAAGGAGGCAGAAAAATCCCAGGTGTTCATGGTTCAACTATCCTGTTCGCAGCATGGATTTAAGGCTGTGAGTGAAGAACAGAGCCCAGAATTCTGCTGTAACCATCCCATTTTTCCACCATCATTACACAGGGACAAGTGTGGAGAGGTAAATGCAGGAGCCAAACCCAACAGTCTCCTTCTGGCAAACTGCAAGCCAAGGCTGGTTTGGACTGCCCGAGCCGGGCCTCCCTGGTGCCTACCTGGGCAGCTCCAGCTCCTGGGTGCTTGGCCCGGGAAAGCATTCCCGAGGGAAGTGTTTGAAGGGCTGCAGAAGGGCAGAGCTCCTCCTGCTGTTAAATTGCTTTTCTTTCCTAACGCTGTCAAAGCCTGGTACAAAGCAGTGCTTGCACTTCTGTGCCTATGCAGAGTTTTGCTGCATAACTTCTAGCTGACTGGAGAGATAAAAATAATCCCTGACATAAATCAACTTCATTCTGCCTCAGGACATAATTTAAATACCTTCTCCTGGGTGTTTTTCCCTCTTTAGAAAAGCAGCAAGTTGACTTTCTAGTCTTCACATTCTAATTCTAACTAATGTTTAATGAGGGACTCTGCCACGGGGAGGGCAGAGCAACCTCTGCACAAGGAATAGCAACCAGAGGCACGGTGGCAGGAAAGGCAAGGGTATTTTAGAAACACTCTTGAGTATTTCCTTTCCCAAGGAGGCCCAAAACATTGCTTGAATTTATCAGTAAAGCAGGACAAGAATTATGAATGGTTTTCAAGTTCGTAGAATAACAGAGCTTTGAAAGGACTGGGACCATTTTGCAATTAGGTTTGCCTAGACAAATAATTCCAAGTAAAATAGTAGGGAAAAATATGAAAATGTTTTCTCAGTTTTTAAAGGAAATATTTTAACAGACTTGACATTTTTCATCTTATGAAACTGAAATACCACTTCCCAATTCAAAACTAGTCTAGATTTTTAAAAAAAGTTATTTTTTTAATGGCATGGAACATTAAAAAAAAAAAATTAATATTTAAGGTTTACCTCAAATTAAAATGACTGTTTTTTATTTTGTAAGTAAAATATTCTGAGTGAGCTCTATATGAACTGAAGTTTCTGCTTGCTTCTTTCTGACTTTTTGGGTTGTTCATCAAACTGGGAGGAAAAATCACCTGCTCAGCTCCATGAAATCTTCATGGTACACTCTCCTGGTACTTTTCAGGTGACTCATAAAAAGACATTTGCTGACAGCTGTGTTAGTGTGTAAGGATAAGAGTTCCTCCCTTGTTCTGCACAAGTGTTAGACCTTGAGTCCTGCTGCATACTCTGTTCTATATTCCTGTTCTTTGGGTTGAAAATGTGACAGGATTTGTGATTTCACATGAAAAGAAGGATCTCTTTCTTCTGATGTGACTGTGGGATACCTACCCAATGTATCTTTACCTCAGTATACACAGAGTAACAGAGACCTTATCAGGCACAGATCTATCCCTTCATGCTCCTATTCTTCTCTTTGATGCTCCTTGTTCTCTTGTCAGCCACCAGTTCCTTTCAAATAAACACAACATTTATAATTTTTGTGTGACGTTATAGGACAGGAGGTGAGAACTCCAGGTACCCTGCCAGCCTCTTTTCCTCAGTCTGGGCAGCTTAAAGGCTAAATCTTCAGATCTGGGGTTCTTCTCCCTTTTTTTATTGACTCTATGTGGCTGACAGAAGGTGTTTTGCTCAGTCACTACAATGCTGTGGCCCTTTGCAAGCTTAGAAAGCTGGTAGGGTTTCCAAGAAAGGCTTGGCAGACCTTTTCTAAAGGAAGTAGATGATGAAATGCAGTGCCAGGTGCTTTCATTCAGAACACCACCTGAGCATGTGTGGCACTGCAGATTTGTGTGCAGGATTCCTGTCTCTTGTGGCAGTTGTTTGGGTGTTGGTATTTTGGTTTATAAATAAATGTAAAATTTATATTAGAAAATCGTTAATAGGGTTGGTCTAATGGGTAAAATCCTCAGCAAAAGGGTGACACTAGGGACAGTGAAAAGCTAAGTAAGAGCTGTCGTCTGTAGTCAAAACAGCTAATGAGTGTTTGCAATCCAGAGACAAAAATGAGCAAAAGGAGAGAGGGAAGGGAGCAGAGTCAGTGCAGCTTTACAGATGGAGAAGGGGCCAAGCCTTGATTCACTAAAGTGTGGAGGCAGAACCTGATTTTTAGCATTTCCAAATGTGTACATTTCACCATACTCTGTTTGATACAGGCAATGTTTTCTGCCTACGCACTTCTAATTTTAACTGTTCCAATTTTTTTTTTTTTTTTTACTATCAAAGAGAGGGGGTTTTATAGTTTCTCTTCACATTGATTTCTTAAATACAGCACAGCATCTCCATTCTCAGCACAACAGCAGATTTTCAGCTTTTGCATAGGTATGTGGTTTGGTTTGGTTTGGTTTTTCCCCAAATTTTACTGCAGATGTAGAACTGCACACCTCCAGCAGAGAGGGAAGCAGGGAGATGTACATCTATTGACTGGATACACTGACTTTGCAGTACAGAATAACAGGGTTCTTGTGTTGCATCGAAGTAAGAGTCAGCCTGGAAGGAGTATTTCATGGACACTGAACAGAAAACACAGGCAACAGTGTAATGGATCTTAAAACTGGCTGGACTGTTTCTGGATGCCTGTGTTGTTCAGTATTCCTGTGAAAATCCCAATGCCCAGCGCAAGCAAAGTAATGGGGTGAGACCTGTTCTCAAGAGAATAACCTTTCAGGCAAGTTCTAGCTGCTGAGCAGGTACACCCAAGCTGCTTGTCCCGGTCAGTGCTGTGGCTGCAGTTTGCTCTCAGCTTTCCAAGAGATTTAGTCCTCGCCTATGCCTTGACACACTCTAGTGGCAGAAACTTGCAGTGCCACTGAGGCAATGGAGCCTGGTGTTTTATCTTCTTTTTGATGCAAAGGAACAGTGGGTGAAAATATAGGTGATCATTACTGAAAGTAACTGAGAAGTTCAGAAACGACTGTTCAAGTCCTGTGCTTTTGTAAAACTTGCATTGCTTCTTATTTTTTAGTATATAAAATTCCAGTTCATAAAACACCAATATAACCCCCCAGTTCAGGGATGTTACTCCTTTAAGAGTTTTAAGCAGCATACCCTGACCTGACTGAGTCCCTGAGGTATGGCCACCATTTCTATGCAATAAATCAAAGTCAATAAACAGCCCCTCTCCACAAGTCCTAGGCACTTATCCTTTCATGGTATTGGCTACAGATCTTGGGCAAACTCATCTTTTAACCAACCATCATTAAATAGTAAATCAATAACCACATGAAAAAATGTATTTATAGCTAAGCTCTAAACCCAGTGGTTTTGCTTATTGAACAAATCAGAAATGATTCACAGTTTTGGCTTCTGAGAAGACATAATGGACCACTTGGCTGCCTCAGTTCTCTCTCCATTGTCCCCTTCACAGAGCTACTCTGTGGCAAAATCTCCCAGATAATACAGTAAAGTATCTAAAGGTGCCTTATCATCCCAGCACTGACAGAGACAGCCCAGCCCGTGGGGAAGTGTTTTCTCCAGGATCAATGCAATACTTTTGCTTTGACTGTGGGCCTTACCTCACTGCTGTTACAGTTTGGGTTGCAGTAGGTGAAATGTGGTTTTGTGTTTTACTGCAACTCATGCACTGGCATGACTAAAATATTTTGCATAGCACAACTCAAATTTTCCCTTCCTCAGGACATTTTACTGTTTTGAAATTTATTTGGTTGTATCACAATGAAAACAAAATCTCATTTCCTACAAAGCAAAAAAACCTAGAAATATTTCCTTCTCATTGACTGTTTGAGTTTATTATTGTTGCTTACATAACCCAAGCAGATCACTTATATCTAAAGCTCTGCCTGTTCTTTCTTCTTCATTATTCTCTATTTCAGGGACTCCTTCTAGTCTTTCCTCAGCTTAACATGACAGCAGGTTTCCTCTGTGGTAGACCTGTCTACTTGTCAGGATCATGGTGGGGGGCTGGATGTACTCTAACTTTCCATTACCTCTCATTCTCTTTTTGCTGAGGATTTGTACCTTTTCTTTCATCTGACATTCAGAGCAACTGCCATCAAATTGTATGTTAGACTTTATTTTACTCAGCCATTAAGCAACTTACAAGTCTTGCTTTCTGGTTATCTAAATGTAAGAGTCACAGAGATATTTTAGACTGTCTCTTGCTGCTCTTTGTATTTTTTTAAGAACTTTTGTCTTTATATCTAAGTTGATTCAATAGCAGTAAATCTAAATGTTCCATCTAAATGCAGATACTTAGATAAAACTATGCCTTTTCCCCACCTCCCTGGAGATGCTTGCCTTTGGATTTAAGAGTCTTTAGGCTGGTGCAACTCTGCTAAATATTGGAAGGATGCTGACTTGAAATTAGAACTGGGGTGAACAAGTAAATCTCCCACTGAAGTCAGTGGGAATGCTGCCAATTTACACTGGGAATGAATTAGACCTTGGGTTTTTTTCATCCTCTTTTGAACTACTGTCCTAAAATAGCATTGTCAGACTAGATACATCATGAATTCATAGTTATGTCATAACAATTATGTCACTACTAGTGATTAGATCAGCTTTAGAGTTTTTTTCCCCTGTCTTGTTGCCAAGTTCCATAAGGACAGAAGCTGGGTTAGACTGCAGCTCTGAATTCTTTTTTCTTGTGGAGTGGACAAAGCATTTCCAACACCAGGCACGTGCTACACATTCATTCATGTCTACGTGCAACCCTTTTTGGGTAATACATTATTTTTCTGACTGTTCTGTAATGATGTAATTCGAAGTGGAATAGCATTTTCCAGTCTCTGGGAATTGTGCTGTCTGGAGATCCATGCTCCTGGTTGGGATAGCTGAGAGGGCCTGACTTTGGGGAACAACTCACTGCTCAGTTAGTTAAGGCAACACTGTTCAGCCTACATCTCATGTAACCCAGGATGAGGAATACTCCATTACTATCTGTTAATTTTTGATCTGGCCCCTAGTCCAAGCAGAGAGTAAATCAAGTCATAAGAAAAAACAAGAAAATGATGTCTGTCTGATGTCTGGACTTTGTAAAGCTGCAGCATGGAGATTATCTCCTATCATCCACTGATACAATAATCAGTGTGGAACTATTCAGCTTTTGATAATTTATGTGCTTGCTTTCTCCATTTTTGCATTTTACACTAATGTCAGATGGCTGTCCTTTATTTTTGCATCTATCTTCTGCTCCCATTATGAACAAACAAACATCTGAATATTACATATCAATGGAACTGACATGCTGGGAGGACCTTTCTCCCTTCAAGACAGAAAGGGTCAAAGTTGGAGCAGAGAAGTTTTAATTTAGAGATTACTAGAAAATCTGAGTAGTGTCAGTGTACAGTGGGAAAAAATTAACTAAGAATATAACTAACTCAGTCTCCTTTGAGCAAATCACTGAGGGTTTATATCCTCTGGTGCAGTCAAATGAATATGACTGTCCTGCACCCACTACAGATTCCAAAGCAATGTAGCTCTTTTCCCAGTTTAATACTGGAGATTTGTTGCCAGATTCTTCCATCTGGTATGCCCAGACCGTACTTTACAGCACAGATTTTCCTAAACAAGTTAGCAGTTATTTTTTTGCCAGGTGAGAAATTAAGCTTCCTTCTTTCTTCCTTTTCCCCTCAACAGTGAAGAGCTGTTTTTAAAACATCACCAAATAAAGATAATTGAAGCTGTGAGACTACAACCTTTGTTATGTGTCTGCGGTTCCATTCTTTTATTTCAAGGTACTAATCCTAGGAGGCTTCATCTGGAAGTTTTAATTAGTTCTTCCTTCTGTTTAAACAGTTTGGTTTCACGAAAAAGGCAAGTCTATGTTAAAAGTCAGGAAACATATTATAAAAGTGCACAGGGCTTACAAGGGAATCTAAAAATTCTGTGAAGTGGCTCATTTATTTGCCCCATCACTCTGTCAAGTCACCAGACAGACAAATGCATTATGCAGAGAGAGAACTGGAGACAGAGGTTATGTGATGCCCCAGGCCCTTCAGTGAGTCAAAGCTGAGCCAGGCTGAAGTTCCCATTTCAGTGTGCCTATTAATAACACCAGCACAGACAGACTACATGGAAGAACTCAATTTGGGGGGTGTGATGCCAGCCAGCTCTCCAAGGCTGCAGTATCATTTGTTTTCATCTAACTCTAAAATGGTTAAATTATTAGACATAAATATGACTAGATTAGTATCTTATCTGAAGGCATCCTTGTACTTCGTGGTTGTAATCTTTTTCCTCTTTCCCAGACACTTGTTTTTAGCTTTGCAAACAGGAGAATTATTTGTTTCAAGCCTTTTGTACTTTCAGATTTTGAGGACTGTTCAGCATGTGTGAGAATGCTGTGTCTGGCATCAAGGACGACACAGTCACAGCAGAGATGAGACAGTGTTAATCAGAGCCACGTTTTGCCTGCATTTATCATCCTTGTTAAAAGTAGTGTTTACATTTAGCAGGCCATTGCTGCATTGATTATTTGCATTATTTGAATTTGCATGCTTTCTCTTGCTTTAGCTAACTGAGTGACTGTAGTTACTAACAGAAGGTGGCAAAGGAAATGATTCTGAGGAGAAGTCAGAGTTAGGATCTGCTGTGTGTGGTTCCTGGCTGTCAGGGATTTGCCTTAGTGACTCAGGCTTGGGTTTTCAGGAATAAATACCATTTTTAGATGCCTAGTTCTGCTTCTTATGATTGCTGGCCTGATCATCATATGTAGCAAAACAAAAGTCAGTGCAGAATCAGCAAGATTAGAGAAAGTTTGACAGATTTGACAGGGAAGGTTAAGGAGTCTACTGCAGCTGTAGTTAACAAGAGCCCATTCTAGAAAGCCAAAAGATGGTATCATGGATTTTATCTTTCTGTCTTCCAGACTACAAAGCATAATAATTGGAACTGATTAAACATTCATGACAATGGTTTGTTTTCACAACTACCTTTAAAGAAAATAATTAAGTGATTCAACTGAGTCACTCTTTAGGTAACATTTTAAAATATCCAGCTTACCTCTTTCTACAATTTTACTTATTTTTTGTCAACAGATTAGATAAATACCAGAAATATTTTTTTTTCTTCCAATTTCTTTTCAGTGAAGTTAAGGTAAAATTACCCAGTGACTGCTCTTGAAACTGTTTCTTGTAGCCAGTGTTTTATGTAGCCTCAGACACATCATCTTTAAATGGATCTTTTTGATGATCCCTGTTGCTGCTGTGAGAGCTCACTGCCTCACAGTCTCAAGGTAATGTAAATATTTGAATATTATGGAATTTGTAGTGACTAATTCCAGTTTTAGGGATGGAATTGCTGTCATAAACTTTGCAAGGATATCTTTCAAAAGTTAATTTGAAAAGAACAGACATTTCTAAAAGCTCATTGCACCAGAACTGTTCATATGTTGAAAGCTACTTAGAGCCTTCTCTTATTGATGCCACAGCCTGTGAAAAGATCTCTGAAGTACACAAGTCAAACAGCCTGGAGTCTATAAAGCAGCTTTAGGATCTACATAGAAAGTGCCTATGAGACTCTGACATATTTCTGATAAAAATTTTAGCCTTGCTGCTTGAGGTCTGCTGCCTTGGTGTCAGACAAATCAGTCCAGATCTGTAGTGTAGTCTCTGTCTCTTATCCATGTGGCATTCAGTTTCCTTTTCTTTTGGAGAAAAAGGAGGTGTAAGGGTCTGTCTCAGTCCTCCCCTTCCTCCACAGTGAGGGCAGCCTGTTGGACTACCAGGTCAACGTGGTTTTTTAGCAAAAGAGGGAAAATCTTAACATGAAAATAACTTTTTGGTACTTGTTTACGCTTAAAATACATTCAGTATACCCTAATCTGTGCAGCCTCAGCACAGATTTCCTAGATTCTTCAGAATTTCAACAGAACCAAGTTTGCTCCATTTATTCTTTCCTAACTCAAAGAGGTATAATTTCATTTGTGTTTCTCAGAAAGACTGATGTTACCTTTGTCTTTGTACAGAGATACAAGTGATGTCAAAAGGAGTAAAATGTGCTAAAGTAAATTATATCACCTATCCATTCACCCCAGCATTGCATCCAGAAACTGATTCTTATCTCACATGTATCAACACGTATCACACTGACCTAGGAACAGTCCTGGGTGATGATAGTGTTGCAGCAACTTGCAAAAACATACAGTGCTTCTGGTAAATAGGAGCTAGGATTCTTGCTCCCATCTCAGTGCTTGAGTGTATTCTCTTGATTCTAGTTGCTGTGCTCAGTTTATATCTCTTTGTTCTTGGGCCAGTGTTGTCATACATCTTAATTAATTTCCCTGGTTATATATTTACAAATAGCACTCATACTCCTGGCTCATTGTTATGATATGTACTGGTCTGTCTGTAATGTGACAAGAGCAATACAGTGTTCTGCACAGGGGATACTTAGGGGATGCCATCAGTGCTCTACTATCTCTAGTGTCTTTATCTTTAGTGGCATACTGTACATGGATTTGTCTTTTTATCAGCTGTATCACCTTGCAAAGCGTTGGGTGGAAGCCGCTGCACTTTGCCTGTCTACCTGTCTCTTCCCACACTCCTCCCAGGATGTCCCAGGTGTAACATCATCTCCATTTCTCTCACTCCCACCCTGCTGTCCCAGCTCCATGGCCTCATCCTTTCCAGACAGCCCTCACTGGTGTGGGAAGAGATGGAGAGGATCAGAGAGAAAGGGGCTGCAGATCATCTTCCTGCTTCTGCTGACACCTGGGAAAAGACTGGGGCCTTCTGGAGCTGTGTTCCTGGTTTTTGGTGCAGAGCCCCTTTCTATTAACATTCAGACCCAGTCCGTGAAGAATTCTTGTACTATTCACTTGTACTATTCATTCTTTCAACCCAGTCCTCCAACTGGATTGAATAGAATTAATCTGGTGCAAAGTGTCAGCCAGGAAAAAAACTTTTCTTTCAATTTGAATGAAAGACTCATCCATCTGATCAGGTTTTTGCAGTGTAGTGAGTTGCTGCCTGTCAGTGGAGCCACTGAGACTAAAAGGTGCTGCTAGTTTAGCTATTTAGGATCATACAGAACCAACTGAACCTTTTTAAAACTGAATGTTAAGCTAAAATTGAAAAGAGTAAACTAAAAAAACCAAATGAAACAAACACAAAAAACTGAGGTGAAGAGAATATTACTGGTAAGTTGAGCAGGGCTGTGCTCATGCACAGTAACTTATTTATTGTAACTTCAGTGTGTGTTGGAGAATGTCTTCAAAACTGGAGGGACTCACATCTGTGATTGTTCAGGTGAAGGAACAATTGTGGTTTTGACTTCAGAACAAGTTCTACTGAGAAGTCATCATAGGTTCCACTTTAGCCATTGCCCTTATTGATATCCAATAGCCCTTTATATATACTTGTCTCTAGTCAAGGACCATCAAGTATGAGTTATGGAGTGCCTGGCATTATAGCTGCTGCTGAATTATAAATTAGTACATTTACAGAGTCAGTTACTCTTCTCTGTCTTGTGTGGGGCTGATTTAATGTTTATACACAAAAGGTACATGCTGCTGCCTGCACAAAGAGCTGTGGAGTTAATGGGTACTGCCAGGAGAATCTGAACAGCAGCAGCAGTGGATAATCAGGAGGTGATTTCTATCTATTGTTGACTCTCAGCCTGTGGTCTACTCCACTGGTTCCTCTGGAGGAGGGACATCTATGAGGAGCCACCTCTGTGTTTTCAAGGCCTCCATACTAAAGGTATTATCCTTATCACACACCAGGAACAGCAGTGATTCATGCAGATAGCAGAGCTGGGTGCTCTTCTTGATCCTAGCTTGAAGCTTTTTTCTGAAAAGACTGTGTAAGAGGCTGGGGCAAACCAAAGTGAGTGTGCTAACACAGCATGGGTGTATCCTCAGCTGGGAAGGTCTGAAGGGTTGCTAATCCCCATGGTCTATATTCCTCTCTAACAAAGGCAGTGTTTTCAGCTTCCAGAGAGCTCCTGTATGCAACAGTCTGTGTTAAAAATAAGAAGTTAATATATCCTAGATGGCATCTGCTTTTTCATTATTGCACATACTGTGAAATAACATGCATTGTCTTTCTGTTTAGAATTTTAGCAATGGCACAATTTAGTATGCACATTTTCTAAAATGACCCAAAACAAGCACCATGTACATGTATATGACTGAACTAAGTTTTATCTCACTGAACTCCCCCCAAAATTAATTCTGCATAGACATGTCCTGTCAGTAGACTGCTGTTTGCTCTGAGAATAGCTGGGGGTTTTTTTTTGAGAGAGAAAAATACAGGGTTTGGATTTACACACGTGCCTTGTAACTTGTCTAATGACTTATCAGTTCCTCTGTTAACAGTAAAAAATCAAATTCTGTGATAACTTTTAGTAAAACACATCCATCTATAATAATTTCATTCTTCCTGCAGGGAAATGTGTCAAGTCTCTTATATTTCTAGTAAGCCTAGTGCTGAGATTTGGGATTGAGTATAAAAAGGAACTAAGGGATTGATTCATATTTCTCATTAAGCTCATATAGTATCAGTGACTTCAGTGAAACTGAGGCAGGAATAAAGAGCCAGGCTCTGAGATCAGTCTTATGTTCAGAAGCAACATAGGCAGTGTCATAGAAATTGTCTCAAAATTTATAGGAGGCTTTCAGAAAAATACAGCTTTCTGAAATTGATCCTAAATCTACTGATAAGTTTTCATTTCTTGCTTGTGGTGTTGTGAGTTGTAAGTCATTATATCCTGGATGTCTATTTGTTGTTTTGTTGTGGGGTTTTTTTAAGTCTTTGCATACCAATACAATAATTTTTCCCATACTAAAAATTAAGCTTTGAAGACCCTCCGTCTGCTGGTGTACATAGAGCATTTCCCCCATCCCTCCAATCTGTCTGATAAATCACTCAAGAAACATTTGCAGGATAGAAAACAAACAAATAAAAAATCTCCGGTATTGAAAATATGAAAGGTGAGGTTTGAATAAGTTCCTAATTTACTGTTTCAAAGGCTCTGCCAGCTTTGGTTTCTGCTGCAGACTGTAATGCCTGAGCATTTTGACAGGAAATGTTATGGGGGTTCAGTGGTACAGTTTGCTCTTGTCTGTTATGGCAGCAGACACAGGTACCTTTTGATTGCTTCTCCTACCTGAGGGCCTCCTTACCTCCAGTGCAACGTCAGGCATTCCAAAACCTCTCTCCTAATACAACAAACACTGACTTGCAGTCAAATATTTGGATGATGTACATTAAGCCCCCAGGGGAGTTCTCTGTTTGCAGTCATTGTATTACTGAACATGAAGGGATAAAGCAGAAGAAAGCAATTCTAGTTCTCCTAAGTTCAGGGAAGGACCAAAAGAATCCTTTTCCCTGACACCAGAGATTCCCCAAAATTTGGTTTGCACATTCATTAGACATGCACTGTGTTCATCTTCCTGCAGTAGTATGCATAAGTAAAATGTCCCTGAGGATGTTAAACTATCCTTACAAGAATGTCAGAAAAATAATATGTCCTCTAGGACTGAAATCTCACCATTCTTGCAAAGCTTACTTGATGCATTTCTGTGAGCCTATAGAAAACAAACTGCATGATAAAACCTCTTCATTTTCAGTCCAGCTCAGTCTGCTGCATCGCTTTCATGCTGTACATATGTCTTTGTAGTGTCAGCACACTGCTATGTGGCAGCTTAAAGGTATTTATACCAAGCTGTGGATGTAAATCAGCAGTAGCAGCTCTTTTTTATAATGTTTCCATCTACTGTACATAAAACCATTCCCTGATTTGAATCATGTGCTGAGCTAAATAATAAAACTAGCGATATGCCTAAAATAGGGAAGAGCAGGCAATAGAAATATCCAGTTTTAATCAGGCTTACAAATTACAGATCTCCAAAACATGCTAAAACTGTAAGGAACAAAACCCCTGGAACTGATCAAAATTAGTGTCAGTCATTGATTCTAGAACACACAAAGAGATGGTGAGTATAAATGTGTTACTTACAAGTGCTGAGGATTTTAGGGAATGAAAATGGAGACCAGGAGCTGGAGACTGCCTGCCATGCCAGCAGTGTTGATTTGGAAGCGATGGACACAAATAAACGTTCAGCAAAGCTTAAAAAGCTGCAGTGCAAGGCTAGCCAAAAGTGTCCATGTCCTTACCGTGCTGTGGCTGGCAGGCAATCCGTGTCTGGGAGCCTTCAGTCCCTCTAATCAAGCTCCGGGGATTTTGTTTGCAAGAGAGATTGTCCTTTAAGTGATGAGTGCAGGAAAACAGAGAAATAAAGAGAAATGAGCAAATTGTACAAGGCAAATAGCTGCAGGTCTTTAGCATGCTCCCTGCGTTTTCCTGAGCTGCATCTGCAGTGGAGAAAATATCCCAAAAATAGCTCAGGCTGCCAATGACTTGCTGAAACCTGAGAAAGAATTGCTGAATTTAAAGATCTGGGTTGCTGTGGGTGTATGATTAAAGTGAGAAATCGCTGGCAGGAAGAACCTGGGATCAAACCACATGCTTAAGGAGTAACTTGTGAGTTCACTGGTACCAGAAGAGGAGCTGACCTCTGATTTCTCCCCCTCCTCCACCCAGTGTCAGTTAACCCTTAACTGTTCAGCAGGGAAGAAAATTCTGCAATAACAGGTGGAAGAGAAAATATGACCAAAAAAGTTCTTTTCAACTGTAATACCTGTCATGGAGTGACAACATTTGATAGCAGTGCCCTGCTTCCGAAATTTCCAAGCAGTTGGGCAGAGGTCTTGGACACTGCACAGTTCTAAAAAACAGCAGATTTGGTTTAGAAGTTTTCTTCAGCAAAAAGTTTTCTTCAGGATAACTCAGTCTTGTGTAGGGTGTATGCTAAGTACCCTTTTTAAGCTCTTTGTGGTCCCACAGAGTGACAAGGATTTCAGATAAAATTTAAGGAAGAAAGAAAGGGTGATGTAACACTTTAGGAAGTTTCAGCAAACAGGGACTTTATGGACATAATATCAAGAATTGCCACAGTATTTGGCACAGCCTTGGGGGAGACACTGGTGTCTCCACACTGCTCAGAACAAATGATAGTAACTTAAGGGCTACTCTAGGTTGTTCTGGTCTGTAAGTGTCCCCTGTGTGTGCTTACACAGATCACTAGGGCGTAGCATACTTCAGCCCCAGCCCTCAGCTTACTCCCTGGCACGTTTTTTCATGCTACTTCCCTGATTTAGAAGGGAACAAGAAGCAGTTGACACAAAGCTGGGTACGTTGGCTTGACACCAGTTAGATTTCCCAAGTAGTGCCAAAAGTAACCTATTTAGGACAGTATTAAAGCTGCCAGAGCACGGGCTAGGAGCTAGTCCCCAGTTTTCTTTGTACTGACACTGAAAAGGGAAAAAGCTTCAGTACTATAACTGGGTTAGATTCAAGCCACCTGGGACTGGATTATGAGAAGCTGCTGCTTTGGAAAGCAATTGTACATCTGAGAAAAGAGCTGAATGTTGCCCTTACTTCAGGATGTGCTTTTGTTTGAACATCATTTTTTCAAGGTGTGCCAAACAACAATGGCATCGTAGGGAGGACCAGGTCTCTAATGTGCTCCAGCCATAGCAGTGTGTGATCACTTTATCATTCTGATAGGACTGTCTACTTCAGGGCATGAATCTATACTTCTTTAGTGGTATCTGAGCATTTATCTTGAGGATGCTGTGTGCATGTGAATATATGTAATACATAATATATAATAGTTGCTGTAGTTTCATGCTCATGGGGAAGGTCTGTGGGGCTAAGGAGTTTAGCATTTGTCCTAGGAAAATAAATAGGCTTTTTAAGTTGCACATGTACCAGGGCAGCTGGGAGTGTCTAGCTGTGACCTTCCTTTTTTGTAGGTGTTTTAGAGAAAAAGGCCCATTATCAGGTCTTTTGGTCTATCTGCAGGTCTGACTGTTCTGATCCTAAGTGTTATTCTAGGAGCTATTTTATTTGTATTTCTGTCCCATCAGGCATTTTCTGAAGTACTGCTGCTGACCAAAAGGAAATGCAGAATATGAGAAATTACAGCCCACATATAATTATGAGTCATGTTGTAGCATTCACTCTCAGACAAAAAGGCAGTAAGCACTTGTACATACCTAGTGCTGGTATATATATTATCTCATAGATGTCATGGTGAGATCAAGAAGTCTCCTAAAAATTCCTAATGCAAACCTCTGCTCCTATCTTTGAAGCAGCAAGTGACAATACAGCAGACTCTGTAGGCACCTTTTTAAGGTTAGTAAGTTAATAAAACCTAAAGGCAGTAGTAATGACAGCTCGTGGGTAATTCATCCTGTGTGGTACACTGCTAGTGATACATCAGCATGAGACTGTCATTAGAGAACAGTGTCTGTGTTAGCAGATGAACTATGCATTAAAAAATGGGATCTTTTTCCCCACAAATGAGGTCGTTAATTCAAACCCTCTTTTTGTCTCTCCTCATTACAAAGAGGTTGCTAATGCAACATAATAAAACAGTGCCTGAGCTGGAACAATTGGAAACTTAGTATTCTGAACTGTTCTCTCTTTGCTGCATTCTGTCTTTGATGAATTTCATCAAATCTCAGAGCCCAGATCATAAATAATATCTCTGAGATAATGCATATTTGTGTATTTTTAAACTTAAATATAACATAGGGCAAAAGTAAAAAAAAAGCATGACAGAATTCTGAGCAGAGAACAGATGGGTCCTTTGGCATGGAAACAAAGATGTATGCACACATTTGTCATTTGCAGAGTGCAACACTGATGCTTCTGGTGCCTCTCAATAGATGTGTGGAGAAATTCCATCTTTCCCTCAGCATGATGCTTTATGTCATGATCCTGTTTCAGCAGTAAGGATCTGAGTTTGATAGGGTTGGGCAGCCTGAGGTTCATGGCCTTGATTACTACAACTGTCTTTTTCCTTGTTTCAGTACAGAGATCTGTGGCTGGCCCTGTTTATCAAGGCAGTGTGTAAACATGTGCAAAATATCATGTTTTATGACAGGAACCTGAAAAGTAAAGCCCCTTCCTGTTCCTGAATGGATTCACACAGGTTAACTGCAACATACTTCTCCCTTTCTAGCTAAGGCCATTAAAGCATAGACAATTGCTGTTACATCCCAGAAGCTCTTCACTCATTTTTCCTCTTTGCTCTATCCTTTATCTTTCTCTCCTACTGTGTGGGGCTTTCTCCTTTGTGTTTAAAACCCACTTTCAACCCCCATCTCCCTTGACAAGTGCATTCTGATTGTGGCTTATCCCACCCTACTGTTTCAGGCCCACACTGTTGCCCTATATTTTGGCTTTCTGCTTCAGCTGGAAACCTGCTGTTGGGATGGGTAAGTCTCAGACTGTGTAACTACAAGAAAGGTGCCAGTGTAATAGAAACTCCTTATTAAATTAATTTCTTTCTCTACAGAGGGCTGACTAGAAGATTTAGTGAGATCCCTATAGAGATTCTGTCACAATCAGTGAAGAAAAAAAAAAAAAATGGAACCAGGAGAAAGCCACAACCCTTCCCTCCCTCTGGGCACTGAGTTTCTCATCAGTTGTCATTGCAAATTTCCACAACTGCTTTTGGCACCATTTCAAAAATTCTAACTCTGTGCTATGCTTTGTTTGATTAATGACTAGTTCCAGAGATTTTCTCTGGTGATCCTCATATGAGACATAAAGGAATCAATTGCCTCAGCAATGTCTGGGAGCAGAGTACAGTCAAGGATATAGTTTGTTTCCCTAGTTTATAGTGAAACTTCTTATTGTGTTCCTTGCCCTAAGATACTAATTTGATATATTTCTGCATCTGCTTGGCCTGAGCACTGCAGGTCTGCCTTAGCAACATGAGAAAATATCATAAGAAATGGGTATTAACAGCCACCAAACTCACATTTATTCCCATACTCTGAAGCATTCAATTTTGCCTTACTATATTTTTTCAGTTTTATACATACAATAACATAAACCATGCTCCAAAGCAATTGACTCCTGGATACTAAACCAGAAGTTTTATTCAGAATGCTAAGTGAAAATAGTGAGCAAAACGAGCCTGATTCTTCCCCATTCCACAGCTGTAAATTCAAGTAATTCTTTCAAAATTTAAATGTCTCAGATCAGTTAGCTCAGTTTCTAATTGCATAGACTTCTTTGAAAGAGTTAGGGCTTTTTTCTTGCACTTGATTTTAGTCTGAAGTGTACAAATCAGGAAAGGTTCCATTAAAAGTCAGCTGCAGCCTGGAGCCTATCAGTGTCATTCTGTTTGATATGTTGACTGGGGAAAATTTGCTATTGTAGCTGCTGCCTTGCCTTTTCCTTCTCTCATCATCATTTTCTATCTCCAGAGCAGTGATTTCGTTCTAAGATGGCTTAGAGGTTCCTCTTGTTTAAACACAGTTTTTATATCCCTGCAGTCAGGCTATCCAAATATCCTGGGAAAGTATGCATAGAAAAATGATAAACTAGAGGATCCTGTGGGGTAGGGTAGCAATTTTCTAAAGAAGAAGAAATGGAGTGGAGAAGTTCAATGGCTCATCAAGAGCTGCACAGGTAGAATATGTCAGGATGCAGACTGGAGCCCAAGCATGTCCTTTTTTCCAGTCTGTAGCTGATTTTGAAACTGGGGACATTTGGTATGGTCCTAAAACAGCTAAAAAAGGAAAACAAATGCAAAATATAAATACAAATGCAAAAAACAAATACAATTACATATATGAAACAAAACACACACACACAAAGGAGTAAAGAGGAGTAAATCAGAGGAATAATAAGCAATGTCAGTAAGGGTTTACATTGTGTACCATCATTCCAGAATTTCCCTTCACCTCAGAGACTCATTGCTGCCTTATCTGTCCCTCTGAGCTCTTTGCTGGGCATATGATTTCTCCACAGCACTGGTATTTTTATCAGTTCATGCTGTTTTTTCCTGTGAGTGAAGATGTCAAAATTCTTCTGTGGCTACGTGAACACTTTAAGTTTTGAGTTTCTCACTTTAGATAGCACTATGCATAGGAAACATTGTGTTCCTTAAGACCTTGAATGAGGAAAGGACTGCAGCACGTACCTGAAGGTAAGTTTACATTGCAGTAGGGCTATATTAGGACTATATTAAACCATTATTTTGATTAAGTGTAATTTTCACTTCTTGGACTACTTCAGTACTATTCTGAGGTGTCTGCAGTGCTGGGGCTTTCTCATCTCCCCCTTTGAATCCAAACTTGATTTCCAGAGGCAAGATTTTGCAGCTGTTGTATCAGAGGTCTGATAGCTCTTCCATTCCTATCCAAGTAGTCTGCCAGTTCTATCACCAGTTTATCTGGCCCTGGCCAGCAGGGCTTCATAAGATTATTCTCTTCCTTCAGCAGTTTAATCTCTTGGTTTTTTCTCTAGAAAAATTCTCATGACTGCAGTAGGAATTTTGCCTGAGGACTATAGAATCCTACCCAAGATTCAGCTGTGCCATTTGACAATTACTGAGTATAACACACTGAAACATTATCCAGGATGAATCCCTAGTGGATCCAGTTCTGACCTCTCAGCAGATAAGGTGTGGACAAGAAGCTGCTCATTTCAGAAAGGGTTGTGATTATGTATTAAGGAAGGGAGATAATTTGATGGTATTTTAAGAATGTCCCATTGGTTAGTTAAAAAGAGAACCCCAAAAGTAATACTTAAAAGCAGTTCCACATAGTCAGCCTCAAAGTCTGTGGTGAGGATTCCTGTGTTATGGTTAATGGAAAAGGATGTTTGTCTGGACAAACAGAGGTGGAGGTTTTAATCTACTGATTTGTTCCATGTAATACATTTTTCCACTACTGCACCATACTTTTCAGAAGTGTCACTTATAAACCCCTCCCAAAGTTCAAATTTATGGAGAAAAATGTTAGTGGAAATGCTTTGAGTTTAATATTAATTTCTCAGCAGATGCAAAGTGGCAGTTTACTATAAAATTAAACTCAGTGCCCTGGTGTCCCTAAGGCAGGTAAGTTACCATGCCCTTGCCCCTCACGTGTTTCTTTAATGTCTGATATTTAATGACCAAGTTTGCTTTCCTATGAGAGCAATACAAAAGCCTCCTCAAATACACAGCTGAGATATCCTAGTGCATATGGACTATTCCTGGTCATGCCCCTTCCACTTAGGCTGCCTACAAAAGATGTAGGAAGAAGGGGAGAAGGCTGTGTAGGTCAGTATGGCCACCCTGAGTCACCCACCCCCCCATGGGTGCTATAGCCCCTGCCTCAGGCTGGTTCAGCTTGGGGTTAGTGGCAGGGATAGCAGCAGGGAGTCAAATTTATCTTACTGATGTCTCCCCTTAGTGCTTCCTCAGCTCAACTGACTTCACATGACAGCAGTGATCTTTTGCTAGGTCCTTAGGGAGTATCCTCTGTGAAATACAAATTTCTTTGCCTTTTGAAATATGTTTCTATTGATGCCTGACCTTTTCTTTGCTCTGATTTTCCAAGTCTGTATCATTTCAAAGAACAGTTTGGTTTTGCAGGTAACTGAAGAGCCTCCCTTAGCCCCTTGGCTGCTAGCTCACCTTCATTCTTCTGTCAGCAGTCCTGGTGCTTTCTCTGAGGTGGCTTTGTTGTTCAGCTTTTTTTATTTTTGACATAAAATCATGTTTATTTATTTTCTAGTAATCATGGAAACCATATAATCTGACTATTTAATTATGTTTCTCTCCAGTTTAGGTCTGGAGCCAGTTTGGGTTTGTTTTAATCAGAACAAGACTTTCTAAATTAGGCCCTTTTTCAGTGGCTTTCAACTCAATTAGAGATCAGAATCTTAACTTCTGGTTAGAGCAGGCATTCAGAAAAGTCTGTAAGTCTGTCTTTAACTCACACTGACCTCAGTGGTACTCTTCAGGGTACCTTAGGGAAGAGCATGTGCCTTGCTACCTGGCTAGCCTAGGCCTGAATATCAACACAGGGCCTGGGAATCTTCATGTGTTTTATCAGGCCAAAGAAGAAACAAAATGGTAACAATTTGTTTTAAAGCTGCCCTTAAAAAATATTGATTTAATTTAAATTTCAATGAATATGTATTTTATTTGCATCTTCACCCCCAGGTGGATTGAGTTAGCAGCAGAGAGTAATCACAAGTTAGGGGGGATATGTGGGAAGGGCAGAATGAATCAGACTGTGTCAGGTCCTGTGAGTGTGGTCTGGTGTGGTTGGGTTTTAGAGTTCCAGCCTTGAACTGGAGTGTGCCCTGAAAAGTGACAAGATATTCCTGAAGTCTTTGGAAGAGGGTAGAGCCACTGCTTGAGTTCCCTGGCACCAGGCTCTGCTTCTTACAGTGCAGTTTGCACTGAGGGAGCAAAGGGCTGGAGCCAAGTTCCCTGCTAATGCATCCCAATTGCTAACACATCAGGGGATGGGGTGGGCTAATGGAGCAAAGATTACTCAGGTTTCTGTATCTTTATAAAGTACTCGGTCTCAAACGTGTCTCACTTTCACCATTGCAAGCAAGCAGGCAATTTTGCTGTTTCTCTTTAGCCAGGAGAAATGCAACTAGTGTAGAAAATTTACCCAGTAAGAGCTATAAAATGCAGTTTAAAGCACAGGTGTGGCAAACAACAAACGCGTTTTGAAAGGAAGAAGCAGCTTCTGTTCCAAGGAAACCCTTCAGGAATCCTGTGCAGTGGTTTTCAGTTGCTAGAGGGCAGCAGCGGATAAACAACGAGTCTGAATCTGAAGGTCTGCAAGCTCTGATTGCTGAGTTTAAACGTGGTACTTCTCAAGGATAGCAGTGGTTTCTTAGTTGTATGATCAGGGTTTAATTAAAAAAGCTATTTCGGCTTTGATTGCTGGCACAGTCATGTTAATATTCATGTACCTACATTTCCTCTGTTTCTTTTTGGTTGTCATAAATGCCAAAGAGACAGCTGCTGTGGGAATTTTTCTTCTTGCAACAGCCAACATCAGTAAAGAAATGATGAGCTTTTAGGAATAGTTTCCCAGTTTATTTACTACATGAAAACGGTGCACATTTTATTCATTTTCTTGCTTCCCAGTGTGATTTTTTCGCAGATGACACCTGCAAAATACTTATGTATTGGCTCATGAAAAAAGAGAACACTAAGGTGTAAAACTTGTGATTTATTTCTTACTTATGGGTGTTGCTTTGCATTCTGTCTCAGAAGGGTGGGCCTCTGCAATTAAAAACAACTATAAAATTCAAAGATCAAAACCTCCTGCAATCTGACTAAAACTGTTGAGCTTTTTATGGCCAGATAGAGCTTTTTGTCACATAAAAGTCAGCATAAGAAAATCAGTCTTTCAAAATGTGGCAGCTGATCTAGGGATTCTGGGTGGGACATCTTTATCAGCCATCTGAAAACTAAAAACATCTCCAAATTGGGACCTATTTATGTGTATTTGGCTACAGTTTGGGTACTGCTGCTGTCGGCCTGCTATGGAGATGTATTTAGCTGTTGTTAATTTAACACTTTTCAGACAGACAGAGAAAAGCACCTACAGGGCTGCCCTAAGCTTTCCTCAGCTGGGCTGACTCCCAGGCACACTCCCTGTGTCTGGGAAGGGGTGGATTTTCCATTCCAGCCCCAACCCTCACCATGCACTTTGCCCTGGCAAGTTGTTGGTGTGTTCAATGTGGAATGGGATGTGAGTATGGGATGCAGAGTTTATCTTGCCAGACAAACCCCATTTCATAGGAGAATCCTCAAGGTCTTCTTAGGGAAACTAATGGTACCAAAAGTAACATTGGTCACAGAGTTTCATCCTTATTGTCCCAGATGCTGTCCCTGCAGTTTTTAACCTCTGATGATGCCCTTCAGCATCCCTAAGGCCAGGATTATTTCTTTAAATTCCTCTGCTGCTTGATGGCCTACAGGATTCCCCTTGTTTCCCCTAGAGCATGACATTCAAGTTGCATTTTTTTCCATCAAGTATGGTCCCTCATCCTCCCTGGTCTCTCCCATCCTCTCCTGAACCTGCTTCTTACTCCTGAGTGCAGAAAGGAAAATCTTTAAGAAGAGAGCTGAGACATAAGGTCTCAATGGAGGGGCTGTCATTACTTAGGCACAGTAGATACTGAATTAATGCCATTGCTTAGGCATAGTAGATGCAAATTTCTTTCACTCAGATAATAAAGAATTATTTAACCAATTTAAATTAAGTTAGAAACACAAGGCCAGCTTCTAAAGAAAAGTGCAAAATAGCATAGCAGTGGTGAAACCAATGGGGTAAAATGACTTGTACCAGCAACAAATCAAAAGAGTTTTGGAAGGGGTACTGCACAGTTCTAATCTCCAACATATTTGTGCAGGGTTGAGCAGCAGCCTTCAGTCTCTCCAGGCTGGCATTCTCCTTCCTTTCACCAATACTACAATCAGTTGAGTTTTTAACTCTGTGCCTTTATTTGCAGGCTCTCGGTATGAAGTCTCTTTTGGTTGTTTGTCTAGTTTTTAGTTTCACAACTAAAGAACAAAAAACACTTTTAGACCTTCTTTTAAAACCTTTTTTCTTTTTCTTCTTCTTTTTTTTTTTTTTTTTTTTTTTTCCACTTCTGGGAAGCAAAAAGCAGCCAAAGACACTCAGTACTGAATAAGTCCAATTATGCTGCATTCTTGTGGTTGAGTAAGACACAGAGCAACTAAAACAAACTAACATAAACAGGGAAAGCCAAATCAAATACTTAGGTTTGCATAGTGCAAGAGGATCCTGAGCTCAGGAATGTAATTCAATCTTTATTTATTTTTTAAGCAGACAGTGCATAAAATAGTTGGGGAACTTTGCAATGCAACTCTAAGGTAGTGGAATAGTTTTTGGATAAAGAGTCAGCACTGTAAGGGAACTAAGTATTTGCTCAGTGTGCAAGAGAGCTTTGACAAATCTAAAGAAAGGATCACTGAGTGAGTCATGGCTCTTCATAATGCAAAAGCAAATTATCAAATGGATACCTGACACCAAATGGGGAGAGAGAATTTGGGTGTCTAATTGCCACATCCACAATCTGCTTAGCATTGGAAGTGTGAAGTTCTACTTGAAGCAAAAATGATTGTGGTATGTAAGGAATGCAGATGTTTATCTATATATCATTGCCACTGGGCCTTCTCACAGTCCTCCTAATAACTGTGCTGCAAAAGAGCTTTTGGACTTTTCCAAAACAAATCTGACCTTCCCATCGCTCCCCACTTCAATGTGCTTTGTACCAAAGCAGATACATGAAAGAGTAGCTGCAGCATGATACGGATATTAGGAAATGGCCACAGTCCCTTCCAACCCAAACCATTCTATGATTCTCTGATTATTTTGTAGCTCAAGACTGGGGTAGAAAGATTTCATTTGGAAATGAAATCACTCAAAAGTTATTCCTTCTATGCCAGTAATGCCTGCATTGCTTCTGAGGTCTACCAGCATTGTGTGCTGGCACTTGGTCCTTGAAGCACTGACACACAGAATGCCTATTTTGAGCTTTTAGATTGACCTGAAGAAACAACAAATACATTCAATACTTTACTAGTTACTTTTCTGTGCACATGAATGCCAGCAGCCATCACTGGGATGTTTGAGGAATGAAGGGAATGAATATTCACAAATGAGATGGAAGGAGAATCATAACCTTCATTAGACAGTGGTGCAGGGAAGGACTGTGTCAGTGATCAGGATTTCCAGACTCATCTGCCTTTATGAAGGGTTGGGTTCTCCTCATCCTGAAGGTTGATTTCTGCTCAGTATTCATCTCAGTAACAATAATAATCAGGAATCCCACCTCCATGATACCCACACCCACACTGCAGATTTACTGTTATAATTGTGTATAGAATGTGCCTTGAAGGCTGTGATAAAGTGATTGATCCACAATGCTGCTATGGCTTAATGTCAGCATTGCAAGAGGAGAGAGGCTCTCATTATCTTCTTTGCAAAACTGTCACTCCAGTCACTGTGAAAAATCTTTGTGTTTTTTATGTTCTCTCTAGAGTACTCAGGCATATACTTCTACATGGGATGAACAAGCCTAGAGATTTCAGACTTGATGGACTTTCTGGGCCTAAGTAAATAACCTCCATTTTTACTGTTAACAGGAAGCAGCTTGTAGGGTTTTGGTGCTGCCTGCAGATGTGAAGGGAGTGCAGAGCTCCTGGCTTGTCCAGCAGCTTCCTCTGCACTCATCTGCTTCCTGACAAGGGAACCTCCACATTCCACCCAGTGGACCATGGTAAAAATTAACAAAGTAAACTTGATGTTCACTATTTCCTCCTCTGCAGTATTTCTGGCAAATTGGGTACCTGAATTCCTGAAGGGATGGGATATTTAAGATATAATTGCCAGTTTGGGGAGGGCTCACAGGATATGGAGCATAATCAGTGCCCAAGGGAAAGCCAAGAGAACAGCTGGAGCCTTGCTCATGGTGGGAGAGCTCTATTCTGTGAAAGGTAATGGAAAACTTTACTGTTCTGTTTTGGTGCTGAGTAACTTGATCTATGTGGTTATTTTTATTCTTTTCTGTTTACATTCTTAGTGCCCTTTTCTGATTTTTAGACATATATGTACTTTTTCCTTCTATCTCCTATGAGTGCCTGGATAGAATTCTGCTGAGTCCTCTTCCCCCTAAAAACACAGGCAGATGCAGATTAAAGGTACTTGTGTTTGCAAGAGGTCTGTATTCACACTGTCACTCTCTGGATGAAGATTGCTGTGCTTTATATATGTGCAGCTGCTTTCTAATTAGAGTCCACATCTGCCCTGGTTTTAACACCACTCAACTGTAGTGAAGCCATTAACCCTTTCTGTTACTTCTGCCCTTTGTCCTAAGGACACATGAAAGGGTAAGTGGACTAAGAAGTGAAAAGCAACAGCACAGTTCTCAGTCTTGCTGGGTTTGTGCTCAATAAATCTGAAGAGGGAAGAGCATGGAAGCTGCAGGTCTCTTTCTGTTCCCTCACTCTTAATAAGATTCTGGCTTTTAATATAACTCAGCACACATTCAAGCTTGGGCTGCAGTCCTTCCCTCTGTGCTCCAAGCCTTTCACATTATCACATCTCCTGCCAATCTTTCTAGTTGCTTACAACCCTTGATAGGCCCCTTCTGGGAAGGGCATGCATTTGTTGTGTAAAGCAGGTTGTCCTGTCATCCATCCACCCAAAGGATCCCCTGTGTCAAGGGAAGGAATCCTTAGTAATTTCTCACTTGCTTTGTGTTGCTTCAGCTGTACCAAAGAAGTAGGAGAGCCCTCTGCTCTGGCTCCAGAGACTCTGCTCTTGGCTCATGTAAGGCAGAGCCTCACGTCCAGCTTGTAGAATCAGGAGGCCATGTCATCCAGAAGGGATTTTTGTATGATTCCTCTAAATGATAGATGAGATGAATGAGTAAAGATGAATGTTTTGTCTCATTTCCATGGGACAGAGCAATAAAACAGGGAATCTGTAATATGAAATAAAAAAAAAACAACACCAAACCCAAAAACTAAGGAAAATTTGGCTTCTTTGACTCTTTCAGCACTGTTTAGACTTTTAAAACCGGATCAGCCCATGTTTGTGGCTTATTATGCAGGCTGCTCTTGATAACTTCTGAAACTTCATCCAAATGAACTCTTCAGATCCTGGGTGGAGTAACACTGGTGGTGATGTAACAGACCTGAGGTCAATGCATCTCCTCCCAGTGTGTGGTCTGTGAATAGTATGTGGGCCTGTGGGTCCCAGAAGCAGTGATCTCTTTGTGAAAGAATTTAAAAAAAAAAATGGGTAGCTGTATCCCAATTGATACTCCCATTTGCTCAAAGAGTCCACACACTGCAAAGGAAGATGCATTTTCTACATTTGTCTTTTAAAGAGCATTTGAAAGTGATGATGACTGAAGCTGGGTGCACCTAAGAAATGAGTGTCTGCAAAATGAACTGAAGTCAATGTATGATGCAGGTGGATGGCAGTTTCTAAAGCCACAACATTTTTGCTTTGATGCCTACAAATGGATTTAATTGTAATGTGCTGTGATAATCACAGAGTGAGGGTATTGAGCAATCTCCTCTCTCTCAACATGACTTGAAGAGTATTGACTTAGATGTTGAAAATTTTTTAGCATTAGCCTTGGTGGCTTTTCCCCTCACAATTGTACTGTGTAGAAATGAATGGCTACATGGTAGTTTTAAGGGGAAACTAGTGGGATATTTTTTTAGTCAAATGAAAGTTTAACCCTCTGAGTATGTTTTATCCCCCAAACCACTGTTTAGACTTGAGATGTTAAATACCAAAGTTCAGTGGAGACATTCTGAATTTCTTCCTCTAATACTGTCTCTTACAAGGTATGGCAGAATGATTGGTATAATTATTTTATCTTTTGGTTTTATTTGTATGCTATAGTCTCAGGCTGTGAACTTAATACTCTAAAAAGCATTCTTGACACATGGCACTGAGGTGCAGCTTGTGGGTTGATTCAAAATAACAGTGAGCCTGCTGGATATATGTATGTCTGTATGGATTTTCAGGTGGATGTTTTTTACATGTCTTAAGCAGAGACATTTTTATTTACATCAGTATGATCTGCCTTCCAGACAGATGCCCTTACCAGAAAATATTTCTATTTGCTTTTACCTCAAGTATATCCCTTTGTGTGCATGTGTCTGTCTTTGTTTGTGCCTAGAATCCACTGTATTTATTCAAGAACAATATCCAGTTCTTCAAATATGTATAGAAAATGAGCATTAACCAACCTTGCTGCTTAGAAAATAAGACGTGTCTGTTTGCTGGCTTAAAATTTGTAAAAAGAGAGATTAGCTCACTGAAGGTGTTTTTAGGGGCAGTATTTGTAGGCTATTCTCTCTAAGGAGAGATTGGCAGAGGTGATACAGCCAAGGGAGAAAAGTAGGCTCTTCTGGAGAATGGCTTCAGAACAAGATCCTTGGTTGTTTTTTAATTGTCATTTGTATACTGAGTCCTGAAAATTCCAGAGTTTTACAAGTTGCTGTTGGATTATTAGATACAATAAGCAGGGTGGCTTTCAATTAGAAATACAGAGAAGAGAGAAAATAAATAACCTTCCACCTACCCACTGAGGCTTGGGCAACAAAGCTTACCACTTGGAAACAAAAGAGACCTTGAGAAATTTTTGTTGTGGGTGAAAACTAACAACCTTGTGGCTGACAGTTCTAGTGAGTAGTCTGTTTTCTTCACATTAGCTAATAATTTTTCATTTTATGAAACTGACATTTTCTGTTATCTCTTCTCATTTGGGACTGAATTGGATAAGCATGTTTTCAGAGACAAAGAGCATACATTTTCATCTATTCTCCCTGTCTTGATGATAAATATTATGCACATAAGAGTATAATAAGGAAAAGCTAATAATCAGATGCATTTTTTTCTCTTAGTTTTAATAATTCATTAGATGGCCTCTGATTTAGGAATTCACACAAGTAAAATGACCTTTGCAAGCTACGTCTCTGAGGACATGTCTGAATAAACATGTTTTACAAGTCATAAAAATTTAAGTGGCTGTTCTATATGTTGATGTTTGACAGAGAATGAGCTGAAAGCAAGAGCGCAAGTAATTTTTTAGAGGTATGGAGGTATTAGTCTGATTTGTGATTTTTTATTTAAATGACACACTAATGCTTAGTAATAGCTTAGCTGCAGTTAGTGGAATAAAGGTAGATTATGCCCTAGAGGTAAGAATTACCTTTATTCCATTGGTGCCTGTGCAGTAAGAACCACATGGGAGGAATCACATTGCTTTAACTCACTGGCATATCTTTGGATGAGACCTTTCTCTAAGTTACTGAACAAGCAGGCTTTATCTCCTCATGACCAAGGCTGTGCACCATTTACTGTGGTAACTAAACCATTGCTCTTTCAATTTTACTCATCTGTTGAGTCTTAGTCTATCCAGTAACTACGTTTCCAGCCATTGTTCCCTTGGGAAAGTGAAAAAGAGAAAGCAATCCTCCTTTTCTCTAAGTGGAATGCAACTCCAAACTAGCAACTTTTTATTGGTGCATATTTGAATTATAGAGGGAAAACAAGTTTTGAGGGAGAGCCCCCAAAATACACTTGCCTCCTGAGTGCAGGATCTCCAGATGGAAAGAATTTACTGTGGATAAATCCACAGATCCTAGGAGAACTCTTCTGAGTCACTTCTTCCCCATGGATAGGGAATCCTGGATGACGAGGTTTTGTGAAATGTTGATTGTATAGCAGCCTTGGGGAGTTTCCTGGGATCAGCCTGAGAACACAGAGCTGCTTCTCCCCTAGGTCAAAACACTGAGAGGAATGTGAAGCAGTGAGGAAAAAGGAGATGAATAAAAAGTAAAGCAGCATGTCGTTTCCTTTTCTTATTTCAGGTAACAACCAGATTAGCACCTAGACTATATAGTCAGTCTGTATTTGCACAAAGGTCTTTTTCACATTGCAATACTTAAAGCTGACTTTAAGCAAGGAATAAGTATAACTGGAAGTTTGCAAGACTTCTGACCTGCTACAGAAATAACAAAAATGTGTGTGAAAAAGAGAATCTGCCTCTCACCTCTTCCCTGTGAATTTTTAAGTATTGAATGCATAATTGGTTTTGAGACTGCGTATCTTTCTAGGTTGGTATTTGTTTTGGAAAAGAAGAGCTCCTAGCAATTTCTGATGCTTTAATTAGCTAAATTCACTCTAAGTGCTCCTCATATTGATTTTATTATTTTTACTATTGAAAGTAATTTTTCAGACCTTCTCCAAGTCGTGTTCAACTTTCAAAATCTCATTCTTGCTCTTGCTTCAAGCCTTCCCACTTTATTGCAAATTATCAAATCTCCTGTCCAGAGTTGATTCACAGAATGGTGTTTGACCAAAGATGACCTCTTGGTCTGCTCATGATACACCTTACTGCTGCAAGAATAGTGTATTATTTTCCTAATGAACAGCTGCATTTTAATTGCACGTTCTGGGAATAACCATCAACCCATGAAATACAGTGTGCTCAGCCTTCAGTGGCTGAATGTCATCACCACTCTTTTGTCACTGAAACCCACATTTTCTTGTGTCTCTTTGCTCTGGAATGCTTGCAACTGTGTTCCTCGAAAGAACATTTCTGGAGGGAGCTAAGTCTCTGAACACAGCAGCAATTTTCATCTTACTTAATCTTATGAAAATAACCTGGAAAAGCTGAATGAACATGGCCCTGTCGTCAGGGCATTTGTAAACACCAAATGAAACCTGCAGAAGTCTGAAATACACACAACTGAATAAGAATCATTAGAAAAATATTTCAGAAAACAGATTTTCTTTGGCCTTGGACTAACATGGAAGGTAATTCTAAATCTGTAGGACATACAGAAATAGAATGGCGAGTAGTAATAATTTTAAAATTATTTTTAGTATTTTTTCCAAAAGCCTCATTGCCAGAATAATTTGATTCTGCAAGCATTTTAGTTTGAAAAATAAGTTCTTGAGACACTTGTGAGAAAAGCTCAGAAACAAAAACCTCAAAGACTTAAAATCTATTTGAAAAAGCCCCAAATTGATTAAAAGAGTATTTTGATTTGGCTCATTCTTTAGGGGAGAAAATTTAATTTTTAAGTACTTGAGACTGACAGTCCTTAATATCTCTCACACTTTATTACTGCTGATTATATCCCTCCCAAAAGGGTAAGAGACACTCAGACTGTAGCAGAACATTACCAGTTCCTACTAAAACCTGTTTTTGTTGGCTCAACAAAAAACCACAGTCTTCATTTACTGCCACCAGTAGTTGCTTTACCAAAAGGAGGTTGACTCAGAGCTGAGACACCTTCTTACAGCTGCTGAAGAGTCAGGTGGGTATCCCCACTGCTCCTTCTGGGATTCTCCCAGTATTATGAGTGCCAAAAGCAAAATAAGAGCTCTTTCCTTGGAGCCTTTATTTGAGCTCTCTTTGATTCAAGAGTTAGTTTTGCCTGAGCAATGACTGCAGAACTAGGCTGTACAAATAGTCTCAGTATAGCTCAAAAAATCATTTTGTGTAGATATTAACAACCAGCATTACTGGTATTAATGAAGAGACATTCTGTGCTTTTCATCTGCAGGTGTTGCATTGGGTGGATAAGATTTGGGTTTTAGAGAATTTGAAACATAATTTTTTTTTCCCTTCCCCATTTGGTTAATTATGAAATGATTCTTAAAAAGGATAACAGTGACTGATTTGACCAATGAGTTTAACGGAAGGAAAGGCAAGTGCAGAAACAAAGCAAACAAAGAAAGAAGGAAAAAAGCAACACAGGAGCTTTAACTTGTATTTAATGATGTGTAATTGCTGGTGGTACTAAAATTTCTGCCATAACTAGTAAGGTCATTTTTCAGTCTTAGATGTTCAAATTTCAGTCATCATTTGAACACAAGATAAATATGAAAGGCAGAGACTGTTGTTTCTGAGTTGTAGAAGGTTCAGAATACTTAAGGATCTTGTGTCAGCCAATGAATCTGTGGGCCCAAGGAGGAAATGTATGGATGGGTGTTGTTACCTATCCTGTTAGATAACTAATTATTTAATATTTTCTGTTCATATACTGTTGCATTTTAAGTTTTTAATACAGAAAACATCATCATGTATTTTGTTTGGGGAGTTGCATAGTTTTTGCTGGTGTTTCTGCCTGCTGCCATGAGAAAAATCTTCCATGTGTTTTTTACATGCTAACTATGGCAGGGCTGCTTTCCTGATATTTTGCTTGCTTTAAAGAATAAAACAGTCCCCAGCCTGTCAGCCTTGACTGCTGCTAGAGCAAGAGTCTCCTTCTAGAGGGAAAATTGACTGAATTTTCTTAGCATTATAGATCATGTACCATCAAACTGAGATGATGGCAGATTTGTTTAAGCACTGATGAAACAAGATTGTAGCTAATTTGTGGTGGTTTGTGGCACACAGACCAGTTTATGAGTATGGTCATTTAAAAGAAATTTCTTTTGTGACCGTGATCCACTTGTCTTCTTTATGATTCCTCTTGCATCATCCATCCCTCAATTGTTCTGGACACCTTCTCAGCTCCTGTGTCTTCTGATAGGTTAGTTATCTGTTGTTTTCTTTTTCTTTCTTCCTGTATCTCACTGTGACCATGCACCATTGGGTAGGAAGGACACCACTTGCTGAGTCCTAGGATTGCCTTGCTGTGTTCCTCAGAGAGCCTCTGAGTTGTAGGAAAGAGCCAACACTGTGGTAGAGGGTAGCATGCTGAGGTCCTACAAGGGACCCTTCCTCTTCCAGAAGTGCCACTCCAACATAGTTCAGTTCAACTGTAGCTGGGGTTTTGATGTTCAGTGAAGCCTGTGGGACACTTGGATGGATGTGAGACTCCTGTTTTCACCCCTTCAGCCTCACATTGTGTCCAGGGCTTTTCTCATCTCATACAAGAGGGAATTACCACAGCACTTGCCACTGTCCAAGTATAGAGCTTGATTTAACCAGGAGTGGGCACTATCAGACTCTGCAGAGGAAGAGGCTTTGATCAAAAATTAAACACAGCACAGGCAATTCCATAACTATTTCTATCAGGATGATTCCAAGGAAGAAGCTGCTCTTCTGAGACAGTTGAGAGATGGAGGCTGAGAGCAAGGGCTGAACCAGCCCCAAACCAGCAGGAGAACATCAGAGCTCTTTCCTTCTCAGCCTGCACAGCACAAAGGAGATGTCACAAAGATGAAGTGACTTGCTTGAGGCTCCTCAGAAGATCAGTGGCATTTTCAGCACTGAATCTCCTGTGGCAAACGAGTGCTTGTGCTCCACAGCCCATCTGTCAGTGCATGACATAATGTTGGTCTGCTTAATGGTGATCATTTTTATCTATCCAGAGCCAATGAGCCTTAGACTGCTTTGGGGAGGAGAGATGTATTACATGGTAATTACAGGATGCTAGAGCTCTCCAAGAACATTTTAAGTTGAATGTATTTGATATTATGCAGATATAAAAAGACTGCAGGTGGCTGCTCTCTCAGCTTCACCTCTTGACTTTTGGACTGTGCCTCTACAGAGAATTTTCAAACACTTCTATGCTGGGACAACAGACAATGGAAGGCTGCCCAGATACAACTCGTGTCCTACTGGGAGGAGAAAAAATGGCCATCTTCATGTTCAGCTTCTCTGTGCAGGGGTATTTCATTCTGGCCAACAGACATAGAAAAGAAATAAACAGAAGAACTGCACTTTCAGTAAAAGCTCCCACTTAAATAGCTTGTTAGGACAAAAGGCTTCAGGCAGTCTCAGTAATAAGCAACAAGTTACTAATTGACAATAGGAAAAAAATTAAATTGTGGAAATACCTTACTGTATATAGCAGGATTTTTAGTTCACCTATCTAAAAAGACACATCCTTTTTTTTTTTTTTTTTTAATGTACTACTAGGGAGGTGGGGCTGAGAAAAACTGTTTTGCATTGCCTTTTATTATTAAGTGCTGAATCTCATCAGTTGTGTATGCTTTGATCATACTTTACTTTAAGGATAATCTTAGTTTTTTAAAGAAAATTTCTCAGATTAATCCAGTCTGGACATTATTTTCAGCGGGCATTAGAACTTTCTTAAGTATTTTCCAGAAAGGTTTCTTTCATCACCAGTAAACTTGGACAGGAGGCAAATAAAATGGATGAAAAATATGTATGTGGATCACAGCATGTTAGGAAGGGATCTCAGTGCAATAGCCTGTCACCAAGATATTTCCTCTTGAAATAGGTGTGGGGCTTTTTTGTAAAAATTTTAGTTGCTGTAAAATGTATTAGTGAGAAGCTTCAAAGCAAAACATTCTTCCCTCCTAGTTTTGATTATTTGATAAAGAAAGAAAGAATTCTTAACATATTCATATGGTTAAACTGATTATGTAAAATAGCTTTTTAGCAATTAATATTTGAGTGAAAGCCTGGTCTGAAGTGAAACCACAATAGATCTTCATTACACTATCAGATTTCATAAAGAGGCTTTTTAGCTAAGCTTTTTTCTGTGCAAACCAAACAATAAAAAACAAGTGTGAAAACCTAATCATTTTAGGACTTTTCTGCTGTGTAATTAACATCAATCTCTTTGCTGATATTGGAATGATTTCTTTATAATTCCAAATCTTTTATCTTGAGATATTTTAACATAATGGGTGCTTTTGCACTGTGATCATAAGGTTTCATTATTTTTTTTAAAGCTGTTAAAAGAGAGAATGGTACTTTGGCATGGATTCACAGAGAGCTTTGATGAGTTCCAGAAAAGTGACTGTTACACAAATACAAGGAATGAAAAGAACTTGTTATCTTTAACAAGAGCTTGATTGGATATAATAAAAGCTCCTTGTTAATTTACTGAAGTTAGCAGCTCTGCTGGTAATGAATTTATAATCAACAACATTTGATCTTCTACGGAAGCTTTTGCCCCTTTCTCCCCCCAAAAATGCTTCTGGAGAGAGTCCAGATAATTTCCTTTAATAGGGATTAAAACTTTAAAGGAGTGTTGCTTTATAGTGACCCACTTTGGCAGTTTATCAGAACACTTATGCAGCTGGTAAATGTAACTACAAAATTCTGTGCAGGGATGACTATTTTTCCTTAAAGTCTCTCCTCTCCCCTCCCTGCCATGGGCAGTACATTGTTTACAGCAACACTGACAAAATCAAGAATCACAAAAATGAGTTACGTGAACAGGAAAGCTTTGATTCTATGGGAATAGCTCCAAAAATGTCTTTTGTGTAATGCATGTTAAATGAAGTCATTATCTTAGAACTTTGAAACAGTTCTACCCAAACAGACATAACTTGTTTTTTTAAGTAATTATGTTACATTTAGAGTTCTGAGAAACTGTCTGTGTTTTTAACGTGAATTAGGGCTGACGTTTGCACCCTCGCTCACACAAAGGCTGCTGTGGTGTGCTGCATTTGTAGAGAAGTTTTCCTGTTGACTTGTTTTGATTTCACAGTCCTCTTTACAAACTGGTATTGTTGGAATTCATTGTTCTAGTGAGGAGGAGGAGGTTGTATGTCTGTTGCTGTGTTGTTAATTTTTTAGAAGTCTCTCACTCACATCTATATTCCCTCCCCTTCCAGCCCCTGCCAGGTACTGTCCTGGTCTGTGGGGGAGAACACCCCTAGCAGAGTGACAGATGGACAGGGTAGACAGGCAGCCTATATAATCCATCCTATGCTGGTTTTATAAGTCTATAAAAATGCAATAAAGAAAAGGGTCTCATTAGGTAGAGGCAGGGGGCTGATTGATTTGCAGGCCACACTCAGTTTATAGCTGCCTTCTGTGTGAAAGTCCACCTTACAGTGTGAGTTTACCCTGTTTGCCATGGCTTGTTTAGTCAGACTTAATTTACTTCTGGTAATGTTGAGCATTATTCATGTTTTTGCAGTGACTTCTACCCCAATTTGGCACCTAAGTATAGACACACTCTCATTTTGCTCTGTAGAAATAAACCCCTTAAGCCAGAGGTCAGGAGGAAAGCTGAGTGAAATGCTCCTACCAAGTGTGGGTTGCCTGAAAAGGCAGGAGCTGTTTAGTTGAAAGGGAAACTTAAGACTGTCAAAGCTCTCATTTCAAGTTGCCTGGATTTTTCTGCATTTCAGCAAACACTGTCTCCAAATGTTGAAAGAGACCAAAGTGCTGTGACTTTGTAGATAGCCAGCATGACTGATTCTCAAAACAACTCGTTTCATCTCCTCTTGTGGGAAGAGGTGTTTTTCTGTAAAAGAAATAAGAAAAGGTGGTTCAGGTGGTTTTAAAATGATAAAAAAGACAATGGGACTATGAGAGCTGTGTGAGGGAAGCAGTTATCTGCAAACGTGCCCAATGTTGCCAAACATTGCTGCAGGTGGTTTCAGGGTGAGAGGATCAACTGCATTCTCCCCCTGAGCCTCAGTTTCCCAATCTACAAAATAAGACCAAGGACCATTGTCATCAAGAGGTTAAAAGTATCTGTTTCAGTTAGGTACAAGAGAAGTTTAATCTTAGATAAGACTAGGAACACAGTGTAGTTTGTGGGAATCCCACCTAAGTAAATAATGACAAATTCCTGATGATGAACTGTTGATCCAGTCTTATGGAACTGTGGGTATTTTTATTCATGTAATCATTTAATATTTCAGTGAATCCAATTAAGCATTTCCTGTGTCTGAGTTCCAGCAATTCTTGTTCTGCATTACACATATTTCCTTTTATCAATTTTAAGTTGTTGCCTCTAAATTGTGTTGGATTTTGCCAATACTTAATAAGAACAGAGTTTGTAAACATTTGTAATAATTTAAGGAGAGAAACAGTCTTAAACTAAAAATGCTTTTTCAGCCCCGTTGGTGGCAAGTATTTCAAAGTGTTCATGATTAGTAATGTTAAAAAAAAATAATTATTCAACCCTAAGCAGGCTGTCATTTGTATTGTTGAGAATTCTCACCCTTTACATTAATGACACTTTAACTATTTTTTTCTTTCTGGCTGAGTATCTAAAAGCTTCTCTTTAACCTTAAGAGAATAAAATGGGAAAATCAAACTTAAAAGTAATATGTCATCATGCCAGAAAAGATCTGAGTCTTGAGCTCAGTCAGAGGATTCCAGTTATTATTATGAAACTTTCCACTGTGTTTCAAGCCCATTGGGAGAAAAATCTGTCTGGGCATTGAGCTCAGTCTCTATTATTCTTATTATCATCATCATCATCAGTATCTATTATTGTTGTTGTCTTCTCCCTCCAACTTCCTTTTTAATCAAAGAAACAAACAAGTAACTCCCATGTGATGCAGTTAACTGTACAGTTCATCCCTACCCTTTCTTTGATACTATGTATTATCCCCATGGAGCTGATTCTTCAAAGCCGTTGACGGGGTTTGGGGAGCCAGTTTCTCTTAGTTTTAATGGGGATTAGACGTCCAGCCCTTAAGGCAGCTTTGAAAAATCTCCACCAGATTCTTTATGGCTCTTCTGGAGGCAACAAAATGTTTACCCAGTTATGTAGCTGCATTTCCCAAACCACTGCTAAAATGGAGATCATCTTTCTTCCTCAGGTTTCAAGAGCCCCATTTTTCTGCTCAGCCAAATTTTCTGTTTCAGTTCTATTGACTCCTCCATATGAAAGGTGAGGACAGTTTTGGCAAGGCAGTAGCATATTGCCCTTTTTGTATGCAAGGAAGATGCTACCTTTCTTTTTGACATCCACCCTGTGAGAGTCAGTTTATTATCCTGTTCTTTTCTGTCTGATACATTGACAGCCTTCTTCAGAAAACTGATTTCTTTCCACTCTGCTCTGCATGATACATGTAAAATGTGTTTCACCTTAAATATGCAGGCTTTAAAAATCAAAGTACTGAACCAGACAAAGGGGAGGGAAGAGGAGAATTACTGATACCAACAGAACTGAAGAGCAGCAAACCCAAGTACATTTTCCATTGCTGGACACACATACCAGCCAGCAGTCTGGGTCCCCTTTCTGCCATGTGCATCTCACTTTTCCCCTCCATTGCTGCCCTTCCATCTGAATAGACTTTGGGAAATAATAAGAGCAAACCTCAACACTCATGTTGAGCGAGCTTCCTTAGAGGTATCTGCTTTGCAAACATTTCCTTTCAAAAAAAGTAAGAAGTTTGCCATGTATATAAACAGAAGTATCCTTAGTTATAGCAACACAGATGGCTGCTAAATTGCATTTAAATTGCCCTTGTTTAATTTATGTTCTGCGCTCTCTTCCTTGTAGATATCCTTTAGTTATGTTTTTTGTCAGTTGTGTTTCTTTAAATGTATTATAAATCTGTATTTCCCTCATAAACCAGTCTGGAAAAGGGCATCTGTACTGGAAACTGGTTTTAGTGACTTGACACTTTGGCTCTTTTATGTTGTGAAACGAGTTTTAATTTTCTTAACATAGGCCAGGCATGGTACATAAACCTCTTCCCCTCCAGGGAGGCTTTTATGTTTGATTTCTTTAGTGGCAAAGCTTTTGAATTTCTCCCCTTGATTGACTTGATTATGATCTTCCCAGTATATATCCTTCATGTTGATGAATTCCTGGTAGGGATCCTCAAAGGAGTTTACAAGCCTCAATGCTAGATGAAACAGAGGAATTAAGTTATCCCTGCAAACGCTGCTACTAGTGAAAATAGGAAGTTGAATATTAGTGCTGCAGATTTATTTATTCCTTGGGTGACTAGTTTGAGGTACCAAAGAAAGATGAATTTTAAGAGAATAGCTGCTCTGAGGTTCCTTTCAGGTGACTCTGAACCTTCAAGAAAATAAAACCCCAGAAAGACAGGTGATGCACATGAAAACAGTTGCTCACCACCAACAGACCAATGCCCTGGTGATCCCCAACCAGTGCCCCCCCCCTGCTAACCTGCCCCCCAGTTTTATTGCTGACATGATGTCCTATGGGTGAAATGTCCCTTTGGTCAGTTGGGCTTGGCTGTCCTGGTGCCCCCTCCTCCCAGCTTCTTGTGTACCCACAGCCTTAACACTGTAAAAGCATTGCTCAATAGCAACTAAAACATCTCTCTGCTCCCAACACTATTTCCAGCACAGATCCAAAACACAGCCCTGCACCAGCTACCAGGAAGAAAATTAACTCTATCCCAGAACAAAACCAATGCATTTGGAAAAGGAAACTCAGTGGAGAAAGACAGGATGAATGTAATATTTTTCACAAACTTTTTTTTTTTTTTCTTTATCTAAAAACTATAGTTGGGCCTTTTTCACAAGTGAGTTCAGGTGGAATGAAGTTCACAAGGAAGAACTGGAAAGACAGGCAGGAGAGCAGAGGTATAATTTGCCTGAAAACAGGGACAAGTTTAGGCCTAGACATTTATGTGTATAATTTCTAAACATATAAAATACAAATCATACAAAAATAAAATCCAGTAAAGTGTGAATTCCTCACAGTGCAGAGCTCTCCTTCCCTCCCACATCAGCTTTAAGTCTCTCTCTGTTGTCATTATTGTAGAAGTGGCTGAAAGTTGTCCAAATTTTATAAGAAATGGCATGACCTTTTTTCCTGACTTAACAAATAAAAGGATGTTTTTTCAGGGTGGGGAGAAGTGTTATTATCTCTAGTGAAAGCAAGTTTATTTTTTTAAAACTGTTTTTAATGGTTGTTGTTTCTATTTTTGTAGATCTGTGTGTATGGAAAATGAAGCCAGAATGTTAACACTGCACACTGCCAGAAATCAGTTCTGATTTGCTCCTTTCTTGCTATCCTATTATAAAAGTGAAATGATTAGAATTTTAATTATTGATTATTTTGGTCACAGAAGTTTCTAATCTGCTTTTAACACTCTGTAATCCTGTGTGTGGTCTCCAGCAGCAGTGTTTTCAAAGACTGCTGGCAGAAGAGATTTTTTTACCAGTTTTGAATTTGCTGCTATTTGCTAGATCAAAGAAGGAGAAAAACAAGGATTTGTTAAGATCTTGGGGTGTAGCTTGTTCCTGTTGCTAACTTCTTGATCTTAACATTGTGTCACACTTACATCACATCCATACCTGTTTTCCTGGGGAACCTCTTGCTGACTTTTGCTGCATGTTGAGGCAAATCCATGCTACAGAGAATTGGGACTAGTTTTCTCCCAAATCAAAGGTTACTAATTCTATAAATTATTCCAAATGAAGATCAGAATGTATCTAATAGAGAGCAATAGTTTCAGATGTCACATTTAATAAATGAATGGGAATTGCATAAAAATAACTTCAGTGAGAAAGCTCTTGAGTTCACCACAGTTTTTGGTATTTGCTGGCCAGGGAAATGTGGAGTATGAGAAAATATTTCTTCATGAAGTTTCTGGTGAAGTTCTGTTGTTTCTAGAGATTTGTAGATATTTTCAGACTCCAAAAAATGAAATCTGTTGATCTGGATAAATTCTGGGATGTGCATTTTTGGAGTGAGGTCACAATGAGGTTTGAGATGTCTTGTTTGTTTCAGCCTGTGCTGGGGATGATGTGCTCTATGACAGTGACACTTGAGCTTTAAAAGCAGGGCTTAGGCCCAGTATAGCTCTTACAAATAGGACTGGTAGGTATCTGCTATCTGCCCTGACATTTGAACAATTGAAGGGAATAATTTTTGTGCTGTGACAGGCGTGTGGCTGGGAATATTTCATAGTCCACTCTGATGGCTGTGGTGGGGGAAGTATGTCTGGAAAGAAGCTTCACCCTGCAGAGTAAGTGGGAGCCAAGACCACAGCAGAAAGGCTCAACTGCAAACAATGAAATGCTGCACAGGAAACTGCTCAAGAACTTGCCAAGTCAATCGCTGACATAGTTGTTCAGCAAGAGACAAGACAGGATCAGTGTGGTGGTTTCTTCACCCTTTCTTTTCCATTATGGAGCCTTTCCTCATGTCTGCCATCTGAATGACTCTAAAAGTTCTCCTTCCCCCCTTTGCTTCCTTCCTTCTTGCCATCTCCTATCAGGAGTGAGTGTCTGTGTCTGAGAAGGGCTGATTTAAGGAAAGCAAAATAACCATTTACAAACATCCAGCTCTCTCAAACCACAGGTACATCATAGGAGTTTCACTCATTGTTTTGCCTCATTTTACTTCTTTTCTTCTTCAAGCTAACTTTTTAACAGCAACCCTTGCCAATAAGATGACAGAAAAAACCCTCTGCTCTCCAGTAGCCTTCAGAATTTTTGAGTTGGTGTCCAAAACTGTTTGAATTGGTGGGAAGAAAAAACAAAGAGGAAAAATGCAGATGAAGCAAGAGAAAGGCTTCGGGGACTGGACTAGAATATAGATGAGGGAAGCAAGGTCCTGGGAATACTCAGTTCTAGAATGGCTTTAACTTTATTAGTGAGTGTGAATTGAAGAATACATACTTATTATTGCCTTGTTTAATGATGCAGTGTGTTAACAGTTTATCTGTCACCTAGAGGCACTATCCTGAGTAACAGAATAGTCCAATGGGATTAGTGCTTCCCCACTGTACAGAGAGATACCACATTGTCTCCCTTCAGCTCTGCTCTTTCATTTTGCCACAGGTTTATGCAAAATTATCATCTATCACCACTGCCTTTTCACTAAGGTGATTAACTGCCTCAATGAGATGTTTGAGAAGGAATGTGCTTTGCAATCTGAGGGGCAGAGGGACTGAAAAGTGAGGAGGACTGACAAGCCCAGGGAAAGTGATAAGGCCTGTTAGCAGGAGTGATAGGGGCAGGGAAGAGAATTGGGGTGAGTGTTACAGGGCTGAGAGAGCTGAGCAGAGCAGGGAGCAGAAGGCTGGGTGCAAAACAAGTGTGCAGCATCACTGGATGGAACAGAAGGAGTATCCCAGTGATATATGCTGGATATGAGACTGAAATTAGCTGTGGGGGTGGCATGGGGATTATATAGTGCTACAGCTTCTGCTCAGTCACCTGGATGAAAAAATACACCCCACTGGGTCACCTGCAAGTGCAATAGACCTCCCTATTCCCTGCCCCCCCAGTAAATATACCTAGAACTTCCTGACATCTTGGTGGATTTGTCACTGACACTTTGGCATCATTTGTTAAGGAGGAAGTTTGGAAAGCTCCTTTTTCATTGAGAAAATGAATATTTGAAAAAGAACTCAATGCAGAAATTAATGGAAATGCCTGTAGTTCTCTTCCCCATCCCTGCTCTCCATGGAGGGGCAGGTGAGGTGTGTCTCAAGATGCAGGATGGACAGGGGCTGCCCTGGTGTCTCTGTGAGAGCAGTTTGTGTGTCATGGGAGGTGTCATCTGATGAGGGAGACTTAGAGAGGGAAGTGGAATCATGAAGCACTTGGACTTTAGTTGTCACAGGGTACCAGAGAGATCTTCTCTTGTAATATATTGGCTGGTTTTCAGCTTTCAGATTTTACATGGAAAGCTTTTACCGTGACAATGTTTAAGTTTTTGATAAAGACACATATTCTGCACAAATTTCTAGCATGCTTGGACTCTCTTCTATTGTATACATTGCTAGGTCTGGAGTGTTTACATGGCTACCACTGATCTGATTCCCAGGGCCCACTAAAATGGAATGGATTTCAAAACACTTGGCTTCTGTTGGGCAACGCAGAAATTAATGGTAAACGCCTCCAAAATGTGAAAGCTTTAACCCTTTGGTCCCTCAAGCCCCAATTTCCACTGGTCTTAACTTCCTTTGCACTGCAAGATATTGAACCTTCACTTGTCTTACATGTCCTCACCTTCAGCAGGGGTTCAGTTCTAGCACATCCACTGCTCCCTGCACCAGGAGTTCTGTGAACTGGACAAAAGTTAGAAAGTGGCAGCACTGTTCCTGGCCAAAAGCTCAGACATCTCCTGGTAGTGAACATCACACAGATGACACAGACAGCTCTCTGCAAACGAGAAATGCTCTTTTGTTCTGCCTTACCAGGGCTTTCAGATTAAAAGAATTTGAGGCTACTTAAAGGGATATGTGGTATGAAGGGAACAGGTTTAAAATAGCTCTCAGGGGCAGTAAATACTTAATGATCAGATCTTTCATTGCTCTCGGAACATTTGAGGAAACTCAGCCAGATAAAATTTTTGTTGATTACTTCAACAGAGGAGCTTTGTTCATATTATCATGCAGAATAATTAAGCCAATGCAAGCAAGGCTTAGCTATATACATAATTAAAATGGTAGGTTGTGATTAAACAGACTGTGTTGGCACAGAGAGCACTTCATAGAAAAAGTTGCATCACTGCCTTAAGCTTGTTTTCACCCTATTTTATTTGTTATTATTTTAGAAATAGGAGTTTTATGTGAGATAGGTAGTGGAAGATGATGTGTTCCCATTGAGGAGTTAAGGAGTTTTTATAATGGAGGAAAGAGAGATAAGCATATCTCCAGTAGTTAGTTTGTAGGGCAAAACTTAAGATCTAAAAAAGAACCCATCAGTCTATTTTTACTTACTTTAAAGCTCATTTTGGAGGGGTTGTGTCCAATTTTCTCATTTCCTCCCCTGATTTTGGCATCTCCAATGAACAGTCAGACCTTCAAATTGAAAAGTTTATTACTCCGTGGCACCTGAAGCTTTGTCAGAAAGGAAAACCCTTTGATCTAGAAAATATTTTAATTAAATGCACTTTCAACTTTTTGAACTACCTGTTTTAAGTCAAAAGAATATTATTAAACATTACATCATTCTGAGGTCTCCCAAGCCTAATCACCAGCTCTGTTTTGGGATTCTCTCTCAGTTGGCAATTAGTGAAAATAACAATAATGCTGTTGGCAGGGACTGGCTGGCTTTTGACAAGTTTTTGCAGAAATGGGCCAGGATCTTTTTAGATTCCCAGGGCAGCAGAGCTGAAATTTTATGGAGTTTCTCCCAGCTAGGGCACAAGACTTCTTAGGAAGCAGCTCTTGGTTCCTCTGGGCATTTTTTTTTGTGTTTTGTTTGTTTGTTTGTTTTGTTGTTTTTTTGTTTCACAAAACCTTATTTTATCAGGGTGGGAAAAGCTGTTGTAAGTTCTTAAGTGTCTGTAGGCTTTGGCCATTATTATCAATTGAATCTTTCAGTTATTTATTATTGCAAAATAAAAGAGACTCTAGGCTGAACGTTCTTTGAATTCATAAAGAAATCTGCAGGATTTTTCCTCTCAATTGTGAAAGCAATCCATAATTTATAAACTAAGTCTTTCAAACAGAATCACAGCAGGGTTTTTATTTCCAGAAATTTAGCACATTTGCTGAAGCTAAAAATATGTTTTCTTTTCTTTTTTTTTTTTAATTGAGACTTGGCTGTAATAATTTACATAGTGTGAAGTGAGTGAGAAGGGCTACTGGTAGGATTTGTTTGCATGATTTTACAACTGTTTTGCATTAATGGAAATGGCAAAGTTAAATTTAGTGGATAATCAGTTCTGATTGTACACATCCTCTAATGCTTTTCAGTACTGTCATTGGTCCATTTTTGAAAGGATGCACTGTCTAGCTAGCTCTAAAAATGATTTTGTGAGACTTAGCATATGTGAATATATAATATGGCATTTAAAGCAAGGAAATATTTTCTAATAGCACAGAACTGAAAACAGGATCTCAGATACCTAACACAGCTTTCTGGAATGTAGCACCACTTGGAACTGTACATGTGTCTCTAAGATTACTTTTCTGTTCATTAAACAACCTTATTTAAAATAAAATCTTCCTTTTTCTAGGAAGAACTTTGTGCAGATTTATTACTTGGTGACTTTTGTCTATTATTGTATGAGATAGTTGTGCACCTGTAACTATAATTATTTGTAAATAATGCCTTTTCATTTCACTGATGAAAAAGCTGGGCTAAGAGCTCTTTTTTGTTTGGTGTTTCTACAGCTTTTCCCATTCCACCCAGAGTACACTAGAAAAAGTTTATATGGGAAGTGTTTCAGTCTCTATTGAACTGTAGCTATCTCAAACTGCATATTTAGCAGCCTACAACCTGTCCATACTGCACAACACTTTAGTACAGGAAATTAAAATAAATACCATATTAGTTTCAAGCTAGATTTTTAATGGGAAAATCTGAATCTTCCCATTTAGAGATGTGAGACAAAAATACTTCAGGACATAAACCTTAACCGTTTCTTGACCCCTATTTATGGTTCTAAAATTAGGACTGAAACTCATTGTCTCATCCTAGCTGTTGGCAGAGTGGGGAAGAACAGGCTGGAGTAACAGTGCTGCCTAAGGAATATAAAGTGTCTGGGAATCTGTGAGAAATACAAAATCTACCTTTGCTCTGCACTGAATACTAGAGCACACTAAATTGTGTTTAATACCAGTATAGTATGTATCAGTAGGAGCTCTTCAGGGACCCATTCTTAAAGGGATTGGGAGTTCTGCCATTTACTTCAGTGAGAACACAGTGCAGTTTTTATTTTTATTTATCATAGCCTTAACACACTTGATTTTGTGGTGATGTGATCCTGAAACAAACAAAGAAGAGAGAAACAGGAGAAGTAAACCTATAGGAGAGAGAATCGATCCTTGTGGAGAGATCAACTCTGGGCGCTGTGTATGAGCTACACAGTGTGTGTATAGTGTATATATAGTGAGCTATACAGTGTGATATACTGTGTCTCTTGAGCTAAGGTCATTTGAGGACAGATGGGGAATTTTTCCTTGGAGTCGTAGTGAAATCAGGCTCACTGCCTTTTCTGAACATGCTGCACTTTCATCTGGCGTCTCTGTGTTAAAAACTGTTTTGCTGCCTTAAAATCAATTATTTGTTTTTGCTTTGGATGCTTTGCATTCTTGCTCACAGTTGGGTTGGTGTTATGTGAGAAGGGCAGGGTTGTGGGCTCGTACTCATATGCTCATGTAGTTGCAGACATACTTTACTCAAGAATTAGAACAGTCCAAAACCTCAGATCAGAAGATGAAGACATTTTTCAAACCCCAAACAAAAGTAATAAATGGAAATAAGTATTAACTTTGTCAATTTTCACCCCTCCCATAATAAATCTTCAAAATCTTGGCTTTTATCTTAGATGGATAACACAATAGGCACCAGAGTGCACCAATATTACGCAAATACTTCATGTGCTATCAATTATTTTGAGTGTTCATCATCTGAATTGTGAAATGGTTTGACCTTTTTTTTTTTTAAAGGAGAGTCTTTGAAGACGAGAGTGTTAGGCTGGCACATTCTGGTGCTTGTTGTAGGTATATTTAAAAGTAACTTAAGAAGAACACAGAAGTGAATAGGGATCTCTCTGCTAGCTATGTGTGAGTTTTTTTACACTCTTTTCTTATGTTTCTTATGACCATCTCTTTTTAGTCAATAACACAGATTGAGTCCATCAGCATTTCCCCAGGTATTTTAAGCTCCAGAATATGTATTGCCTAGACAGCTGTCCTGCACTGTTCTCTCAGTTGTCAGTGCTGGATGTCTTCCTCAGTTGGTTTCCATGTATGGATGTCAATGCTTTGATTTTCAAAATTAATCATACTGGGTAGGTGAAAGCTGAATTGAACTGGGTATTTCCCAAGGGTCAAACATAACTCTGAGCAGTCTTCTCCAGCATACTACTGTTGCCCTATTAACAAGTCCTGAAAAGAAACAGTTTTGGCTATTGAGATTAAATAATTTAAATAAGCTGATAGTTTGTGCATCCTGCTGAGCTTTCTAATTTTTTTTCTTCACTTTCCCCAGGTTGTGATACTTTCTATAGCTTTTCAATTTAGCTCAGATGAGTGCTAGTGTAAGTTCATTGGCAAAATTCAGTAGAAGACATTCCTGTGAGAAGACCTAAAAGAACAACCTGTTTTGATTTTCAGATGTAGTGAAAAGTCAGGGCTCAGTGTTGACCCTGTGGATGCTGAGTTTCAGCAAGTTTTTACTCCTTCCTCTGGCACAGACTTAAATGGGAGCAACATTACCCCCCCTATAGATTAACACTGTAGCATGAATTAATTGAAGCAAAGCCCAGCCAGGCACAGGGGTTCGGTGTTTGAGGTGGCTGCAGCTTAACTGCAAACCAGGTATTGAACCCAAGCACCTTGACCAAAGAGCATCATAAACAAAACATCGTTTTATTATCAACTTCAGAGTTTATTAATTTATCAAACCAGGTCAAAGTGATACAACAAGTACATAAATAAGTACCGTAACAGACATACATCCCATGAAAAGAATGAAAAACATGACACTGTGTATTTCGTTGTCTTAAGTGACCAAAAACTGGAAAAATGCAACACTGCATTTTACTAAATGCTTATGATTTTATTTTTTTTGCTTTTCTTAAAAAGTGTTTTTATAAAATAAATACACAATCTGGATTCCACCTGTCCTGTCACAAATACAAAAAGCAGGTTGCCTTCTTCTTTAAAAAAAACAAACAACAAACACTGTACACTTTCCACTTGGTCTTTTTTCACCAGCTACTGCTACACACAGATCCCCATGAGGTGAGAAATCACTGCTGGTCTTCCCTCCAGATCACTACAGCTCCTCAGAACCTCTTCCTTACAATATCTTCACCAGAGGAACGATAAGGTTAATTCAGGACTGACTGAAAGTTTTTTAACAAAAGCGTTGCCCTTTGGCAGCACATTTCAACCCAGCAGATGCCAGTTGCTGCGGGCATTGCTGATGTGTTTTAAAATCGAGGTGTGAGGAGCTCAGAGAGGCTGTGACGGTCCTTCAGACACCGACACAAATTCCCGGGACACCAGGCTTTCCTTTTCATCTCCAGAGACACAGGTGCTGGATGAGCTCTGTGCCTGATGGTGGGGCCCAGGTGCAGCGGGGCCCCTCTGAGGGGAGCTGAGGCGCTGCCTGGGCCGGTTCCAGCCGGTTCCAGCCAGTTCTGGCTGCCCCACGGCAGGGCAGCGCCGAGCCCCTCAGCCGGGCTGGCGGCACCTCAGGGACTGTGGGGGTAAGGAAGGGGGAAAATGGTGCTGGGCAGTGAGGAGAAAAGTGTGAGAATGAGGGGAAAAGTGGGAGAAACAGCCCCAGGACACTGAGGGCTGTGAAGGAGGAGAAGCTTCAGGCCCCAGGCAGAGACTGCCCTGAGGCCATGGAGGGACCACCGAGGATTTCCCTGCAGCCCATGGACGAAAGAGACCCCCGTGGCTCTTAGTGATACCAGGTGAGAGTATTTTGTTCTTGCAAATCCATACGGTTGCTGGAGGAACTCTCATTTTAGCATAGTTTCTTGTTATGTGGTGAACTAAGTTAAGTGCTTGCTAGGGAAGGAAGTATTCCTAAATATTCTCTGCTCTCTGCCCAGGCCTAGTGACAATGGGGTCATTATATACAAGCAGGATAGCTAAGGACCTGAGATCACCCTGTATGTATTTTTCTAATTCCTTTAAGCCTCTGCTTGTTCTCCTCATCTGCTCTCCTGTTGAGAAGTTGGCATCACACCCAGGCAGGACCTGGGGACCCTGGGGCCTGCACTGCAGAAGGAGGCTGCCAGGCTTGGCTGCTCGAGCTGTGGGTCCCCTCAGGATGGTGCAGCTCTGCCTGAAACAGGCTTTGGGCATTCAGCACTGAGCTCTCCCACACCTTCAGCCCTTTCAAAATGGGTCTGCCCTGGAGGGCTGTCACTGGCAGAACAACAAACCTCAAAATCTTTGCTGTCACTGTTGATTTCACTCCCTAGGAAGACCAGCCCCTGGCTCAGACCATTTCCATAAAGCTTTGTTTCCTAGGGTGTGTTTGAAAAGCAGTACTCCTGTCTGCTTGTGGAATAGAAAATGGGAGCAAAAGCAGGCAGTCATTTGCTTCTTGGGATTTAATCCCACACTGCAGCCAAGAGGCAGTGCAGCATTTTAGCGACTCTTTAGAGAAAATATTTTTAAAATTACACTTTTTCTGCAGGTGAGAGCCACCTGTCTTAAACACGCTGTAGACATGCTACACTAAATTTAACAGTCTCTCAGTTTTGTTTTCCCCAGCCATTACAGCTTTCACAGAGCTGCTGTGTTCTGAGGGCCTGCTGTAGCTGTTTAGTGTTGCCATGGGAGAGACCTGTCCCTGAAGTATGAAACTGAGAGGTCACTCTCAGAAAAAGGCAAAAGATTAGGTTTGTAAAAATCAGAAGAAATAAATTAAGCGCTGCTGCAACTCTTAAGTAGTTATTAATTGGGACGTTTAACCCTCTAGGTGTTTTAAAAGCACTGCAAGTACTTCACCACCTTCTGCCACATCATTTTAGAAGGCAGTTTATCAGCCAAGACCATGTGTTAATAGGGCCGAGAAGAATGAAGTTGTTACGGCTGTGATAGGAAGCTTACACTTCACATTTTTTAGAGAAGTGGGTGGAGGAAGCAGTGAAAACCACTTAAAAGTGAACATTTGCTCAAATTGCTACAAAAATATAGTGATTGCCACTAACACCTGCTGTTCAGTTTATGGACTCAGTTTGCTCAACTACAAGACATCATCCTAAAAGCAGGCTGCTTAGGAGTTTGTTAGTTTTAAATCTGTTTTTTGTGTCTCCAACAGAAGTATTGTATCATTTTATTTTTCCTCCACTACTATAAAAAAAAATCCATGAATCATTTCAAGACAAAAAATTGTACAAATTCAGCACAGGAAATAATGCTCTCCATAACTCCTGCACATTTATTTCATGTCCTTCTTTTCATTGGTTTGAATAACTTGCCAAATAATAATAATTAAAATGTTCTGTTTTCTCTTTTTAACTTGTAAAGAAATGCAACTCTGGGAAAGTACAGTCTCTCTTTCTCCTTCCCCCACCAGTAACACAGAGCCTCCTAGTCTTTTGGAGGAGATATTTGAACGGTTGACACAGACCACTACACATAAAGCAGCAAATTTGCTGTGCATGATGTGAATAATTACTGCATTATAGTTCTGGGTTTTAGGGCAACTGTTGACTTAAGCAAAATAAGCCTGCAGTCCAGCTGCAGATCCAAGTTTTCATAAGTTTTCTTGTGTTTCTCCCTCCAGTGCTGTCTCCTTTAACAGTGACCCTTTTCAGACTTTTCAAGGTACAAAACCTTTACCAGATCCTCGAGCTCAGTCCTGCACATTCTGCTTTCACACATTTGGCTGATCTGAGCTTCTCCCTCGCTAAATATTTTCCACTGGCCTGAAAACAAAAATACAAAGGAGACAGATACTGACTTAGAAAAGGGCATAAAGAACTTTGAAGACGTTTACAGGCACTCTCCAGGCCAACTGATTCACCATGGTCAAAGAGAGAATGTCCAACCCTCCCATGGAAAATATTCGGAGTATCTTACAATCACGTAACATATTCCATGCAAAATAACTTTGTTAAAAAAAATAAACAAGGACCAGAATATTATTCCTTAATTTAATTAAGCAGTTCTGCCTGTCTGTCTTTATTTAACCATTTGTAACACTGGATACTCTGCTTTATAAGACAGCATTGTGAAAATTGAATTCCAATGGTAAACCCAAGTATTTAAAAGTTGAGAAGTGACAAATGTAAGTGTTTCATGCACTGTGAACTCTGCCTACCTGTGTGCAATACAAACTTTCTTTGCTGGGTATAGTATTGCTATACATTTTTGGTAATGTTAACAGACATGGTTTCCCTCCTGGTAACTGGAATAATATATTACAGGTAACAATGACAAGCTTATGGAAGGCTGACAGCACAAAAGTAGGATACTTTTAAAGCAAAAAAAAGACAATATTTTAATGCAAAAGGACTGAGAATTAAAAATGTCTGTATCTTAATTCAGCTATAAAATTAAGGGCTATATCCTAAGCTAGTTTAAATACAAAGAAATTGAATCAAGAGTGATAAAAAAATTTCATGTCCTTTCCAAAGATTTTAACAATCGAGATATTGCTAAGAACATAGCAAAGGCTTCTTTATAATATATATTTATATAGAAACTCCTTTAATAATCTGATTTTTTTCTATTATAAATTACTTTTAAAATTAAGAGGAACTTGCCCTCTTACTTAAATAAAACCAAATTGTGCTGCTGTGCTGACATTAGTCATATTTCAGACTTAACAGCAGTATGAGCAGAAAACAGCCTATCAAGTATTTTAGCAAAATACAGGAGACTAAGACAGCCTGGACATGCACTACTGTTATATATATATATATATATATATATATATATATGTATTTTAAATGGCTGTGTTTTGATTATTAAATCTAAATGTACAGCCGTATCTTGGAGGAAAACCTAGTACATCTATTTGACTGTGTTGAGTAAAAGAGGATGTTTTTCAAGGCTATGATTATATGAAGGATAGAAAACTGAAGAGGTCAGAATTTTACTTACTAGGGGTTGTCCTTGTTATCAACTTGAAGTAAGGAAGGTCTTCAAATTCTCTCTTGGACACTTTCTCAACATAGAAGTGACGCAGAATTCCTTCAGTAAAGAAATGAGAAGTGCATGTTACTGGAAGTGTGCCTGTTGTTGCTGTCCTGCCTTTATGTAGAATTGCTGCAATGTTGAGCCATCTTGTGAAATAATCCTTACCAATTTAGTGGATTTTCAGCCTGTGAGGTTTTTTGTTTGTTTGTTTGTGGTTTTTTTTTTTTTTTTTTTAACTCTGCTTGCCACCCCCTGGCTTTTTGCTGCTTCACTGTAAATCCTTCTGTGGATTTGGGATTGCAGAGAGTTTGTGAGGGCTGTGAGAATTAGCCAGTTCTTTTCCAACACAGCCAAAGTCTTCCTTAGTATGAGTAAATGTAAGATAACAGCAGAAGCCAAAATCCCAATGTCTTGGAGAAAAACAGTATCATTTTGCAGTCAGATACCATTTCACCTGTCATGAGCTAGCAGGCAGTACCACCATCAAACCATCATGAGGTTTTATGGCTTCATAAACAAACAAGGCTGTTAATAACCCCCCCCAATCCTCTGTGACTTCTTTTCTGCTCACTTTGGGCTTGACTTTGTGTTTTAAAGTGTATTCTAGAGAGGGATCATTTCCATGTAAAGGGCTGTGCTATAGAAGGGTTTCCTATGAGGGTCACATGCTTCTTAGGATTTTTAGGAGGCTGGAAATAATTTCTTTATTATACTTGAAAGTTCAGGATTTGCAGAAGTACTTGGGCTTCTGAATGCTTTTCTGTTTTTTTTGTAATTTTACCAATTAGTATACATTTTACATTTTACAACTAGTAAAATACATTGTTTCCATCCTTAACACATTTTTGCCCTTATTTTGCCATGGGTGTGGCATCACTAAGGCAGACAGGGCAAACTGATTTCAATGGAAAGCATTTTGGTCTGTCCTAAATAAGAACCTCCAAGCACTTGGTTCAAACCCTACTACCCCTCTCCCTGGAAATGTTCCAGGCCAGGTTGGATGGGGTTTGGAGCAGCCTGGTCTGGTGGGAGGTGTCTCTGCCCATGGCAGGGGGGTTGGAAGGAGATGATCTTTAAGGTCCCTTCCAGCAAAACCATTCTGTGATTCTGTGAAACCCATTTCTCTGCAACAAATGACACAGAGTATTACTGACAAACTCCCTGGGATTTTAATGGAAGATCATAAAGTATATAAAGAAAAATCTTGCTCAACTCACCTTTTCTAATTGTCCACACATGTATTTCTATTTGAGGTGGCTTTTCAGTCTCTACTGCAATTTTCCTGATGGTTTCTCCTTCCTCTGTGAAAATGGATTCATAGACTGGAAATGTCTCTTTCCCACAGAAGTAATCTTTGTTGTCAAAGGTTTGACTTGGCACTTCTGTGGGGAAAAAAAAAAAAAGCCCAAGACTTGTAATCAAGTCCTCCAGAAATTACGTAGCACTGATAGGCAAGCAGGCTTAATTTAAAAGTAGTATTTTCACTTGTATGGCCACTCAAATCCAATTCTGGCCAAGCCCCAGACATTTAATGGTGTTCTGTTCTTCAAGGCCCTGATGGCCTCTCTGTGGTGGCAAGACAGTATTCATATTTATAATTCAGTTTCATAAGGAAATGAGCTGGGTAGAATCATGTGGTCTGTGAGACTCCTCACAATGTTTGAACCTATTGTCCACTTTTCAAACATTTGAAATAATAGAACATCTCAGAGGTAATAACTTCATGAAAATTGGCAGTTGGACAGGGTGAAGAAACCCAAATCAATGTTCTGCTGAGGAAAAGGGCAGGTAGAGCCTACAAGGTTTTGGATTTTGCTCAGCAGCCACTGGCTGACCAGTGCAAGCCCAGGCTGGCCACAATGCATTTTATCTCTTGCCTACCTGTTGTGGAGCAATTAAGTAGATATTGTCATTATTCTGTTGGTAATTGGAAGATGGACAAGAGTATAAGAGAGATGATGCAACTCAGACTGCTGTTTGTGGAAAAACCTAATAATTAATACATCTCCATACATAGAAGACATGCAGAAAGATGTTAACCTTTCCTAAAAATGGGCACAGAATCTCCAAGAAAAAGATAATAACTTTCTTTTTGCTATTCAGTTTTTTATTGAAGACTGTTAGCCAGGTTTTTCTGACAGTTCTCATCTCACATGAGCCCAATAAAAGCTGTGGGTCTCTGTATCCAAATGGAACTGTATCAAAAAGGATACACACCTCCTGCCTGCCTGTTGCCACTGCATCGTGCTTGTTGCCAGTAAGCAAGGCTAGCAACAGAAAAATGTGTATTCTGGGAAGGATTTCTATATACAACTGAACAACTCATTTCCTCAGAGCATTTCCACACAATGCATCACCATAACAAATGTAGAAAGGGGCCATACAGATTAGAAAAGAAGTTTAATGGCATAGAAGGGAGCTGGACACTCCTGTACCCTTTCTCTCATAGGCAACATGGCTGGGCATTTGTCAGACCATCAGCAGATTCCTATTAGCAGATTTTTCACTAGTCATAGGCATTGTTTTTAGTAAGTAATGTCTACATGTAAAGTGACATTGTTAGTGCAGCACAGAAACAATGCTAAATTTATGATTAGTCCATATTTATTTAAGTTACGTGATTGACACCGATCAGTTTATAATCACGTTTTTTTTAATCCTTCTGGTTTATTATAAACAGCAGAAATATTATCTCCATGCAAATTTCACAGGCCAGAAAATAATTTGAACGTTCTGTGGTAACTGCAGCAGGGGAAGGATGGGAGAGCCTTTTGATAGAAATGAACTTTCTGTGTACGTTATTTCTGTAATATTTTGTTTGAAATGAGTGTCAGGAAGTCTGCTAATGGTAGAGAGAAAGGGAGTGACTGATGAGCAACAAGCTCCCCAGTTTGAGGAAGAGCAGTGGCTGGCAGTGCTGGCCAGGCAGCTCTGCCTGTCACCCTGACACCTCTGCACACACATCAGAACATCAGGTACACTAGTGCTGTTTTCATCAGATCTTTCATTGACCAGGAGGTTTGAGCCAAGCCCTTTAACATGTACAGCAAAAAGGTGGTCTGTGATCAACTTTGTTTTACCTGGACAGACTTTACAGCATTTTCCTTCTACTTTCTGAGGGTATTTGCAGGGATATTGTTCTGGACAGTGAATTTTCTTACATTCTTGTTTGGTGATGTTGCAGGTGCACAACACACACTCTACGACTCCAAAGGCCCGGAGATTAGGATGCCAGGATTCACCATGAGAGTATGTTTTGCCATTTGAAACACAAACTATGAAAGAAGAGAAAAGGAAGAAGTAGTACAGCTGGAACAGGTACATTCACTGGCTGCTTATCTATGAATATTCACCTGATTTGGGTACATTTGTTTAAAGCAGTGTCTCTGGCTCATTTCTCTGCTTGATACCTTGACGTTTCACTGCTTAAAATGAGTCTGAGCTTATGATCACCCTTTTCTGAGCAGCTTTGCCTGGAGTCCAGCTCTGCTGACTCTGGTGTCCATCACTATTCTAAGAACAGTGAGGGTGGCTGAGTCAAGTATTTGACAGCTCCTTTCCAGTGCATGCATTTCAGTTGGATATTATTAACCAATAACCATCATTAACCAACTCCTCCTTCGCCTCCTCAGCCCAAGTAGAGGGCACAGCCTGATGCTTTGCCTCTGGCTTCTAGAATTGAACCTGCAGGTGACAAGAGCATGACATTTGCTCCTGAGCCATCTGCAGAACTGGGCCCACCTGGGCCTTTTATTGCTTTTGCATCAGAGTTCCTGCTACACAACATGTGGAACAAAGGAAGGGAATGTTGCAAAATGAAGTTTAATGTGTAATGGAAATACAGATGTCTATGATAGAGATATTGGGGTTTTGGAATCACAAGAAAACATATGCATGAAAGGATGCATCTGGGACTGAAATTTAATTCCAGTAGCCTCTGAGCACCTCAGAATATCTGTTCATCAGTGCCCTGGGAGACAGAGGAATACAGCTGAAACAAGCATGGAAAAATCCATGCCTCGTAGAAGCTAGTTTAGGTCACCTGGCAGTTAATGGGAATTATATCACTTTACACCATGTTTGCATTTGTCCTATAAACCTTGCTCCTTTCTTTTTGAGGATTTTATAGATACAAAGAAAAATGCAAACTAATCCTAACAAGGTGAAAGAAAGGGCACTGCTTGATTTCTAGAAGCAACCAAAGTGAAGCTGGGATGTGCTGTAAATATTTCCAATTCTTCTAATGTGCCATCATTTTTATTAATGCTTTTATTTGTAAAATATGTTCCTATTTTGCCCGTAACTTTCAAAAGCAATTTAATTTTTATCTGAAATCTGAAATTTACATCTAACTGGTAACAGATGTGACCAACTGGCTTATACTTTACTGAGTTACTGAGATTTATGGGGAGTGTTCTTTGCAATGTATTGTCTTTCATGGGGTTATGCTATAATTTGGTTTATAATTTGCTACATCTTTACTCTTCCTTCAGGCATGCTTTTATTTTAAAAGTATAAAGTATGGTTTTTTCTCAAAAAAAGTATTACCTGTATATTAGGAGCATGGGAGAAAAAAATACAAATGAGAAGACTGATAAGTACTCAGCTCCTTAGCAGGCTTCTTACTTACTTAAATACTATATTATTAATTCTCTTTATGCTTACATGGATTTTTATTTTCTAGATAGAGTTCTCCAGATCTTTTATGAGCATAAATATTTCATGATTTCTTCCTGGCAGGGGAAGGGATAATACATGACATTGTGCAGATACATATTCTCTTTGTCTTAAGGGTTGGTTTAGCCCAGAAGAGTTAAATAATTACTCTAAGATGAAGCTTCCAGTGGACACCAAAATATGACAACTTCTAGTTCCCTGGTGCCCTGATTTTAGTGCTTTTCATGTTTAGAATGATTAATCCATCTATGTGACTGCACAGTATTTGCATGTCAGGAGAAACACACGTTGTGTGTTTATTTTTTGACTTGTTGAAATGCATCTTGAGATGCATTTGCATGTGCATTAATTAATAAAATATGTGTTAATTGCACAGGAACAAAAGGAAACACATGGTCAGCATTCCTCTTTCCATCATGGGGATCTCCCAGACACTCTGCAGGCAATGAGTGTCTGAAGTTGCAGCAGTCACTATATGAATATGCTGTTTGTCTCCATGCTCTTTATTTGCTGAAACAGATCAGTTAGAAATTGCTTTGATGATGTCTTCATGAGTGAATTACATGTCAAAGATATTGCACTGCATGGAGATTCCTGCTCCTAGATTCAGCATAAAACACTGGCATGATCTGAATGTTTTTTCATGCTTGTTCAGGTGGATAATAAAGATCCTATGGCCAACATTCCTTCTGTTAGTTAATACCTTAAGAGATCAGTTGGCCCTAATACAAGGGCATTTAACTCTTTGTGGGTAGTTCCTAAGTGCTTAGTGCCTGGTGTCTGGGGACAGATACTGTTCCCAGCATGCATTTTTACAGCTATTTCTTTTATGGCTTTTTAGGCCTGTTCCTGCAGGCCTCTGTTCACTGATGTACACCCATTGTGGGAACTGAGCATCCCACCCAGCCTGCTATCCCACTAATTGGAGAACTGGTATTTTTCCCTCTGTTCCTGTAACACAGGAAGAATTTGGCTTAGTCATGTTTGGCTAAGGTTTGCCTTAGTTTGGCGCAAAGTTCTGCTGTCTCCACAATGTAGTCTGTAGTAAATCAGCAGAAGGCTCTAAAGGATTCCTAGAGTGAGATTCATTACCTGGGTTAACTTTGCCTCTTTACAGCCCAGCCATGCAGTAGTGGCCAATTCCCTACTCTGCCTCACAGTATTAAGTCACAGAGGAGGAAAAGCACTCCTTGCATCCTTCTATCTCAGACAGCTTAGGGTGGGGGAAGTCATTCAGGTGGGACACTGTCTTTCCTGAGAATAATTTGCTACACCTTGGAGGCAGAAAACCTCTTGACACTATGTCAAAGCTTTATGTTCTGAGATTGGTGGGGCAGCCTAAACAGTTGCTGTTTATAGCTAGGAAAGTTACAAAATAGGAAATGGTGTAAAGAAAATAACCACCAACAGCTTGCTACTGGACAAGTCCTGTGTGAACAAGTTGGCAAATCTAAAGGCACTGTGGTGTCCCTTATGGCACAAAGCACTCACTTCCCTGGAAACCTCTGTGTGTATCCTCAGTGCACAGCTGATCTCAGTCAAGAGTAAATTCATACCCTTAATAGCTTATTGCTTTTTGCCTCCCTGAGTTGCACTGTGTCTCTTGATAGCAGTTTGAATTTCCAAGATTCTGCTGTATATTCTGAGAAGTCTTTCTGAGCTGTAGCTGATGGATTCCTGACCCAGATTAATACTATAAGAAGTCTTTGTCTTTACCTCGCCCGTGCTTGTGCTTGTTGTTGATGACAATCTGCACGATGGTTCCTGAAGCTTGCTGGGGGTCTGGGAGGACTCCACGGTTACTCCTGGCATTGGGAAATCGTGGAATGTTGAGCACCTGCCTTGGAGAGGTGGGGGACAGGTCGTAGTGGGAGCGATGGTACGAGTGTCTCTGTGTGGGGACAGCAGGAAAGTGAACACCTCATTTCAGTCAACATGGGGAAAGAAGCTTGGAGCTTAATGCAGGCAACCAGAGTGTTGCCACTATCACAAAATACTGTATGTAATGAATGGCACCATAGTAAATAAAGACCATGCAGGTTTTGCAGGTAATTAACATGGTAGTGAAGTTGTAGCACATGTCAACAGGCTGCATATCTCCATGTAGATGTCTTTATCTAAACTGATCTGACACCCCCAATCAAGTCAATGGACGGAGGGGCAATTTTAGAACTGCTGTAGATCTGTATCAAGATGAGAGAAATCCCAACCCAGAAGTGCCTGAGTGTGTTAAACAGTGTTCAGAGCTAGGGATCTGCTCTACTGCTATCTGCTTTAAGGTCTTTAACATTAAGTGAGAAGAATTGTAAGCCTGTCTAGTTTCCCTCATCAAAATGGCTTTCTGCAGGGGCTCCAGTGGCAGAGCATGTCCAGAATGAGCATGCAGCTGTAAACTCTCCTGCAAGGTCAGAGTCAGCCTTGCACAGACTGAGCACAACCTGACTAGAGTCTGTCTGACAGACTGGGAAGTGTTTTCTAGAGGGAAAACACTGGTTATTTTCAGAGAATTATTTTTCAAAATGCCCATGGGCGTGAGGGAGGAGTATGTATTACAGCAGTTGTAACACATGACTCTCCTCACTAATCCAAAGACCTGTGGTTCATATATTTACATAGTGCACCTAATGGTTCAAAGCTCTTAATATTCTCTCCAAGTGCTGTTAAAAAATAATGTCTTGTAGAGTGAGTTTTTAATATATATTCTTAGCCCCAGAGGCAGTGAAGCCCTTAAAGTAAATATATACATGTGTTCCTGTCAACTGGGAAGTAAATGTTTGGAATTCTGATTTAAAAGTGCTGCTTGCATAGCAAACAAAATGCTATAGAACATTTTATTCTTATAGGGCATATTCAACAAAGACCAAATCCAGACCCTGGAAGGAGCTAAGGGAGTTTATCATTTGGTGTTATTCATGAATTTAGGTTGGGTTTTTTAAGGAGTCTGCAGAAGTGAAAGAAGCCTATTCTGAGCTAAACTCACAAAACCTAGGATGAAGCAGTAGATACTCATTCAGACCTATTATGATCATCCTTTTCTCTTTTACCCCCTAGTGTACTGGCACACAAAACACAGCAGGAAAAGATGTCTTTAGATTGTAGGTGACACTTACAGCTTCCCTGTTGGCTGGCTGCCTGAAGATATCTCCATCAGAGTGTTCCCATGATAATTCTCCATCTCCTGTATGTGAATAAGAGCAGGATCAGTTAGGGGAGTAACTGCAACACCCTGGGAGATAACTCAGGTGAAAGGTCTCATCCAGCTTTAAAGCTAAATTTAGGGTGGAAGTTGCATCAGTTTTTGGAAATGTCAGTTTGTATTTTGACTTTGCTGTATTAGACCCTGTAGAGACCAAAAGGAAGTTGTTCCTTGATAAGACAAGCCAGGGAATTTGAAATTATATGTGATTATTGGGAAACTTGTACAAGAACAGGAGAAATCATTTAGTGTGGAGGGGAGCTTGGGATCTATCCCAGCATTGGAATTCAGACACAGGTGTGCCAAGCACTGCACTGGAGAGCAGTACCACCAGGAACCTCACAGTGATGGCACAGACCATAGGCTTGGGTCCTGGAAGCAGGATGGCTGCTGCAGCTGCAGCAGTGTGACACGGGCTGGGGAGTGCCATGGTGCTGCAGGTGCTGTGCCTCCAGCTCTGGAGTTAGCTCATCCAGCTTCAGCTCAGTGAGATCCATCACAGGTTCAGTACCTTAGTGAATATTATGTATTAACATTTTATCCTCTGTGCACCTCACCCTAACTTAGGGTGAGGTTGGCTCCTGACATAAATCAGCATCTGAACCACAGTGCTTGGAGCCTTTTTTAGTCAGTAGTAGCAGAACTAAGAGAAAAATAGCAAATGTTAATATATTATGTTAATATATCTGGCCATGCAGGGAGCAGAAACTGACTCACAGTTTCCTCCCCATGAGCTATGCTGGATCTTGATGCAAACATTATGCTCAGATTTGCATTTTGTAAGAATCACAGGGGGGAGATAAAACAGCTTATGCCATATTAAAAGACAAAGTTTATTACGAGACAAATTATCATTTTAACATTTTAAAACAATAGACAGTGGAATGCATTAAAAAAACCCTGCATCAGTGGAAACATTGAGGCATCTCTACTGTAAATCCAGTTTAATCTCACCTCTCATGGAAACTCCTAACAAATGTCTCTCTCATTAGTGACTCTCCCTCTGGCTGAAGTGACTGATTTCTCCAGTGTAAGGCCAGTTTTTACTGCATTGCCATGTCTCATATGTCCTACTTTGAAAATCAGTTGGGTTTTTGTAATTGGACAATGTCAGTTTCAAATGCAGATCAAATATCTATCAGAGAACAGATCCCAGGTATCAGGTTTGATTAAACAAGGATTTATGTGAAGTAAATGTCAATGTGGTACATTGAAAACAGTGTATCACTAAATTTCACCCAGGGAAGCCAGAACTATAACCTTACCCACCCGAGATCAGAAAGCTTTGTGAGCAGTGAGCAAGATGCTCCAAGATTTCTAAAGGTACTGTGGAGTGACAAGGCAAAGCAGCAGAAAACGAGGAACAACCTCCACAGTGGAGATCCTCATCCTTGTTGTGACTGAGCTGATGGATTTGTGCAACACATGGCATTGCCCTGCCAAGAGATCAGTTCAGGCCCTCTGTGGTGTTATACATGCCCAGTGCATTCTCTCCTTGTTTCAGTTTAGGAAAACAAAGGTAGCAAAGTTACTCTGCTGGCATGGGAGGTTTAGTTTCCCAACATGCATTAGATTGTAAGTACCTGGAGCACCTGCAGAGTGTCCTGAGTGTTGGAACAGACACTGACAGGGGAAGGAGTAAATTCACAGCCTCTCCTTCTGTGGCTGTGTCTGAACTTACCTCTGCAAACTGGACAGCAGGACTCCGGAACAGAAACTGGGAAAGAGCAAGTTAACTTGGGACAAGTCTTCAACCCACAGTACACATTTCCTTCCTGCCAGTAAAACACAAGGATACAGCAAGTCATCAGTTTGCCTGGTACTCTGTCTGTGTTTTGGATAGACATGCTTAAATCTAGTACTTATGTTTACATAAATGCCATTCTAGTATGCAAAAGCAGAACATTACACCAATGAAAAGTCTGGATAGCCTTTTAAAAATTTGTTGTTCCACAGAGGGAGGTCTCTTTCTTTAAAAAAACAAAACAAAACGAAAGCAAAAAGCGGAGAAAAGGAAAGAGATAAAAGGGTGTGGGGAGAAGAACTGCAATTACTGTAGGCTGAAAATGTATCTGACATTGATACCAAAACCAATGATTTGATCAGAGGAGGTCCAGAGCTGCCAGTACTTGATACTGAAGAGCTGACTGGACTGAGAGGGATGTTGTGGTTCAGACACTGGCTCTAGAGAGTCCCTAAGTGACTGCCCAAAAGGACTGGATTTCAGTTGGTGGTATCTCAGTGGCTCAGTGCCAGTTTACAGAGCTGTCCACTCTGATCCTGTGGGACTCCTGACTTATCAGCTCAGTCCAAAGGAATTCACTCACTGAGTTTCACTCAGTTGTTTAGTGCTATATTTTCCAGTCAGATCGATGTGAAATATTTTGTATATGCCAAGCAGCCATATTTTACCTTCTGCCTCTGCACTGTAAGCTCACTTAGTGCAGATGCTTGACAGGGTAAGCTTTGTCCACTGTGTTTCAGTAAGAGGCAGCCTGGCATTTACCAGGTGCTGCAGACTGGCTCTGAGCACTCTCATGAGTTTCAGCATTAATTTTCAATTTCCAGCCTTTGCTGTGTATTGCTAGTATTTCAGTGGCACACAGAAAAAAAAGAAGTTTAGACAGACCAGGGCTCTGTCAAATCATGTTACTTACTGAGCAGCTGCACTGGGCACACTGGTTTGCTTGCCTGTTTTGGAAAAGCCCCTCTGCCACAAACATCTCACCGTGGTGGTAGGTGGTGCCATTGTATTCACAAGATTTCCCGGTGATTTTGCTGTTCACTGAGAAAAGGGAGTCTTCTGGAAGCAATGGGAAAGGAACACATCATGCAAATGTTCTTGACAACTCACAGTATCAAATACCTGGGAGGAAAAGCTTCCCTTCTCCCTCATTTCTCTTTATTATGAAAGGACAAGTTTTGTCATGCTACTAAGTGTAACTGCTATTCTCATGCTGCTGTGTTGCTCAGTTTTATTAATTCACACTTGGAGTTGGCTGTCCCAGTTAACCTGAGGATGCTTATGATTAACTGGAATGCCAGCAGTGACCTCTCCTGCTTCTGTATTTTCTCTTGCTGTAGCATTTGGTATCAGGGTAGAGAGGAGCAGTTATGTACCCACGTGTTGTATTCACATGGCTTTGTCCTGCTTTCATGTAGAAGGCCTTAGGCCCTGTATACACACAGAATCCCACCATCAATAGCACTGTTCTAGCATGGTTTCACCCTTCTAAGTACTGGTACCCTTTTATTAACAATTTGTGGTGTTGTAGCCCATAGAAGGCTCAGTGGCAGGTTAACAGGTTATGCCATGGGATGTATCATCACATATGATGCTGTTTCCATGCCATCTGCAGGCACAAACCTTCTGGTAGAGCAGCAGGGATACTGATGATGGAACTGTGTCAAGAGAAAACTCTCCAAATGTTTGTTCCTAGTGGCCATCACCATTTGTTGCTGCTGTTGTTTTCAAAATGGGCAAAACTTGTTAAAAGCAGATTTCAGAAGCCACCCAAAAGCTGATTTTTCTCTCACATCCATTTTAATGTTGGACATAGAAATGAGCGCATTTTTTGGCAAAATTCAGTGCATATGACAACGTGCACAGGAGGGCAATGTCAGTCCAACCCCAAAACCTCTTGTTTCAACTCAGGATCACACCAAGTTCTGCACCACATGGGTTAAATTTTCTTCTAGCGCCATAGAGCTATTCCGTGCCTTATGTTAAAACATCCCTTAGACTGCTGAACTATTAGCAGCTGACAAACTGTGCAAAGGGATTATACTTTACCTATGAAATGTAAGTCATCTGATACCTATTGGGCAGTGGATCTGGCACTATACATTAACATTCACATGAATTGAGCATCTCAGCATGGGAAGAGGCATTTTGAACAAGAGCTGTATGAAAGTAACAGTGGAGTGTTTGTTCTCTGGAGCCTGAATCACTGCAGATTTCTAGGAATGCAGCTGAAATTTCATTCAGTGGGTTTGAGCTTTCATGTAAAAGAAACCTGACCTGAAAATTTAGGTTTTGCTGTAGCCCCTTTAATTATCTATCAGATAGACCTGGGGAGGTTTTTTTTGTGAAACTGTGCCACCACAGAATGCACATTTTTCAGCTGAGAGTCAAGTTAAAGAGCAGTTTTCTGCTGGCTTGCACTGACATTAAACATTGGCATTTAGAGTTTTCCATAAAATATATATAAAATACATATTTAGTTATATTGGTCCATCAAATATTAACAAAATTCTGAATGATAAATGTAAAATCTAGCTGTGGAACATATATCTACTACTGTTTTTGAGAGCCTGGTGGGTCAGTAAAGAACATTCTGCAGGAGAATGGCAAGAGAAGTAAGGCATTTAGAGCTCTTTGTCTGATATTTCATTGCCCTTCAAGAGACAGCCATGGTATTTGCACTTCCTCCTTTAAAGCACCAAATGCATCATTATTTCAGGGCCATCAAGGCTGTCTAATGGTACCTTTCCAAAATCTAAATATCATGGAGCTTTGATGACACCTGTGCTTCTTATAGAAATGCAGTGCTTTCAGCACTCCATGGTTTGCTAGTAATGCACATTCTGGAATGGCAAGATTTATGCTCTAATGAAGACATGTTCTTTGAAAGACATCAGCAAAAAATTCAGGTGACAAATTCAGCTACAAATACTGGAAAATATGAATAAAGAGGCACTTCTGAGAACTGTGTTACCACCCCAAATTTTTGTAACCATAGTTTCTTGGGCTTTCCAAGAATCATCTCATGGAAAGCAGAGAGACTGCCAAACCTTTAGTTATCTGTCCCCTTGCCCCTTGGACAACTGGAAGAGCAGTAGAACCAAGAGGAAATGAAAATGAAAGGAGAATAGAGATGGTTCTGTCTGGCTATGAGGCCCTGGTCATGCAGACTGCAGGACAATGCTGTGCTCATGTGGGATGCCTGTCCAAAAGTAGTGTTTGGCTTGTGGGCTGGCATTTGCAAAGACCCAAACTTGAGTAACTCATTGTGTCTCCTCAGAGTACTGATGAAGAAGGTAAAATTTTCTGCTGATTTACCTTAGTATAAGCCATACTGCACAGGTGACTGAAATCACCCAATGCCTTGAAACTGTGGCTAGAAAATAAGGGAATGAGGATGGTGAAGGTCATTGCTGGAAAAATGACACTGGAAAGTTGCAGTAGGTAGTTGTTTTCATTTGTATTTCTTTCAAGTTGATCACAGAAGTTATGCCTGTAATAGCTACATCATAAAATGCAGCCCAAAACACACGTATATCTGCCTGTCTTTGGAATGGGGAATGAAATTCTATTGCTATTTTGAAGTCTTGTTTGGTGAAATAGCTATAAGAAAAGTCAGTTACAGGGAATAAGAACATTGTTTAGGTCCTATACTGCCCATACCTGTGTATATGATTCTCTTTTAACACATGAAGTGAATGGGCCAATAGAATTGTATAAAATTAGGTTTAGAGGACATTTTCAGATCAGAACCACATTACTTCTATTGCAAACAAAATATATGCAGTCTTAGATTGGAGACAGCATATTGGGGAATGCAGCTGGTCCTCAAAACACAGCAACTGTCTAAAACTGCAAGGAAGCTGTATTTAAACTGCATGTCTAAAGGTAAATTCTGTCTGGTGCAATTTCTCTGTCTTGGCTAAGTGTGTGTGTGACTGACTTTCTACAACTAGGACTTGCCTTGTTTCTTTTCTAGTGCTCTTTAAGTCATGGCTAATTAGAGGAGTTGAGACTCCCTCATGATATCATATTCTCCTGTAGAATGTGAAATTTGACTCATTGTGGATTTTTTTAATAAGTGCCAGGTCTGAACTTGGAAAAATCTTGGCATTAACATCGGTACCAACATGCATTATTCTGTGCCTTAGTTCAGAGATGTTAGAATTAGATTAATTAACTGCAAATAACTGCATTGCTCAAATCTCTATTTGTAAACCTTGCTTCCTAATCAGGATTGTTCACAAAGCTTTATCTGGCATTTTAATGGTGCTGACTAACATTGCTTTAATTAGCTGCCTCTGTAAAGTACCAAGCAACCCATCTGTGTGAATCCTTTTAATTAACTGGGTTCAGTTTGAGCTTTTCTTTCTGGCATTCATAGCATGTCAGTGGAATCAAACATGGAGGGTAAAGATGTTCTAGCATCAATTGAAAAGGAAGAATCTGATTCTGTGACTGGCATTTATGCTCTAAGGGCACAGATTTAAGGCTTACATTTGCCTGTGATTTTAGTGGGATCAAGAGAAGCCCATGAGTTGGCAGTGTGGCAGTGCGGATGGCACTGATTTGTCACCACCTTGAGCTCTAAGTAATGGCAGGAGACTGAGATGTGCAGCCCAGGCTTCCTGTGAATTGCCATGGATTTGAACTTGCCCTGAGTAGCTTCCAAGGTTGAACTTGGCTGAAGAAATCTTTCAGGTTTTACAAGCAAGCTACAGAATGAAATGGTGTAACAACTGATTAGCTTCAAAACAATTATTTTTTAAAGCAATTGGAGATAGTGGTGATTGCACTTGAATTCTTAAATCCAAGCATTCCTCTCTTCCAAACACAGGACTGTATCCAGCTTCTGTTGGCCACCTCAGCTGTTTTTCACTGGCATACCCTACACTCAGGGTATGCCAGTGAAATCCTGGCCTCAATGAAGCCAACAGAAAGATTTCCTTCAGGATTCAGCCTTGGTGCTTGCTTGACTGCTGCTTTTTAGGATTGTAATTGAGACAGATACTTGTAGTAGGAGGAACTGTTGATCTCTAAAAACAAGAGTTGCATCAGTTCAGATCTGCCCTGCAGCCTGATACAGAAGTTCACAATGCACTAGAACTGTCTGTAGGTATAGTCCATTTGTTCCATGAACTATGGTCCACTTGACAGGATATGTGAAGAAAACATAGGGCAAGAAGTTTGCCATTAAAAGATGCTAACTTAGTGTGAAGTGCAGCACTAAAACTTTCCTGATGGTCTCACAAAACAGAGCTAGATATGAATTTGATAAACCACAGACGTTTTATAGAAATTTTCTGCTTCAGTGGAATTTCCTACAGTGACACATTTTTCATGGAAACCTGCCCAGGTTCCTGATGGCTGAACACATTATTTGAGGTTTCCAAGCCCCCAGGTTTGAGGGCAACCATAATGTGTACACACACCAAGGGTTTCTGGCTTCAGGAGCTTTCCAGTCTCCTGGCAGAAACAGATGCTGTGTCACATGGGTCATGGTCACTTTTGGAAACATTATTTTTTAGCTTTTTCCTGTTGACAACTATTCCTTCCTGAATTGTTAGAGAAGCTTGGTTTTGAGATCCTTAACTTGGATATGGAATAGAAGAGCATCAGTTACTTCTAACTAATCCCTTGAATAGCTTAGACAAATTTTATGAGCAGTTCCTGGTGTCCAGATCTGTGGTAATTTTTTAAGAAGTATTTTATGTGCAGGGAGTGAAAAGCAGTAAGTGGCTGTGAGCAAACTAACCTTTTGGGAAATGTTACTGCAGGGTGACTTACTTGAGGATCCAGGTCTTATTACAGTCAGTTTTCAACTTGGGTAATTCTGGACAAAGTCAGGAGGTACCACTACAATTGCCAACAAACAATTTTAGGACACTAACACACTGGCAGAAGCATCAGGACAGTCAAGGCCTGATAATCAGCAAAGTATTTATGATGTGACATCTGACCTTCAAGAGGAGAGAAGGAGTCACTTTTGGGTGGTCTTCATCATGGTGGACAATGAGACCAAACATTTTGGCTTTCTGAAAGTCACTGTGTCAGGTTTTACTGATCTGCACCCAGTGATGGGTTGAAGTGGTTACTGAGTGTACTCCCAAAATGCAGATTGCACAGATTAGACAAGAAAAGTGTGTGGGCAAAGGTCATGCCACTGCACCCCTCTGAGCAGGCTGTGGGGACCCTGCACAGCACCTCAGTAAGGGGCTGTGGGGTTCTGCTGCATCTCTGTGAGGTATTTTCTTGTACAATATTCTGGCCATTCTTGTTAATACTTAACACTCTCACTATTGCTTATTTTAGTATGAGAACATCTGGCAAAGATCATTTTTTAAAAATCTACAGACTCTTGGCTTGCTGTCTTAGGAACTATTTTTAAACTGCAACATTCAGAATCACCTAGTGTCATTTACTGAAAAAGACAAGCTTTTAACATCAAGCAGAGACACTGGGCGCTCAGCCTGCCTTGGTTTTTGCAGTTTGTCTGTTTTATTAACCACCCTTATAAAAACAATCAAGTGCTAAACAATATGACATTAATCATGAGGTCTAATGCCTTAAGAAACTTACCATACTGGGGGCTGTTCTGCAGAAAGTCTCTCTGGTCTTTTTTAAGTAGACAGATTATGACTATGAATCCAGAGAGGATTTTATGAAACATGTTTTCTGGATCAACACAGAGCATAAGCATGTACAGACCAGGAGACTGAGGATTTGTTTCAGAAACCCATTCAGTAGACAAGCAAGTGAATTCTGCTACAACTCTGGGGCAGCTGTTAGTACTGACATCTCCCCTGCATGTTCACTTGGATTTCCAGTCAGTTTTGCTATTTACTGAACAAAATTGGATCAGTTTAGTTTCAAGAGGTACTTCAAAGCTTTCTAGGCTCCATCCTGGTGCAGGGAACTGTCCTGGACACCAACAAACTGCTCATCTCACATGCTGCTTCTGGACACAAGTCAGGTCACCCCAAATTTTAACTTAACATATCTGAGGCCATAAGAACTTGCCTTGACATTTAGAATTGGCATAAGAATTGCAGGTTGACTATGCAGAAGCAGCACATAAAGAGCAGCTGCGAAGGTCAAAATAAAGCACAGTTCTTGGAAATGTATGCAGACCATGAGCATTTCTAATGCCAAAGGAGAACATGACTGGAGTCTGAGAGTACTTCTTCCTGTTTTGCTTATTGACAATTTTAGGAAACCTGAACCAGCTTAGGTAAAATGCACTGTCCAACACAAGTGGGTAGCACTTTGATGACTTGACATCTGTTTTCGGAAAACTGTTTGTTTGGGCAGAAGTTGCACATACCCCTAGGCCTCCTTATTAAATAAAATATTTGTAATTCTTCTCCTCCCTGGAGTCCAGGCCTTTTCCCTACAAGCAAAATCATTCTCTAGGGAAACTTACACTTCAGTCAGTAGAGAAATACAGAGATGATTCTTGCTTATTGAGTCTTTTAACTGTCCTTTGCATAGCAAGGTTACAGGCTAACACAGTGGCCTTCAGGTTCCACTGTGAAGGATTAATTCTAAAAGGCCCCAAAATAGTCTTCACCTGCTCCCAGAATGCAATTTGCAAAGGCCAGCCACAATGTAAAAATGCTGTGTTGTCCTCTGTCACTGAAACGTGTGCTTAACATGAACCAGGCTGTCACCCACAGGAGCTCTGCCTTAGGATGGAATTAATTTTGTGTTTGTGTATGAGATGAGACTTCCCCAAATGAGCCACCCTCAGTGCTGTCACCTCCAGCAATACCTCTGTGCTCAGCCAGACACAGGTGGAGTAGAACAGTGCTTCCAGCTCCTCCAACTTTCAGCTTGTATGTGTAAGTGGAACTGGGACTGGCAGCAGCAAAAACTTTTTTTTTTTTTTGTTTTGCTAAACATCCATGCCATTGGGCTGACTCTTGGATCTTTTCTTTAATTCCTGGTGCAGATTCTTTAAAACTTTTAAGGGTAACAGTATACCCCAAGGTCCCACCTTGCAGGTGGTCAACAGCATCTATTGCAAAACTCTATTACACCCATCAAATGGGTGCCAGTGAAACCAGGGAAAGATTTTTGGAAGTAAGTAGTCCACAGTGAGTAACTCTGGAGATTAGGACTTTTAAGTAAACAAGGTGTAATGTTTTAACTTCTATTTCAGGGCAGTGATATTGGAAATTAATGCAAAGCACGTGAGCTGGGCTTTGGTTCAAAACAATTCCCTTCAGCAGGTAATGCTTTTGCACCTCATGCAGGAGAACCCAAGCTGAAAGGAAGGTCCTGAGGGCTGGTGTGCTTCATTCTTGATGGTCTGTGCTAGTAACACCCTGTGTCACTGCTACATGGGGAAAGCAACAGCAAGGGATATTTTTGTATCACATTCCTGGGCTGTGGCAGGGGGATTGGAATCTCTTCTGTAGCTGAGCATGTTTGCTGCCTACTAACTCATCTGAGTTATTTCTGTGTCACCAAGGCCATTACACAATACTCTGTGACTGTGATGCTCCTTTATAGCTCCTTCTGACTTCTAGATACAGACCTGAGTCTGGCATCTTCCTGCAGCAGGCTCAGAGTCCCCAGCTGCACTTCACTCTTACACTGCACAGCCAGGTGGCACATGTTTGAATTCTGTCACCCTGATGTACAGGAGAGAGGTACAAAGCAAGGAAGTGTAATCACTTTGAAATTCACTTTGTACGGGGACCTGGGCTAAACTGTCTCCAGATTTAGAATTACATGTACCTCTTCCTTTTGCTGGAAGGACCATTTTGACAGCTAGATAAGCATGTGTAGCTGTGAGCAGTCCTGGAGCTGCTCTGATGAACAGTCTCTGAAGTAGCCTCCTTTCACCTAACTAACTGAAAAAGTTGTCATGAGTTCTTTGACTCCTGTTGTCTTGGTGTCTGTGTTCCAAGGGGTTCAGCCAAAGCTCTTTCCAGTCCTGGAAAAATCTTAAGTGCTAGTAACATTCCAAGTAAAAGATAAAGAAGCCTGCTTCCAGGCAGAAATCCTCTGTTAGGCTCTCCCTCTACTAGACATAAGCCAATGTAATGTAGTTATTATATATAAGAAACAGCTATTCAGTATGAGGTGTATTTGGAATGGAGGAATAAATATGTGTTGATAATCAGATCCTTACAAATTCAGAACAGAGCAACCTGACTTAGAGGGGTGAGGAAAGCATCCTGCAGCAAGAGATTATGCATCTTGCTAGGAGAGTGACAGTGAGATTTTGATCATAGAGATGCTGAAAAAATGTGGAACAACTCTGTTGATTGAACCAACTCTGATGCTGTCTCTTCAAATCAAACTTTTTTTTAAAATACTCTTTCAAAAAAGAGCCTCATGTTTACATGGGAAAAAGATCACATAAGTAATATTCTTCTGTGTTTATGCAATACATTTCATGCACAAGTAGCAGTGCTTTTATATAACAGAGCACTTGCCTATTTTCCTGCAGGAAAGTGAAACTAAGGTACAGTGACTGCAGTCCCAGAGATTGCTTTGTACCCAAAGATCCAATCAGTGCTCATCTTCTGATCCACTTGTACCAGAAGGGCCAGAGCAAAGAAGCACAGAGATGGGAATCTGGATTGCCTCATTCTGCCACTGTGATTCACTTCCCCAGAAAGGTCCTGAGTGCAGGAGATGTTCTGTGCCACCTCAGCCTGAGTGTGCTACACTGGGGCTACTTGGTGAAAAAATACAGAGGAGGTAAAGAAAACAAGAGAAGTCAGGGCATCTCTGTGCTATAGGCAGCTCAGGTGGCATGGTGACCTGGGGTAACACATGCTCTGTTTTTTCCAAAATTTTACCAAACTCTCTTCAGTATCTGTGAAGGTCTCTTGCAATACATTTGCCTCAGAAAGGCAGAAAAACTGTCAGCACCATCGACTCAGGTACCACATATTCCTGACCTGTTCCTAGGGCAGCTTCAGGGCTGGCTAAATACACTGAGCCCTGGGTGGCATCAGCTCATGGTGGGGCAAACTGCTGTTGCAAACCAGCTGTTGCAAGGTCAAAACCACCAGCAGCTGCAAGGGTAGGTGTTCTTATTGCTATCACATCAAGAAGGGTGAAAACCAAATGTTCTAGAGCTACTTCACCAAAACTAAATGCTGACTCCTGATCTCGTAACAATACAGGAACCTCAGATACCTGTTACCCAAAGCTCTTACTCTGTTTCAGTGCAAGGTTGTGGTTGTCTTCTAGGGATAGCTGAGTATTATTTTAAATAACCTTTGTGGCTGAAGGTCCTTGGAGGATTATAGCACAGCAGAAGAGAGTAAATTGATTTCTTTCCTATTAAAAATTCCTTTGCCTATTTTTTTCCCCTCTACTTTTGTTTCCACTCTACATTAATGTGTCAGCTCAAGGCCTGATCTGAACTCCATTGAACTGAACAGATTTGGATCCTGGCCCAAACACCTCCTCTGTGTGGCACAGTGTAAAGGCAGTTTCCTCTTTCATCTTGTGTCTCACATTTCTACCATACTCCTTAGCATTTCTAGAGAGGGGACTACAGCCCAGTCAATACCTGCATCTGTTTTCATAGCAGGCTGAGTCCCAAAGCTATCAAAGCTAATAAAAATCTGTTGATTGACTACAGTAGACTGTGGATCAACTCTTAGTCCATCTGCATTTAGCCTTTTCTCTCCATCATGCATCACATCCAACTTACTATGAATCCAGGATCTAAACATAGATGATTTGTGAAGGTCCCTTTAAAAACAACAAAACCAGTGCAGTGATGTTGTTTTTAAAGCAGTGACTGAGGCTGACAACAAATTTGGAACAAAAAGTTGTGCACTATCCAAAAACTGCAAACACAAGCTCTAAACAAAATCCATATGTGACTCTCAGAGGTGCAGGTGTCAAAGACATTAAGCTACAAAATGCTTTACATTAAAATAACTTCAAGGACCATGTTCAGTTCTAAAAACTCTTGAGGTAATTCAGAGTTAATCACAACAGTCTTTAATATGGTCAGAGGGTGCAAAGTGTATGAAACTCATTGCTTGAAGGAACTAATAGCACCTTATCTAGACAGTATGAACTTTCATACACGTTCAAGGCAAGGATGCAGTTTCAGTTTCAACATGCAAAAGGCTGTTGGTTGTTTTTTAGCTTTGTAGGGCTACAGTCAAGGTCTTCACATTATTTAATATATTTTCTGCAGCTTAATTTCCTGTGTTTTCTTTTATAGTGGCGTAAAAAATTGCCCAGCAAAACTCTGAAGGAGTCATAAAACACTTTCTAGGTTGCTCCATTTTAATTCCTGCTCTAGGGTTGAACTATTAAAAGAATCTCCCAGTCACTCTCCAAGCCACAGAAACAAATTGCAGTGAAGCTCTGGTGCATTTTGGATCCTCTTTGAAGCTCTTGGAAATTGTCTTGGAAAAATTGTGAGCAGCCTATCCTACCCTATCAGGTCAGTCCAAGGAGTGGAAGTTACGTAATCCACATGGGAAGGTGCATATTTTTTCAGGACATTTTGGATGCTGATTTATAGATAGACTGTTTGAATTTTTATACTGAAAAAAGCAGAATGGAAACAAGTGATAACCTCAGTCTGGCTGTGATAGCAAACATTCCTTATGAAGCTGGAAGGCAAATGACAAACCAAACTGCATTACCTGAGCACACAGCAGTAGGAAAAAAAATCAGACATCCTCCAAGAATGCCTACATCACTGCATTGCCAAATCAAATGTACTTCCAAATAAACAATCTATTTGAACTATCTGACAGCTACCCATTGTTGGGGCTACATAAAAACCAGAACACCTCACTGATCTCTGGTGCTGTGTAGCATTCTGTGAGTCTTTCATATTCCAGATATGAATATCCACTTTGTTTACATATGTGGAGGAACCATAAACAAGCTCAGCTCTGTAATTGTATGATACCTCCACAGGCACCAAATACAGACTGGAAAAATTTGAAATTTGCTCTTATTAATAGATAACAGTAAATATTTGTCCAATTATGACTACCAGCTGCTGTGCATGTTGACATAGCTATTCTGCAGCCTCCTGTACTGTGACTGCTGAGATAGTGGGTCACAGCTTATTATTTATTTCTTTTTCATTAATGGGGCTTTGAGGGAACCCCAGTAACTGTAATAGTGTATTCTGAATACCTAACTTTACTGATGCTTGTGCTGCCTTAGTTTTTTGTTTTGTTTTTTTTAATCTGAACATTTCTGCCAAGGTTTAACCATTCTCAATGATTTACACAGAGACTGTCTTCCCCCATCCCTTAATCCCTGATAGCCAGAGTGCCCCTCGTGTCAAGCACAGTGCTTGTGTGTAGTGGACTAAGAAATTAGGATCAAAATTGCTTACAGGCTGTTGTTATTTTCTACAGGTGATGAATTCTATAAGATTTCTCTGTAATTTATCTTGTCTACCATAAAATGACAGATGGTACTGCTCTTGTTTTCATCTCACAGAATACATCTAGGCCTCTAGGCTGCACCTCTGTAAGATGCCTTTTTCTTGTTATTGTCTCAAAATAAAAAATACAGCATGTATTGACTTTCAGTAGCTATAATACTTGTTACTGTCAAATCTCAACAAGAATTTTGAAAGAAAGAAATGCTATTTGTGTATCATTCTTCTCATGGGAGTCTCCCTGTGGCCTTCTTCCTCAATACTTTCCCTACTATTTGAGAGAAAGGAAATCACAAGCTCAGAGACCATTTGTACTGGTGCATGATCAATGGTCTCAGGTCTTTTTATGGGGTCAGATGGAAAGTAGGTGCTTTAGCAGCACAGTTCAGTGAAGAAATGCTGCTCCCTGGGGACTTGGGCAATACAGGGACAGATTAACATATGGCAAGGAAAAGAATTTCTGTGTTTGGAACTTGTCAGGGTTGAGAAGCTTGAAGATCTCTCCTGGTAGGACAGAGGTCTGATCTTTCGGACCATGGAGAGCTGTGAAGTTTCACAAGTCAGGTGTCCAGTCTGGATCCAGCCCTGAATTTATATGAAATAACTTAACATGGTGTTTGAACCATGGGGATTGATTCAGGCACAGCTTTTAGAAGGATGATACTGCCTTTGCCAAGTTGCTCATAAAAAGTCTGGGTCGATAATAGTGTGTTTCCAGCTGCAGTTCAGGATATGTAGTGTTTCTGACTTCAGTCATCAGAAATACTTTCTGTATGGGAGGTAGCAACTGTTCTACTAACAGCATGAAAACCAGTATCTGCCTAGTACAAAACAGCCTGAACATCTCTTGATGTTACCATATACATACATTTTTTTCCTACTCAGGCATCACATTCATCTCTTTAAGGCAATTAAAACTCTTTGTAACTTCAGTAAGATCTGGACTGTGAGTTTCTTACTCAGTAGTAAGAGGGTAGGCTGGAGCAACAAAAACTGGTGTGTGAGCTGGGCAGGACCCCAAACCTCTTCACCAAATGCTTTATTCTATGTCTGTTCTGCAGTGGAAAATCATTCCCCCAGAACACTCCCAGCTGCCCAGGCTGAAGATTTCATTTGCAGTTCAGTACAAATTGCATTGTGTTATGCTCCTGCTTCTGTGCTTACATACATGATGGGTCTCAGGTCAAGAGGTGGGGTACACATGCAACACCTTGCAGGGCTGAGTGTAAGAATATCTGCATGCAGAGTGCACTGTGTTACCTGGGCAAGCACAGTGAGTGGAAGGAATTGAGACAAGGTAGCAGGGAGCAGGTGCATTTTTCTTGCTTGCTAAGGGAGTTTTGCACTGTTCTACCTAGGCTGCTTCCAGTATCCACAAGTGACTTGTTCAAAGATACAGGTATTATAAGTCAGGCTGCAGTCTGCCATGCAGACATAGCCTCATTTATTTTTCTTGATGTTTTCATACCACTCTTGCAGGTACCTCATCTGGTCCATCTTTGTATTTAGTCCAGCTATGTGTGTATAGGTACCACTTGGCATTTTGCTGTTATTTCAATATCTAAAGAAAAATTAAAAGTTCATTTGAAAAGTTGCTTGAATTTTATACAGAAGAATTGTCGTACCAGAGGAGCTAAAACTTAAATGTGTTACTGATCATGAATGTTCTTGGAAGCCAGTGTGTTTAGTCAAGGCAGCAAGTTTAAAAAATAGTGGAGCCAGATGGGCTGATTCATACATTGGTGTGCAGCCTTATCTGCTGAGAAATGAAAGCAGCAAGTGGAATATGGAAACCCTTTCTAAATCCTGCAGTTGTGCATTTTTCTTCTGATGTAAGCTTCCCACATCTTAGACTTACATGTTCCAGAGTGTACAAAAAAATTTTAGAACTTTAACTAGATTCTGAATGCTTTGATTGACAATCATTCCATGTAGAAATGATGAAGTCTACAATAAATGTTCTTTTTATAAAGGCACTGTCCATAGTGGTGCCATACAAGACAGATGCAGCCAAATGGCTGAAGACCTTGTAATGCAGATTATTTTTATGACAGGAGGTAGGAGGTGTGAAGTCCATCTAGCTCAGGAGCTAATCCAGCTCTAAGAATGTTGGCAAATTCTCTCCTTGACTCTGTAAATCCCCTTGTCTCTGGCAATGCCTGGAGCATCCTGAGGTGGATGGAAGGAGTTCAGGCTTGGAAGTATGTTATGTCTTTTTGGCTCTCACTAATGTGTGAAAAGAGCCCCAAAGAAAGTGAACTTCATATTTTTGGTTACCTATGTGTGATGATAACAGTCAGATAATTCAGATAGTAAAATACTACTCAGAGCTGCAAAAGGGAGGAATATTTAGTTCTGTATAAGGCACAAGCTCTGGATTTTGCCAGTACTAGAAAGAATAGGTTTCACACACACACAAGTTAGCAGGGAAATCTGTGGTACAAGCTGGTAGGGTTGGACCACTGGTGAAAAGTAGAAGATGCTTCATAACATATGTCTGACAACTACTTAAGATTCATGGTGGCTGGTGCCTGGGAGACAGGATACAAACACTGCATCTCTTTGTGTCAGCAAGTCCAGTGTCACTATGGACGCAGGAGACATTAATTCCAAGGGGAGAGCAGTGCCAACTTTTCTCAAAGGAATCCCTTCAACAGCTCCTCCACTTAGGTAGTTATGAAGTTCAGTTTCCAATGAAGGTTGCTGCCTCCTGGCATTACCTCTGCTTCATTAAATAAGAAGGCAGTCATCTGGGCAGTTACACTCTCCAAAGCCTGCAGAAAGGCAGGAGGAAGAGCCCCAAGTCCCTGTGACTAGCACCACTCACTTCTCAAATGCAGCTTGAGAAACTGAGGGGAAACATACTTGACAGACTATAATGAGCATTTATGAGAGTAATTCTGATGGATGGCTGATGGCCAGAGCTCTGGCACCTTCCATTAAAAAACAACCAGGGAAACCAGAGAAGTGGATTTCTTGCACATCATGGGATGCTGCTGCACAAAAGACATTGTATGCCAGACACACAGGCAGGGAAAGCTGGCATCAGATGTGCCAGAATGCTTGAGGTTCCTGTTCAGATCAGGCATATGAACATTGCCACTGAAGACAAAACACCAAATCTGCTATGCATGATCACTGCAGAAAGCTGAATGCAAATAACCCCTGGAATCACAGGAGATTCCTGGTCCTCTTTGGCCTAACATTGGTGCAGGACTCTCTGAATTACAGATTCAGTTAGGGAAAAAAACCAACCTGAGTGGGACTCTGATTTTTAACAAGATGCTGCCCCAGCTAGCAATTTAATGGTCTACTACATGTAGCAGATAGAGTACATATAGACTCTAGGAGCAGTTAAGAGAAAATAATGGAACACAGTTCAGGAAAGGCTCATTTTGGTTATTTTCAGAATCTATCAGTTTAAACAAATGACAAAATTCTAGCTGGAGACTGTGAACAGCAATAACTTAATTTGAAAAGGACTTGAGAGTTTACAGGGGTCCTTACTCTTCCTTAGTAGGTCATTGTAGAAGTTTTAAAAATCTTGACAGGTATCAAGACATTTACAGCCTCATGCACAGAAAAATAGCCAGTCAGTTCAGTGCCAGAGAGCACTTGAAGCAGAAACAGTCAATCTAGAAGCATTTATGTTTCTGTACTAAATACTGTATTGAGATATTAGGGGGAAAAAAAAAAAAAAAAAAAAAAAAAGATAAAGTTCCTTATCCCAAATGCCAGTTACATATTGAGAGTGGTATTTCTATTATTTAACTTAAGCTGTCAAAAAAGTAAGCATCTATTGCTCCCCCAATAATCAGTGGAGAGAGGCATCTCCAGGGAAAAATTCTTCTCATTCTGGGTACCAGGATGAATCACCCCCTGGGGACAGCATGTTTCCAACAGCTATAAAGGGTATCGAGTTGATTCCCTTGCCAACTGAAGTTTAGATTAGCTGGAAAAACAGACCAGATTTTGGGCACACGAGCACATCAGTCATTCTTTTGATCTGAAAACAGAAAAGCTGTTCCCAGCTTCTTAGCATTTGATCTAACAGTACTAGCTGGTCAAATAAAGCAATTTACCTTACAAACTATTAATTTTTATTAGACCATCATAGATAAAACTCTACCATCAACCAGGTGCCAAAGTGTTCCATCTGAAGTTCAATGGGATGAATCTCATCCCAGGGACCAAAAAAGCAGCATCACGGCACCAGGTGAGTTTTGCACTTGAAATGCTTCTTCTCACCACTCTTTAAAAAAGGATTCCAGATACCTAGATCAGCTATTGATAGACAGCAGTATATAATTGTCAGGATAGATGAATTCTACCAAAAATTGTTGGGTGAGTGCTATTTAATCTGCAGTAAGTGCAGTGAACACCCTCCAGTCCCAGCTGAGCAGCAAACTGATTTGTACACTCATGCCCCTCCACCACTGGGTACTGCCTCCTGCTCACAGATTTTGCTCGGGGAACAGCTGTTTTCCTCAGACAATGAAACTCTCTGGAGAAAGTCAAATAAAACCCCTTTCTGTGATGCTGCATGAATACTCTTTTATAAGGAGAAATGAGGGGTGCCACTAAGACATTTAGGGGAAAGCTCCAGTCAAATCTCCCAGCCATTAGGCCATGTCGGGAATGTTGTAACAGCCTCGTGAAAGATCCTGCTCAGTCTCCTTCATACAGTGGCTCTTAATAATGAGCATATAATAAATGTACAGTCTGGAGGAATTTACTATACAGTATCCAATTGGATTTATATAGTCATAAACTTCTACAGGACTGCTTCTATGATTTACAACAGTCTCCACTAATTATGAAGCCATGCCTGGATTTGAGATGTAAAAGGCAAATGTAACCAGACTGGTTGTACAGTGATACTATACAAATGCACATTTGCCTTAGCAATTTGGAATTGCTTGTTAACAGAGAACCCTTGCAAGTCACCATGTATTTTAGCCTGCTCTTCTGAACAGAACCAAAAGCAGAAACCTAGGGAGTTTTGTGAAATGGGTCTTACTGTGATGAAGTTTAGAGATAAGGGAAGGAGTGGGGAGCAGATAGTCCACAGACCCCATCAGTTAAACTTCTGCATGGTTTGTAGAGGATGCACTCAGAAGCTTCCCAATCCCTTCCCAAATTATACTGATTTCCTAAAAAGAAACCACCATAGGAAATAGTGCAGCTTGTTGTAGGACCAGCCTCTCATGATCTAAATAGATGTAGAAAGATGTTCAGTTCATAGAAGTTTTCCAGCACAAACATTTAATTTTTAACTGTTTCAGAAGGGATTTTGTGTCATTGCTGGGAATTACCTGGACATCGTGGGCAGCACAGCTGTGGTACATGCACAGGGGAAGGACAGTGTAGACTTGGGCATCTTATTCTGCTGCACAGTACATTTCCATTCTGCAGGTGGAACACAATACAATACTTTAATGAAATGGGCTATCTTACCAGTTTCCATGTTCTCTGTTCTGCATTTAGATATTTTTAAAACAATTCCCTTTTTACAGCATTGTGGTTTCACTCACACCAGGGTACACCTGGACTACTTTCACTACCACTGAATTTCTGCTGGAAGAATAAAGCAGAAATCCATACAAACCTTAAAATCGGAGAAAGTGCCTAAAAATGGATTGCAACAATCTCCAGTTGTGTTTTTCTTTTGAGCAGATTATGCTTAGGAATCACATTTCCAGAAATAAGGCACAGATAATGAATAGTAGGTCTCTGAGATATCCCCTACTGAGGGTTAGTTCAAGACCACAAGAGACAATAGCATCTGTAATCGTTCCTGAAAACTGTGGAGAGTCTTCTTTTTATTTTATGAGTTTCCCAGTAGACAAAAAACACCAGTTGGGAAGTAGCCGTTTTTCTAAGAAATATGAGCAAGTCTTGGGAATAGTGTTCATTATTCATGCAATTAACATAATTCTCTATTTGACCACATCTAAGTTTGATTTATAATTAAAACACAGGGAATTTTTATTCTCCAGTGCCTGCAACCAGAAAAGACTATCCATTTCAAATTCCCATGTCCCATCTATAATTCATCCTCCTAATTTAGCTCTGACTTGCTCATGTTTATAGCAAGAAAGATCCTGCAGTATGAACACTGATACTATGCTACGACTGCAGTTTTAGGTGATGTCAGGAATAAACCTACTGCATTTTCCTTTGCCTTCTGGAGCACCAAAATGTTTCCAATGGAGGCACAGGCTTCCTTAGATAGTGTATGTATAGGCTTTTGTAGCCACCTCTTTAAAAATAATCCATTAACTCCTACATATCTGCAGGCCACAGGCTGGAATCATACTGTTAGCTCATCACTACCCAAGAACTACATTTGTGCATCTGCTTTGGAAAGAGACACTAAAAATGATATCACCATCTGGTTTCAATGATGACCAAAATTAAATATACTGATTTTATAGAGGAGAAGCAAATGTGAGGCTGCAGACTCTTTGCAGGACAGGGGCTGTGACTGCTCTGCACAGCTCCTTGCCCAGTAGAGGATTGCTGAGAACCTGGAGAGCACTAGTGTAGAAGAAAGGCTGGCACTGGCTGCTGGCCTGGCTCCAGGTTGCTTACTTGACCTGTTCCATGGCCTCACTCCCTTTCTAATGATTAGTTCTCTGAAATCTCCTGAGGTGAATGTTTACTTTCAGGGCATCATCAGTTGTGATGAAAGTTCTGCAGGCCTGCTTTGCTCCTCAGTGCTGCCTGAGTACTCCACTGTTTGCAGCAGGACAGAACTATTTTAACTGATCCTGTGCTGGGTGAGACTGATTTTATGCTTTGATTCACAGTGAGATGTGGGAGACCCAGCCCTAATGACTAGAATAGGACTTAAGCTTCTGTAGAGCCATGGGGAGCATTTCTGCATCTGATACCCAGAGTGTAATGCATCTCTCTTCCCAAGCTGTGGTGTCAGTGCTAAGTGTGGAAAGCATTCATTTTACTCCCTGAAGTCTGGTGATCTGACTAGGAACACAAGAAAGAGCTGCTGTGTTTTAGAAAGTAAAATAATGATCTGACAAATTGTCAGTGCCCCAATTCACCTGGCAGTCAACAGTGTCCACTGTGCACTAGGGGGCAGGGGAGTTGTTTAAAAAAAAAAAAAAAAAAAGGGGAACAGAGTGAGAACACTGCATTATGTTTAGTTCTATTCTGGTCTAAGCATGTAAATGATAACTTATAAAAATACAATACTACATACACAAAAAACCAGGAAGGCTTTAAAAAATTATTATTTAATAGCAATCTGAATAATTTGGCCCCTGTTTAGTTTATTTGTCTCACTTTTTTTGTTAAATATTAAAAGTGTGTGTTGTGGGGGATGGACAGACAGACTTGTTTAGAGATGGAGCAGAGATCTTGGTCTGCTGCCTGGCTGATATGGCTTGTTTTGTGCAGTCATAATATGGATCATGGTGTTTGAAGTAAGCAAAGAAATTTTGGTCACACTGGTGAGGAAGAATCCTGGGATTTTTTTGTATTACAGCAATGTGAGGGGTAGGTTGCTGCTTCAGACTCTGTACATACCCTGTACCTAACTGATTTACTGCCAGGGAATCAGGTGGGTTACACTTATGTCTCTTCTATTTTCTGTCTGTGGTATACTTGGTTTTCTTTTTTTATGCTGTAATACATGGTTTAAGGTCTGTGGTATGTCATGGCACGTTTTCTGATGCTTTATCTGGTTTTCATTTCTTTGAAATTATAAATTATTGAGAGTTTCCTGATGGCATGCAGCTTTTACTTTAGGTCAGTGTTCTGAGGGCATTTCTTTTGGCCAGGACAAAGCTCACATGAATGTCTTGATGCTGTAACTGCTGTTTGGAATCTTCCTTTCAGGGAATAAGAGTCACAGCCCAGAGTTCCCTCAGCATCCTCACTGCTTCAGATAACCCCAAATTACATTCTGCACCCTCACAGTACAACAAAGGTAAAAGAGGGCAAAGAAGTAAGAGTCCAGAACCACTTCTAAGCTGCATGTACTGGTAATCAGCACGAGCAGTTTTTTTCCTTATGAATCCTGTTGTCCTGAACTCTCACTCTGGTCTTCCATGCTCATGTGTGAAGGAAAGAAATAAAATGTCCCCCATTTGTTGGAGCCTCACAGTGCGTGGGTATGCCTAGACCACAGCAGTGCTGTTCTCTCTAAAGCCCTTTCCCATCCCTCCAGCCTCATATCTTCCTAAAAATCATGGACCAGTGATTTGTACCCAGATCTCTAGGGTTTCCACTGGATTTCAGCCCCCACTCAAGTCACAGCCTTCCAGTAATTCAATGTGTGTTACCACATGCTGACTCAAAAGCAATTTTCAACTTTGCATATAGCTCAGCAAAAGTGAGTGGAAACTCCTTTTTGCTATAACCAAGGACTTTTCCTCGTACTACATGGCCTTTCCTCTTACAGATCCATTCTGCTACACAGCTCTGAGATCCAGCCAAGCTTGTGGGACTACTGTTTGTGTGTCTCTTCACTAAATGGTAGTAGCAGATCCCTGAGAGCAAATCCTGCACAGGGGCCCAATATTTTACAATTGCAGGGAGGAAAATAGCCAAGAAAACTTTATTCTGCAATCAGTAAAGACAAAACCTAGCATCTGGAGTGTCTCGTGTGTTAGTGATTAAGATCCCTTATTGTGTAGTCATTTTAAAGTACTCCAAGGGACACATTGTGCCCTCATTCTCCAGCCCCCCAGAGCTGCATAAAACATACTTGGGAGATGTATGATTGCTCTGTCTTCCTACTGATGGTAGCCAAGGACCTGTCCTTCTTCATCCTATCCAATTCTCTCTGCATCCCATCCCCTTTTCTCATTTTTCATCATCTCATTCTTCTTTCACCTATTTTTACAAGTGGCAATATCCAAGCCTGTTCCTTCAGCACTTTAGGGCAGCAGATGCTGTGGCCAGATCTGAGCATTGTCCAGGGATCAAAACACTACAAATTCCAGTTCAGCATCATCATCCACACTGATGGAATTGTGAGGATTAAATTTAGGTACCGGCCTCCAGTTATTCAAGATCTAATGCTCAGCATTGACAAAGCTTCTGGCTAATTACAAAGCTGTTTTGTCTACCCCATGCAAGTATTTTTTGCCAGTTCTGGCCTTCTCTGTTAAGATTTTCCCTTTGCTAATGCCACCTGCCTCTATTTCCTGACCAGAATCCATGAATGAAAACAAGTTTGGGTTTTGTCACTTTGTAGATACAACAGCAAGGGCTCTAGTCAATGAAGAGAGAAGTAGTTGTAGGATCAGTAACTCAGCAGTCCTACCTCTGAGCAAAGACAGTTAACACAGTACACAAGGCCATAGGGCTCAAGGTAAGGATGCCATCTTTCTCCTACACGATACTTCTTATCTTGAAAGACACAGTAGGTATCTGAATCTGTAAAACAGTAAAGAATTAAAAGAGTGATGAATGAATGTTCCCAGTCTGCACTTACAAAGTTTTTCACGTGTGTAGTGTTTTCTGTACTTTTCCTTCCCCTGGAAAATCATACAACAGAAATGCCCTTGATTTCGTGTGCTGTTTCTAACCTCCAAAACCAAACCAAATGACATGGTCTCCCATCTTTCCAAAATTGCAGCTCCTGAAAGAGCTGACAAAATGGCTTTCATACAGGGCAGGTTTCTTCTTTCACCTGCAGAACACAGGCTAAGATCCTCTTTAGGTAACAAAATTAAAGTGCTTGGTTGCTCAGACAGGTTTGTAGGAAACAAACTTCTCACTACAAAACCAAAGCAATTGTCTCAACTCAAGAAATCCCAGGTTGTACAGGAGAGAGATTCTGAACAAGGGGACTACAAAAGGAAGATGCATTGTATTTACACTGTGTGTTCATTATCTCTGTATTTTAAGAACCTTTAAGTTTGTCCTGGTGTTTCAGAACAATTTTTGCTGAATTATATATGCAGCAGCATTCAGAATATTTTAAGATCTGTTCATTTTGAGACCTTCCACTCTTGCAGCTGCAGTTTTGCAGATACCTGTCTACCCACCAGACACTACTGCTCTGTCTTTTCCAGCCACATTATGGTTTCACATTGAACACTCCAATTCTTCAGTAAAAGGGTGTTTCTTATGTGCTTCCCTGAGGTAATTCCTTCCTGTTGTTTTAATGATGTCCAAATTCAGCTCAGTTCATCACCCTTAGTACTTCAAGGTATCTGACAAAATACCTGTCTCCCAAGTGATAAACCAAACAAGGGACATTCTTCATATTTACTGGGCTAGAAGGGATCATTAGTAGCAACTGTGAAATGATCTGCTTTCACTTCACACAAAAGCATGAGAAATGATATGCAGGATCTGAAAAAGCAGATGGCTGAAGTGGAGGTTGTAGCTTCTCACACTGTGCTTTCCTTGATCAGGGATAGCTGCACATTGTTTTCCTGTAGATTCTGTGGAGAATTTGGGCCTTTGTTGAACTCATTGAGCTTTTTTTTTTTTTTTTTGTAATCTACCTGATTAGAAGCAGAAGCTGCTGATACTGAGGCTGAAAATTTTAACTACTTCTCAAGGACAAACAATATTGCTTATAAGAAGAAGGCCAAAACCCAGCCTGTGCAGGTGGGGAGAGCATTCCAGAGAGCTGGTAACAAACCCTGTCATAGTCAGTAACTCCTGGATTTATTTGGATAGTTATTCCTCCTTGCCATGCTTTCTGAAATGTGTTAACATCTCCCACGGGTGACAGGCTTTGTTGAAATATTCCCCTTGTTTTGTTTGTATGCTTTTTCAGTTCTTCTCGTCAAGTTTTTGACAGTGCTTAGACTCTTAATTTTCTCAAAGGATGTATCTAATGCAGTTCATATGAGGTTGTTTTTGGAACACAACAGAAAAGCCTTGGACGAGCTTCACACTAGCTGAAAACTTCAGTACAATAGCCTTACACATGGGACAAAATCCAGATAATCCATCAGATGTTTACAGAGGTCACTAAAATGGAATTAAGCACTCTCTTGATTCAGGATATTTGAAATAAAACAGATTCCCCAATTGATTTGTTATGTTCTTTATGATGCAATGAAACCTGTACAGCTTTAGGAAAATGTGCCCCAACTGTGGGTGTGACCTGATTCTACTAAATGTAGGATTAGAAGGAGGAAGAATGATAGAAGGTTTGAACACAGTCCTACAGTTCAGCACATTCTAGTTGGAAGATTTTTCTAAAACCCATGGAATAGAAGGAAAATGTGAAATCTGGGTGAATGTGACAGCTGTGTTGGAATTCTACTTACGTTTTACTTGTTCTAGTTTACCCCCATCTATGAAAAGGAGACAGAGCACACCAAAAAAGATAAAATGAAAATCTTCCAATATCCACTTTTTTCTCATCTTTGTTGACAAAAGGAAAAGAAAGAGCATCCAAAGCAGAAAATGTTGAGCTGTTGGGAAGAGAGGATTAACAAATTAAACTAAATTCCTGTAAAATACTTAAAATCTCTGACATTGTTTCATCCAGCACAGAAAAATCTTAAACTGCCAGAAAGGAAAAATCATGGCTCTTCATTTCATGGAAAGAGCTCTAGGTAATTTCAGTGTTGAAAAATTACCATTCATGAAAGCTGAAAACTTTATTACTTCTACTGAAGTCCTTATTTTATTCCAAATCAGAGAAATATGGCAAGTAAACAATCTAAATTCTTAAAGTTCTCTTTCACAAGAAACTAATTTTGGAGATTTTCTTGTGGAACAGTTTTTTTTTTTTGGTGCAATGTAGGAAATCCAAGTGTCTGTTGTACCACGTTTGTTTCATCATGAAGTTAACCTTGGGCATCCCTGGGTTTCTGGCCCTGCACTGGGGAAATCCAGGCTGGGGGGAAGGCTGACCATGCTGAGTCAATGGGAATTTGCCTCATGGCATCTAATAGGCTTCCACCTCTATTCAATTCCCCACTCCTCCCCTCCTCCAATTACCATTGTTCTGGGATTGTGTATAATTAATTTTTCTAGAGTTAACCCCTCCATTGCCTTGATATCTGAACACAGGATGGGGGGGATGGCATCGTCTTCGTTTTTGTGGATTTTCAGTGTCAAAATCTTGCATATAGAGCAAAGCTTAATGCATTCTGTGTGTTGTGCAGAGATGGTGTCTTACTTGCTGTGTGCCATTCTGTTTATCTTTTTCTGGTTTTTAGAAGGTGAAATATCTTACAAGAAAAAAACCCAAGAGTTAAAATAACTGAAGTAGAATGTATTTTTGGGGGCAGCCAGTTTTCACTAAATTGAAAAATATGTTGATGTTTTACTATATATCAGAATCCATTGCAAAAAGTTATATTTTGCAATCAGTCCATAATTTACACTGTTGGAAAAATTGCATTTAGTTTTAAGAGTTGTGGAGTCACAATTAGTTTTACAAAAAAAAAAAAAAAAAAAAAAATCCGTATCAGAAAAATAAATAATCTGCTTTGTAAACTAATTAGACCTCTTCATATTTCATGAAAGTAATGGAACTATATATGAATATGTTTTAGCTTCACCAAAAAGGAAATGATAACCTGTATTTGTATACTCAAGATTAAGTGGTGGATAACTTGGAAGAAATTAACTAACCAGTAGGTTAACAAGCACTTAAAAAACAAATCTTCCTATTAAGACTGGTGAGATGTAGGATGCTGTAACAAAGGGTGGGTGATGTGGTTTTAGCAGCATGGTTTTATTGCCTTTACTGTTTAAGGGTTCTCTACAGCCCCAAACCACAACAAATGGCCGTGGTCCTTAGCTAAGCTAATTTATGCCACTGCTCGCTCTGTGCTCAGAAAGCTCATGCAAATAATGCAAATTGCATCTGAAAACATTAAAATCCCCAACACGGCTACAAAGCACACTCCCTATGCTGTAACAGAATAAACCTTTCCATTTATTTTGGAAGCTGAGAATAATATTCCCATTTCAGGAGAAAAGTTTAAGTCATTTTTTCCTTTCAATGTGTTCAAATCACATAGGACATTTTAAAGCCAAACAACCTTTTAAAAACTTGTAAAATTAAAACCTTGTAATTTAGTCCCAAGACAACGTGCATGCATGGAGAGCAACGGTAGCAGATCACTGGGACAAGCAGAAGAGTGAATGTTTAAATATTCTGACCTTCTTGGGGGCTGCTTAAACAAACGATATTTATAAATGGAGCACAATTATCCTTTGTGCAGCCCTTTACCTGTTAGCTTGATTGGGCAGCTCAAACCAAAAGGCTCAGAAATCCATCCATTTAAATGTCAGGTCTTCCAAAGGAAGAACGTTTTAAAACTTAAACTGCTTATGCTCCGAACTGCTGCACAGCGATGTGAAATGGAGGAGTTAATAACAGAAATGGGATGGGGACTTTTGATGTCTTTCTTAATTCTCTTTAATTTCTCTATTGTTGTTACTCCAAATATATACACATACTTTTCACTGTTAGCACACTCCCTTTATTTCCCCAAAGGGCAACGGCTTAAAACTATTCCTGCATTTAAATAATCTCAGTTAGGATTAACCTGTTAATTATTGGTGTGTTTTCTGCTTAGCAGAAACAATGAAAACGATTCACTTCTTAATATAAGTCCCTGCAACAAGCCACATGGCTCTGTTTTTAACGCCTCGCCCTCCACAGAACCCGGCTGAGTAACTACAACAACACGCATCTCCCTCCTCTCTCCCCAAGCCTTTTACTCCTTGCTGCGAGCCTGCGCCTTTTACCGTCGGGTCGGTTTGCTTTTAAGCAGGCGAATCTCCAAGCGAGCCGCGGCCGGAGGCTGCTGGCCCGTACCGCTCCGCCCCGGGGGCACCCAAACCGGCAGCGCCCCGAGCCCCGCCCGGGGAAGTTTCGGCGGAGGGCGAGCTGCCGTCGGGGAGCCCCGGAGCCAGGTGCCCGCGGTGCCACCGAGGGGATGGCGGGGGAAAACGAGANTTCCTGCCGCCCTGCACAGCAGCGTGACTGACACGGCCCGGGGTGGAGTTTGCTCCGGGGGGCCGGAGGGACGCGAGGGGGGGAGTGGGGTGCGGGAGCCGTTTTCCAGAGCACGGGGCTCAGCGCACGCCCCTCCCTCCGCTTCCCCCTCCCTGTGAGGGAACCACCTGCGGGACCCACACCCGGGCGAGCGGGACCTTGCTCCGGTGCGCTCAGGCAGGGCTGAGGGGGGGAGCGGCACCGGCTCCGGCCATAGCTCCCTGCTGGGCAACCGCGCCCCGCAGGCGGTTTTCTGAGAGACAGGACCCGGCACCGAGTTGGCTCTTTAATGGGCTTTTCACACGCGGGGTGCCCTCCAGAGCAGAGACGATGGAGTTAGCGTCCACTGGGATTTGTCAGACACCCTCTGCTGATACCCTCTGGTCTGATTTATTGTGTTAGAAGGTTTCAAGGTCACATTGAGATTCTGGTGGAACTAAATTAAACCCATGACTCATGACATTATATGCTTGGTCAAACATTCTTTTTCTCTCTTCTTGTAGTCCCTGTAACTAATAAGAAGAGATCAGTGAACCCTTGACAAATGATCTGAGAAAAAGGATGAGGTATGAAAAGACATCATGTGGAGAAACAAATTACAACCTATTTCCCCTAGTTTGGGACCAGGGTGTTTGAGGAGCACTGCTGGGAGGTCATACACCTCCCAGGCTTGGTAGATATTTTCAGAAGGCTGAAAATTGAGCAGAACTTTCATTTTTTCCATTTTAGCTATGCTGGGCAAAATACTGAAAATACAGTGTATAGTGAAACCTTATACTAGTATGAGTAAAGAACAGTTGACTTACTAAGGGTTTGGTAGTGTGGCTTCATGAGTAACCAGGGCTGTATTAGTAAAATGGGATTTTATAGCTCTTGATATTAAAAAAGGGAAAGAAAGAAACTGCTTCATGCCTACTTCTGTTTCCTGCACTCTTTGCCTTGCTGTGCACAGGCAGTAATCTGTGTTCCTGAGGAAAAAATCTTCACTTAAATCTCCCAGTCCTGAATGTGGCACCTACTGCAGGGAGCTGATACTTTTGGAAGAGTCGCTGTGTGAAATAGGGATGGGCAACTGGAAAAACAAACAGTAACTCTGAATCAGAAAGATGATAGTAACTTGCACTTGAAGGCAGCAAATCTGAGTTGTGCAAGGACTGGTCCTGCAGAGGAACATCCCTGCTCACAGAGGGAAGAGTTGAGCGTGTACACACATGCTTCTAAACTGTGCAGCTGTAGTAATGTGTAGATGTTGTGCTGGGTTAGAGTGTGCAGGCTCAGCCTGTGAGATAAACTGCTCATGACTAACATATACCCTCAGATCTGTGACTGAAATGTCCCTATTGCATTCTGCAAAGAGCAAAACCCAAAGCCAGTGTCTTCCCACAGACATGGACATGGGGTGGAGGGACTTTCCTAGGAGCTGCCTTTGGCTGTTTGGGAGCATATTGGGTGTGGGAGGAGTAGTAAATCTTACCCTAGTGTAAATTCACATGTGCCACTGGTCTTCTCAGAAACTGAGTTCAGAACCACAAGGAAACATTGAAGTGAAGGGTGTAACACCAAAGGTGAAAAAAAGATCATATTGTGACAGGAGCTTGTTACAGGAATTGTCAAGTAAGATGCAGTTGGTTGGCTATATCCCTTGATAGCTCTAAATTTAAACTAGATTGCATCATCAGGGATGTTTCTTGGATTTAGTGCAGTTATTGCAAGTGAAGCTTTGCACTTTTGTCCTGCTGTCCTTGCAGGAGGCTGAAGTTGTGCTGGTGACTCCCCATTAGTAGTTTTTCATCCAAATAAAAGATTGGTTCATTCCCTACAGTGTTTAGGCTAAACTGATACAACATCAGATTTCAGAGAAGTTTATGAGCTATTAAAATGCCCTTAATAACATAATTTAAATTACATTTCTTTATAGAAAAGGAGCGTTGCATGGGCTGTCCAAATTCCAGTAAAATATTTTTATTTTTGGAAATCCTATATGGTTGGATGAAGGTTGAGTTCTGTGCTGGGTTTTGAGAGGGTTTTGTTCCATTGTAGATGTTATTGATCAGAAACTGTGTTCTCTATGGATAAGGGTGGCCAAATTCAACAAACCTACAGTGTCATTTTCAGAAGACTGAGCATCTTGGGAAATGCAAGTAACTGTTTTCTTTAGTGTTCCTCAAAACCAAATACACCATTTGTAATTCTGTCTAGTAAAGAAAAGAGGTTGCAAATCTGTAGGAATCCACAGACCCTTGTAGGCAGGCTTGATAATTTGATTTTATAGCACCTGAATGTCTTTGGTAGGAGCAGCTTTGGGTCTGTGCAGAGCTCAGTTTTGCTGTGTAGACATCTTCCAGAAGAGCTCACCCACCACAGCCACCCAGCTCTGTCAGACTTCCTCTAGGCAGCATTCACCACAGGTATTTCCTTCTCTGTGCTGAGACAAAATCCAGTGTGTGTAAACAAAGAGAGCACTAATTGTTGCAGTACTCTTTACATGTAGTCCGTGTAGTAGTAATGAGAAATGAAATATTTTCTATAGACTCTGTGACCTGAATTCTTTTGCAGAGAGATTCTTTGAGAAGTAATTCCTTATTTGGTCTCAAGAGTGCCTTAGGAAGGTTGCTATAGATGTCAGCATTTTCCATTGCATTCTGTAAGACTGTTTCAGAAGATGATGGTGTCTGACGGTCTCTGGATACACTAATTCAGGTATAAGACCTTTGCTGAACACAGAAATATAGAAAGTGGAGTAATTTTCTCACTCTTTGGAAGTCTTAGATTGTGGAGAATTGGCTGAAACAGCCCCGGTCTTAGGTGAGGGCTTGGGACTTACTGAGTGGGCAATGTGATGGAAACTCAGCCTCTCAAGGGCAGACTACCCTCATCCTAGTCCTGATCCTCTTACTCTGGCTGCACTGTTCATCAGGATGTCCCTGAGGACTTTGGAGTGAAGGTTCAGTTTAAAATTGTCAGGGTCTGGTTCTTTCTTGGTCACACACAAAGGCTGCCTGTTTCTTCTCATACATCTTCACGTGGCATGGTGTCACATCAAGTGGTAGGTAGGGTTGTTAGCTCGAAGGATAACGTGACACACGCTGGACATGGGGCATGAATGAAAATTTGCTGAGTGATCTTTGCTGAGCTGGCAGGGTTTGGCAGCACCACGGGATAGTGTTGCAGCCATGCCCAAGCTGTCCCTCTTCTCCTAAGTGTCTCCAAGGAGTAAGTACAATCAGAAGCCAGCACTCTTCATGTCTTGCCACAGCCCATTCTGCTTTGCCTTGTCTTGCAGCTGGTACAGCCCCATCCTAGGGAGTTTTCCCTTATTCCCCATAGACCACAGAACTGAGAGCATTTAGCACACACCTTTCTCTGTGCTCTTGCAATGGGCTGTTCCTTCTGTTTGGGAAATTCAGGGCTGCTGCACACATGGGACATGGAGAGCTCCAGAGAAGCATCGAGTACATAGTTGTTACCCCTCATGCTGCCAAGCAGAACTCATTGCTTGAATATGTTCTGCATCCTGGTGTCTGGAGAGGAAAAAATTGCTCCCAATAGTGGGCATTAGAGAGTCAGGGGTGCTCTAGGTTTTTAAGAACACAGATTTAGCAATGAAATTCTCATTAGAGATAATGGAGGTTAAGCAGCTAATGAACTGACATTGCCAGTGGAAGGCCATCTCCTTGTGCTGTGCCTCCCAGTGACTGAGCAGTATTCAGGGATCCTGCTGTTATTTCTCAGTTCCTGTGAGGAAAAAAAAACCCACAACAAACCAGGATAAAAGATTTTTGCCAATGCTAACACCTTTGTACACCATGTGGAGTTTTCTTAATTGGAGCAGACACTGAGCTTTGAGAGATGTTGGACACATCACACAACTTTCATTTGCCTCCGTGTCTTTTTTTTTTTTTTTTTTAATTTTCACTCCTGAAAAAGTATGAAAATAAGTTCTTACGCTAATGAATTCCTTGTTTTTTGCATTCCTATAAATTCAGTGGAGCCATTTGGAAAAATGTATCTTAAAATGCTAAATATTATTCCCAGGATTTTATAAAAATCTCTAAATTACTTTTTGTGGTTTGGATCAGCCCTCCAGCTATCATACTGAGAATACAATCTGGATGTTCATCAAGCAGTCTTCACGTATTCTGTTAAACAAAAAGAGCTTCAGATGTGCATGATTTTGTGATTATGGCATAGGATGATCATGAGGATTCTCCACCCTCCTGTTCATTCTGTAGCAGTGACTTCATCCAAAGAGAGGTTTCCATTCTCTAGCACTAGAAATTAGTTTACTTATGTAGTGTGTGAGAGAGATGGACATTGTGACTCTGAGCTCACAATGCAGTTTGCTCAACAACAACATTTTTACATACAATGTCAAACTGCAGCCCAGTTCCTCATTACCTAGATGTGGACATTTTCAGCTGACACTGAAGAGTAGCTGAAAATCTTCTATTGTTCTGTCAAAAAATGCAAATAAAATTCATGGCACTAAGTCTCACTTCTATATACACAGGTAAGAAAAGAGTTGCAAGAGCTGCCAGGAGCAAACAGGAGAATGCAGGAGGAGGGAACCAGAATTTTTTCCGTGCAGTCCTAGAACAAATGAGGCTTTGCTAGGTGGGGTGTAGAGAATATTGACATGTAGGTATAGAATAGATATACAGGCACTCAGCTGTGAGGCCCGCCTGAATTCTGCATTGATTTTCCAAGTGGTCATCAGCAGCTGCTTCTAATGCAATCCAGGCTATCCAGTCCATTCCAGACACTTATAAAATACCTATCACCACCACAGTGTGTGTAGAGCTGTAATTATGATCCTGTCATTCTCTTTCCTACCTGTAATGTCAAAGTCTGCAAGACAATTGTAGGAATTCAGAATTTTTTGTATATTCATGAGCTGCATGAGCTTCACCCTGGTGAAGTACTCAGTGGTTTACTGAGAGTGAAATAGTAGTGAAGTGTAAGCACCAAGATACCTAGAAGCAATTACTACTCAAACTTTCAAAAGAGCACAAAGAATCAACACAATCTACAATAAAATTGTGAAAGGGATGATTTTTGTGACATTCCCAGAAAGTTTTCTTGTCTGTCCTGTCTTTCCTTTTACTTTCTCATCCAGATTGTTTCCAATTCAGAAATTCTTGACCAGGTACACCTTACTGTAAGGGCATTGAATTTTTTGACAGAAACCAGTGATTTCTAATGTATCCCCTCTGTATGTTTATCCATCTTATTTACATTTTTTTATAAAAATGTAATTATTTAGCCATGCTAGACTTGGCTTTTTGTCTTTTCCTAGTATGAATGGTAGTAATGAATTCTTGTGTTGATATAATCCATGATATAATCTTGTATTGAAATGTAATGGTTGTTGGAGACATAACATCAGTAAAGTGGTTGAAAATAGAACTCTAAATCCCTAGTTAATGCTACATATTTGAGGAAAATGAAAGGGACATTTTTCTCCTCAAGATACTTAGTACAAATCTTTAGTCTGAACCCTCATCTATAACTCCTGCATGGACAGCACTTTGTGGGTGGGAATCCTGCACAAAACACAATCACTGCTTCTACCCAAGTGTCCTGCTATATAGCATGCAATAGCATCTTGGTGGCTGTGTCAGAAAGTGAAAAGCAGCATCAAACAATCCTTATAAATGATTTTTTTTCAGAGTTCTGGAAGGAGCTTTATCTTCATTGTTTTTTTCAGGACCATCGGGGTTTTTTTAATTGTTTTTTTCTACTGTATTTGAAAAGAGCAGAAAGTGGTATGCTTCCCATGAAAACAGCAGACTTTCATCCCTGCCATTGGAATTGTTGGCTGGAATCACATTTGGTAGAAATTTGCAGGAGTTTGAAAGAATCTCAGTGACTTCCACTGGCTGAGGGTGAAAGCAGTGCCACATCTCGCAGAGGGCTCGTACCGAGATAAAGCTCCCCTGGCCCAGGCATTTCTTTACAGATAAAGCAGATAAACCCAGTCAGTCCTGTCCTCCAAGGTGTGACAGAAGGAGTCAAGGCAGACTGCACGAGGCTCTGGTTGCAGTTCAAATAAACTTTTATAAAGCCCTGATTAGTGCTGCTGATCTCGCCTTGGTCAGCCAAAGACAATAACAAGGAGGTTACCGAACACCTCGGGTATTATGTAATTCTTTTGCTCAGAAACTCGCTGGTGTGAGAGTGCTTTTGAAACCCATTAGTAAAACTGAACCTGCCAAATGAGCCTTCTCTGGGGAGAACAAAGTCAAATGTGTGCCAGCATGGAGCCAGAGCCTGCCAGGGGCTGAGCCCTCACAAATCCCATTGCTACCAGTGAGAGCTGAGGAGGCAAAGTCCTCCGTGTAACTGAGCCCAGTTGTAAAACAACTAATAACTGCTGGCCTGCCTTTCACATTGATAACACTACTGTGGTTTTACTCCTGACAGACCCTAATCTGTTGCCTTGTGCTAAACTGGGACTCCAGTCTGCTCAGTTCCAAAAAAGCCACTTGTCCTCTGTCTCACAGCATCCCACTCTCCGGGAGGGGCACTGCCTGAGTCAGGCCAGGATGTGGGACCATGTTTTTTTGTTCATAAAGCCAGTCTTGAACTTTTTCTTCACCAGAAGATAGTGATCCTTTTGCACAAAATTATAGAGAGAGGGAAAAAATAGCAGAGCTGTCTCAAAAAGCCACAATGGATTTTCAGCAGAGGATGGGAACAGTGGAAATAACCAAGAAGATACTGGTGAAATTAGAAATGGCTCTTTGAAAAAAACTCTACAGAAGAAAAAGTTTAAAATAAGGAAAGGTGGGGATTTCCTTTCATCATTAAAAACATCAGTATAAAACATGGAGAAAAACAAACAGTGAAGACACTGTTGCTAGTGGGCTGGCTTTTTAAGTATTAATGGAACCTCACAGAACAAGAGTTTCTTTTATTCTTTTTATCCCAGCTCCCTGCTTGCAAGGTTCTTGTGTGAACATGCAGCAGTTTCCAAGGCTGTGAAATTATCAGACCTGGACCAATGCCAGTACAAACCAATTTATTGGGGTCCAGCAATTAACTAAAACCTAGAAAGCTTGATTAATTGTGGCACTGCTCAGCAGGGAACATTGAGGAAAAAAAAAAACACAGACTAAACTCCATGCAGTGTCCCTGTTCCACGTACCAGTTTACACTATATGTAAAGAAAATTTCCTCTCTTTAAATGCCTTTAGTGTAATATTTTGCAACGTTTATTACAATACCATTTGAGAGAAAGCTAATTGATGGCTCTCTGGATAATAATTTCCTAATAGTTCTTATTCTGTTACAATTTTTTTGCTGTTGAATTAGTATCTTATTGTAACCCAAACAATGGGATATTTTATTGTAAAACAATGTTTTGTTAAGCTTCTGTCTGGAGGGACATCTTGAGGATCCAGCACTGCTCTCTGTCTTTCTGTTTCTTCAAAAAGTGATGTGTTCAAGAAAGGTGAGAGTTTGGTGCAGAATTACTCAGGGTAGGAAAAAACCAAACAAAGTTTTGCTAAGAACACAGTTTACCAGGGCAGAATATGTTGAGTGAAATGAAATCCTGTAGTCTGAGAAAACAGTCAGAAACTTGCACAATTGGGATGTTTAAAAGCTGAATTAGAAATGTCTCATACATTATGGGAAACAATTCCAAGGTGTAATGGAGGTGTTAGGTGATTTCATTAGGATAGTATTAAACGTGTCCACATTGGTTGCTTTACTGTAGGACTTGTCATAAAACCCTATGCATAAAGCAGAATTAAAAAAATCTCATTTCTAGTTGCCTTAGTGATACATTAATCACTTCTAATATAGGTTACTCAGAAGGAAGTTAATATTCCAACTCAGTGTAGTGCCCTGCTGCAGTGTATTGCCATGGGGAGTACAAAACAGTGCATCTAGCATGGCATCTTAGTTCCTCTTGCATCAAAATAACTCAATGGCTAGTAAAGGAAAAATCTGTCTGAAGGTGAAGAAGTAGTGCTAAAAGAGCAGTCATCCCTGCCCAATGAACAATGGATGCATGCAAATGTTTTTACCTTTTCAGCACCATTTTGTATCCTAAGCTGCAACCAACTGCAACACTTGTCATATTCTCAGATTTAAAGAGTGCAGTCAGCACAGTGCTAAATCCCATCAGGCAGTGGTGATAATAGAGCCCATGTATGCATAGCAGCCAGGCAAGACTTCTAGCTGGGGCTGAAGGGTGATTTGGGGCATTCGGTGAGGTAGGAGGGGCTGTCTCCTCCAATTTCACTGTATTTGCTGGGGATTTAATGTCGTTTTTAAAAGATATTTGCAGTGGAAATCAGTTTTTCAGAGGTCATCTAATTGAATCTACAGCCCTGGCAACCCTTCACAAAGGCTGCCAGAAATGGCTGAGTTGCTAATGTTTAGCTGTGAGCACTCAGTGGGGGTCCTCCACAGGGCTGAATACAGTCAATTATGTTATTTTTCTAAATATTAGTGACTCAGCTGTCTCTGCTTGTGAAGAGTTGCCAGGGTCACAGACACAATCAGACAGATCCCCCCACCCTTCACTTCTAAAAGATGGGGACAGCCTTTGAAACACCACATTGAATAATCCTGGAGTAGAGGGAGGGGTTCCTGCAAGGCTGTGCATCTCTTCCAGAGTGACAGTTTTGTGGTTCTGGGGGGTTCCAGTGGGCCAGACAGGGCAATGTGTAACTGCTTGGGGGAGCTCTGCCATGTGTAAGCAGCCTCACTGAGTTTCTGAGATAAACATAAATTTCACAGTTTTGCTCATTTAGGCACTAGGGCTGAGATCTGACAAAAGTCATAGGTGCCAAGGGCTTGTGTCTCCCCTTTTATCCTTTTTTATTCTTCCTGTCTCCTCCCCTCCTCCCCCAGCCCCTCATCATGCTCCAAATATCTCTCTGGAAGGAGCATTTTTACTTATTATAACAATTCAGTTTCCTGTTTTCCTCTGCAGATTTGTCAGTGAGGAAAAGCGAGTGGTGGGTAAGGAGGGCTCAGCAGAAGCAGAGTTTGGGCAACATCCCTTCATCCCTGAAGCTGCTCTTCAGCTGAGACTTGCAAATGCCCCAACAGCCCCTCTCCTTTGCTCTGCAAGTTTTGTAGTATTTGATAGTAACTTCCTCAGGTTTTGCCACTTTTTTTTTTTACTCTTTTCCATAGCCCAGCCTCCTCCAGCAACAGCATCCCTATCCCTGTGCTCCAGAGCCTGGCTCTTCTTATCTGATCAACAGTGTTTGGCAGAAAGGAAAATTCCTTCTGGAGCATTTGAGTGCCAGTGCATCATTTTTGGCCCAAGTCTGAGGCAGTGCTTTGGAGTTGGCAAAGTTTCCTAATTTACTGCTGTTAAATTTTAGCCAGCTTCAGGAATATTATGTGGATGTGGCCAATCTCCAGCTATTCTGAATCCATTGCAAATACTTTGCCAGCATGTTTCCAACTATAATCTAATTTTGATGTTTTTTAATGCTGAATCAATTGCCCTGTCTGGAGCCCAGCACCTGGGAGGTGAGACCTTTGGTCCTTTGGGTCCCTGTCTCTCCTAGAGCTGGGAAGTCCAGGCTGGGTCTCTGGTGACCATTGGTGTTGCAGCTCTGACTTGCTGAACATACACAGTATTTTGTTTGTGAGTGAGGATCTCAATGTTCCCTTGGAATGAGCAGAAGATCAAGAGTCATGAAATGCCTTTTGCTGTTTGACATCAGCTCACTTTGGATTAAGGTGCCAGTGTTCCAGCTACATTCGAAATAGAGTAACTGGATAAAATTGCAGTGAAAAGCAGAACTGGAGTTTCAGATGCTTCAGTACTGCAGAGAACTTGACTCTGGAGAACTGGACATTATCAAAAGGGTGCCTTTGTAGCTTGTTCTTGCTATAAAAACAGGGTGGGAACCAAGCCACCTTCTGTTAAAGCTGGAGTTTCCCCTGGCTGGAGCTCCCCTAGGGAGAAAGAAAATAACCCAGCAAGGGAGAGGAGGCTCTCTGTGTTTGGACAGCCTGTCCTCTTCTGATCTGAGTGTGCCTCTCAGGAGGAGGAATTCCCTAGGAAGGTTTTGATGTCTGGCTAATTACCAAGGCCAATGTCTCCCTCCTGTAGGAGGAGATGGTTTGGAGCAGCAGCTGTGGAACTCTGAAATCAAGAGGAGATGGTTTCCTCACTTTTTGTCAATTTTTTAAGTCTTTCCCTTCTCCCCAGGTTGTTATCAGGGTGGGCAAATACAGAGTGTAAAACTCTGTCCCCTGGCAGTACATTGTGGAAAGCTGGAATCTGGGTGTTACTGATGTTGCAAAGTTATGTGTGACCTATTTTGGTTGCACACACAATCAGGTCAGCAGCATCCCAACTCCCACTCCAGCTCATCCCAGTACTCATCAGTGAGAATTGATGTAAATGATAATGTCCATGGCTATAAGCAGCTGAAAAACACCAAAAAGAGAAAGGGATATATCTCTAACTTCTCTTTCAGCAAATAACCTTTTTTTTTTTCCTTTTTTTTGATGACACTGTGGCACCCATTATTCTTCACAAGACTTTCTAGTTCTCTGTTCATTATTCTATAATATTCAATAATTCAAACTGTTAGCAGAATTACACCAAGAACAAAAGTGATTTATCAGTGAGTGTGTTCTTACTTTGTGAGGGGAGAATTCCCTTCAGATTCTGTCAAAGGGCTCCACTCTCTTGTGTGCATTCAGCAATGCAAATCCTAGATCAGTGATTGGTGGTGGGATGGCTTGCAGGCAACATTCATGGCTAGTGGAAGCAGACAGGAAAATGCCATTTCTGTTAACTTAACCCACTACCATCAGCTATGGATTGCTTTTTGCTCCTTCAACAGTTTTGGACCGACTGGTTTAAGGAATCTTTAACAATATCTGACTGCATGATTTAACCACAAGGAAAGCACCACTTGGCACTACACTGAGAGCAAAATGCTCACTGCTGTAGAATTTATTGTTCTGTTTGAACCCATCCACATTGTCAAGAGGCAGAAGGGAGCAGGAGTTCCAGCAGCTCAGTGTTAACATGATGCACTGCCAAGATGTATTTGCCTCATCTTGGACAGGGAGGAGTGTCATACCTTAGCACACCTGCTGATTTCATGGCTGGCATTCCTATTATCCTGCCCTGTCTTATCTGAAGGACCTTTAAAACCTGTGTACATTTCAGGTTGTCTTTTTAGAAACAGAAAAACAGACACAGTGAAAGGAAATGCTTTGTCTGGAGGTACCCATCAGGCTCAGAGGAGAATTACAACAAACCCTGTCTCCTGAGTTTTGGCTTGGTGTAATCCCAAGTGAGTGCTTGTTCATGTATTTATGTCTTCCTTCCAGTATTTCAGGTCTTGCAAGGATCCAAATCTCCATTTTTCTCAGTTAAGAAATGGGACAATGACATACAAGATCACAGCCTTATTTATTCTTTTACCATGAAGCTTTATAAGAAAAAGGAGAAGCAGCTGATATTAAAAAAAACAAAAAACAAAAAACCCAAAAAACCCAACCCACCCACACAAAACCAAAAAAACCCCACCCAAAGAAAACCCCTCAAAATCTGGGTAGAAGTTTTAAAAATAAGAGTCAGTCCTCTGCTTGCTTTCCTTTTGCAGGCCACCTTCCAAATTTACACAAGGTTAACTGTCTTGCAAGGAATGGATTAACACAGAGAGGTTCCCTAAAGCAGACCTGTTGGAGTTATCTTCAATATTAAAAGCAGAGTGTTTGTTTTCTTTAATATGGAGGGCAGCACCAATAAAAACACCAGTGAGAGAGGCCAGTGTTGCTAGATCACATGTCTGCTTTTATCTCACAGTGGAGTTATAGTAGAATGATTTCTGCTTGGAAACTTTAAAGCTGGACTGCATCCTTTCATGCTGAAATCATATCTCCTGCAAGGATTATTGGAGGATATTATGTTTCCCTCAGCTTCTTATTTTCTCCACTCCTGAACTTGGACTCCTGACCTCAACTTTTCTCTGGTTATGACCGAGCATTGGCCTTCAGTTGAATAGCTGAGCTTTTTACAATCAGATCAGATCCTGCTCTTGTAATTTCAGACTCATTTTGTGACATTGATATTGTAGATCTTAATTAAAAGTCAAACATTTTATATCTTGGGTAATGACCATACAGGAACTGCTAGGTTGTGCTTCCATGTGTGTAACCATCCAAAACATTCAATATGTGTGACTGGAGTCGGGGGAGTTGTGCAGTTTGTACGTGGGCCCCTTTTTCCTCTTTGTGTCCTTTCTGCAGCAGAGTTCTGCACCTGTGATCTGCTCTGTGCCACACAAAGGCCAGGCCATGAATGGCAGGTAATTCAGGCAGAGTCTCTCATTAGCTGAAACAGCTAATCAGGCAGAAATCTTTGGGGCTCTGCAGTTAATTACAGGGGAGGCTTAGGTGGTGGTTAGTAAAAATATCTGTTCCTTGGCTATGCCACTCTCTCTTGCTGGCAGCAGCAGGGGCTAATTGCAGCAGATTATCTGTGTAGATAAGGTTAGATGTACTATTCAGTAGAGTATGGAACTTGGACAGCCCTCTCTTCCCAGGACTCATGATTTTTTAATATTTTTTTAAATCGTTATTTATTAATTTGATGTGGCATGCCTTGTACTTGATCTCACTGAAGAGATGCCAGGGAGATTGAATTTTGGTTGTGCAGTTACAGTATCAGCTTGATTGTACAGCTACTGATCTTGTAGCCAACAAATCTGGATGTCTTTGGAAGTCTGAGACACCAAGCAAGGTGTTGGAATGTCACAGAATGTCAGGGGCTGGAAGGGACCGCTGAAGATGATCGAGTCCAACCCCCCAGCACTGGGCTTGATCCAGTCTGATGTTATCACTGTAACAGCTGCTTCATGGATGGTTCTTAGCTGCTGTGAGTCTGAAAGGAAGATTAACCAGGTACCTCTGCTATAAACTTTGCCTTTTGTAAATAAGTCACAGCCTTGTACTATATGAATTACTTTCTGGTGAGAGTGAGACTTTCAGAGTACTTTTCAAAAACACAGATTGAGAGAAGGTTACTTAGTGGAGTCTTTCAGGTTGATAAAACCATTTTCCAGAACACAAATGTGCCTGAAGAGATGGGACTGCTAGTGAAGTTCTGCCTCTGAATACAGCAGATATTATCTTCACTCTGAGTGAAGTGGATGGCAGAAATGTCTCTGATATAAATGGAAACAGATTGGTATCTATCAAAAAGCATCAGCTTTTAGATTTAACAATATTTGATTTGCCAACACAGATGAAGACACTTTGGGAGGTTTTCACAGTTACAGATTCTGTATTTGGAGAAAAAAAAATGCAAAAAGTGATGTGGTTTGGAAAGCTGTTTATGTCTTTTTACTGAAACCTGACTGTGAAGTAGTTATTTTAGAGTAGCCATCCTTCTGGGCTTGTGAGTTCATAGGAGACATTACCTTTACTGCTGTGTTGGTTAGATGTATTAATGTAGCCTGCTATTGGTAGTGACAGTACAGTCCATGGGCCTGTAATTCACTGTGTCATGAAGAAGTAACTTATTAAACAAACATAACACAGAATATAAAACGCTTCAAGCACTAAAAGGAGGCTAATTAAAATTGAACTAGCAACAATGTCATTCTTATTAGCAGAAATGTAGCAAACACTGCCCTTTAGTGGTGCTAAGGAAGTATTGCTTAGGAAATACACAATTATTTACCTGTGTACGTTGTGAATGTCTTTGTTGCCTGCAATGAAGAGCAGGACAGAGCATGCAAAGCCTTGAGTTACGTCCTGCTGTTGTACAATAACTACTGGAGTGTGAAAAAAGCAAGCCAGGAGTAGTCAGAGGTGGTTTCTTTTCAGAACACACTGAAAGGTACAGAGCTTGATCCCAACATCAGTTGTACTGCAGGGATTTCCTCACTTCTACACCAGTGCTCAACTCACAGTCTGATGTGCCCCTGCTGTAGGGAAAGAATCAACACCTTCAGTTCCCATTGCAGCTGCAAACAAGCTGGGGTGTATTTATGCAGATGTGTCACAGGCAGAACAAAACCATACCAATTTTCCTAATGTCTTGACACCCACGCTTCCTTGCTGCCTTTGGGAGAAGGCATTCCTGGGTTCCAGGCACTGCTCTGGAGAAACTTGGTGCTTCTTCTGTGTGCTTCCATAGTCTATGAACAGTCTGAGGATTCAGTCTCCAGGGCTGTGTAGCTTGCCTGCAAGAAACTCATTAAAAATGTGAGGAGTCATCATTTTCTACTCTTCAGCCTAACCAATGTAGTTGCCTTGGGAGGACAGTAAAACCACTTTGTTTATACATGTATATGTATGGCTTCTTTTAGATCTTTAAAAAATCATTAGTCTGTCAATGAACTATTTTTTTGCCAGTTGTATTTTTTTGTCTCATCCTGGTGTGTGACAGCTGGTGGTCAACAACAGGAAAGGAGGGGCATTCAGTGGGAATGGTGCTAAAGCCTGGTCATGTGATGATGCCTTTTTGTACCTCCTTCTGGAGTGTCCCAAAGTCTGGCACAGCATGGAGAGACAGTGGAAGGCAAGGAGCTAGGAGGCTTGCTAATGACTGCCTGGATTGGATCTGCTTGGACATTAGGCTCTTTGGGGATTTGTCTCTTAAATCCTGGATATAAGGATATCATTGGTTGGGATATTTTTGGTGAAGCTGCATTGCCTCCTAAGAATTTTTCCAGTATAGAGATAGCTCAACACGTAAGCAAGAACAAGCTCAGAAAATGCTTTAAGAATCATGATTAATTTTCATCTGCTGCTCTCTAGAAGACAGAAGGGGAAGGAATGGATCCCTTGAGCAGTGAATGATCTGCTACCTCACCATTACTTTTATCCTCCTTTCTTGCTCCACAGCTTCCTTCAGTCTCAGTGGCATGTTCAGTGGGAAGTTTGCACTCTGAGCCTTGGAATGCCTTCAGCTGGAAACATGTTCCAGATCCTCTATTGAGGCTTTTTAGGAGAAGAGCCCAACCTGTCGGAACATTCATATGGATGCTTTGTCTGGACCTTTCTTTTTCTTTGTATTTTTGTCCCCTAAGTCCATCCTTACAAAGTTTTACAGAGGGTCTTCTCTTGGAAATGTCTGTGGAGATCTTTAGAAACTCATGAGTTACTATCAGTTTACTCTGCTAACTTAACAAGCAGATGTTTGGCTACAGCATTGGCCAAAGTAAAAGAAGAGGCAGCTAAAAGCACTATTTTTCATTAAGAATATCAGTAGCATGATATGAAAATTGCCAAGTTTTGAGGAGAAACAGCCTTTGTCATTTTTCTTCTGTAATTATTTGAAATGCAGCAGACTGGTTCTTTACTTCAAGTTTGTGGTTTCTAAGAGCATTCATTTCCTTTGGGAATTTTCATCTGTTTTATTAACAGCAGATTGTTTTTTCATATTGTAGCATTTATAGGGAAAAATAGGTAATTTTTATACACACTGACAGTATATTATTAATAAAATACTGATAATAACACTGAGACCTCGATTACCAAGCTCTAGAAGAAAAACTCAGACTAAAAAGAGGCAAACACAAGTGTATGTTAAAATAGTGAACCAGACATGATCTGCAGTGAGCAGCTATTGCAAACTCCCTCTTTCATTCTGTCACACACGGGGCCTGTAGGCATTGGGTAGCCTTGTGCTCAGTGTGTAATGCTCTGGATGTACAAAAATACCTGGGCAGGACTTGGCATTCTGGGCTGTGGAACTGAGTGTTGCATGGTTTCCCTTCTCTCTCAGGAGCAGAGTAACTGAACACGGAGTGAGTAGTACAGCTGGTGCCTTTTTAATGGTTGTGTTGTTGGATGTGTATTTTGGTAGCTAAGGCTACCAAAGGGTCTCTCTGTACTTGAACTGAGGACATTTTTCAGGACCCAGGCACTCAAATCACCTGTGCTGCCTATTTCTCAGATTCCTGCCCTCTGCTTGCACTCTGGACACAGCAGTTTGCTCAGGGAAAGATCATAGCAAAACTGTACATGGATCACACTGAGATGGAGGGTGTGCACGTATCCAGGAGGAACAGGGAAGGGAGGAAGCTGAACCTGCTTGCAGATTTAATGGGAAATGCTTCCAAGGGCATTCCACTTGCCTAGTACAGCTTGCTGGCTAATGCCCCTTTGTTGTCCCACTTTCCAGGCTGGGCTGCTTTGCTGTAAGGGATCAGAGCACACACCAACAAGCCTGTGAGATGGTGGCTGATACACTGGGGACTCTCCTTGTGTATGTTTTGTAGGATTCCCTGAGGTATGGAAACCTTTGGCTGTTTCCTATCCCTGTTACCTGGCAGGGTGTGAATGCACAGTATATTCATGAGTGCAGGTCCATAGCTGCCATGTGGCTCTTCAGACACAGAGCTGAGGAAAGGAATCACTCACTGGGATGAAGCAAAACTATTTCTTTGCCCTTCTCTGGCTGTAAAGCCAGCAGTGGATTGCTCAGTGCAGTCATCAGAAGGAAGACTTCCTCTAATTACAAGCAGTCTGCTACTGGAAGTGCTGTCTAGTAGTAAGAGCTAGGCACATGTGCAAAGAGGACTCCTACATCTTTCTGGGCATTTTAATTCTTCCTGTTAGTCAATAAGCAAATCTCTGTGCCTGTCAGTTTCCCCCGTGGAGAGACACTGGAGGTGTTGTAGGGCTGCATTTAAGCACCACCTGGAGATGCTTTGAGATCCCTGGGCCAGAGGGAGGGTGGTGATGGATGTGTGTGCTGACACATCATGGAAATCAGAAATGTGTTGCGGGGTGTGAGGAGGGATCTGTAATAGTCTGTGTTAGTTTGTTAATGTCAATTTGTTTTAATTACATTGTGGATCTGTTTGCATCAACTTCAAGCAGAGTCTTGCTCCTTTTTTGTTCATTTCAGGAATCCAACAGGCAATGGTTGGTTTCCTACATTCATACACAATGGAAAAGATTTTTAAAAACTTGAGAGTTTCAATAGTGCTTTAGTGGTTTCATGAAGCTTGATTTTTTTCATTGGTTTTATGAAACTGGAAGATTACAGCAGATGGATTCATTTATCTCACTGTGTCTTTATATATATTTAGATGGCTCCTATCACTGTGGGACTGGTGTGCCTCCCAAGTATTTTAAAATAGAAAAAAGCTGTTTTCTTCTGTCTTGCTTTCTTTCTACCCCATAAGAGGAATAGCTTGATTACTTTATAGGGCTTGAATTTGCTTGACTGGGTATTAGGATTTTCTGCATGTTTCTGTGTGAAGAAATGGAGAAGTTTTGTGTTTACTTCTGAATGCATCGAGATTGGGGCTATTTGTAAAGTAAGTTCCATCGTGCAGAAATACTGCCTGGGAAAGATGGAACTCCCACAGTCCTGTCTTACCTATTTGTCAATGGCTACAGTGCTCCAGCAGGAGCTGGCCATGAAAGATGATTATGAGAAGCTCTGAACATCAGAAAAAAAAGACCAAAGTCTGTACTTAGTAAGAAACTAGGGAGAGCAAAGCACCAGCCTGCTCTCCAGTGCTAGGCAGACATCTGCTGTGTTTTATACCAGCTGTGGTTTATGTCAAAGCACAGAGAGTTGCAGTAATTTAAGCTGCAAGACACAAATTCATGCATCAGTGTGTCCAGGAGTGCACTCCTTAGGATGAGGTGCAATCTTCTGGCCAGTCTCAGCTGGGAGAGTGCACTCACAGTGTGGATGCTGCAGATGTCTCAAGGCTGTGGGACAGATGGAGCCATCTGACTAAGCAGCTCCATGGGTTTTGGGGTGTGAAGGAAATGTCTAACACCAGACTGAGCACAGAGATGAATCCAGAACAGCAGGTCCAAAACCTGCCACCAAACAAAACAGATGTCATCATCACTGACCATTTCACTTTTCCCACAAGGAAGAAGGGGCAGCACCAGAATTTTACAGGAGTTTGACCATGAAACTGGGAGCAGGTGGCTTCTGGGGAAAACAGAGACCTCAGTAAAAAGGGTCCCAGACATCTCATGTGAACATCTACATCATCCTTGAGCTCACATGAGTTACTTCTATAGAGTAACTCTTCAGAAGAGCCTTTTCCAACCCATCCACCAGCACCCACACGCCTTGAAACAATTATCAGGAGTTTCAGTTGCTGTGTGTTCAGGCCTGCCCAGACTAAGCTTAATCTTTCTGATCTGGGCAATGTGAGCATTGTAAACATGGTGGCATGGATCTTACCAAGTTTCCCAGGGGCTGCAGAGATTATATTTAGGCTGATACCACCAAATCTTCATTACTAGTGGCACCCCTGTAAGCTAGAATCCAGTTAGTTGAGCTTTGCTTGTTAAGTGCTGGCTTCACACTTTCCTCCTGCTGATGGACAGGGAGTGGTCTTTTGATCCATGTGCTTAGCTCTCTTAAGTTTTCTCTGTTTTTCTGCCACAGCTCATCAGAGCACCTCAGTGTTGTGTGAGGGGGACACAGGGAATTCTCTAGAGTAGCCAAGACTTGGGGAGGGAGAGGGTTTCACTGCTGCATCTCTACTTCTTTGCTTCTTGGCCGGGGGGAGATACTCTGCAAGTATTTCAACATGATGACACATGCTGAATGAAGACATTACTGTTTGCCTTAGTTAGCTGGATGTTCGGTTGGTGTCTCACTCTGCTCCTCAGTGCTGGCAGGAGGCCAGCTACAGTATGTAGACCTGAGCCCTCTCTGATCTAGGATGTGCTGTGGAAGATGCTGCCCATTGACAGAGCAGAGAGTGCTCTCTAAATGCCCGAGCGCCCGTCCCCTTTCAGAACCAACAGCTCTGATTTAAAACACCACCACTGACAGTCATGGAGGTCTCTCCACGAACACCCCGACCCTGGCTCCTGCCCCAGCCAGGGGACAAGGCGTGACTTACAGCGGCTGCCCGCAGCAGTGGTGTCCCGGTGCCACAGGATGTCACTGCGGAGCTGGCGGCTCCTGCTGCGTTTAAGGGCATTTTCGAGCTTTCCCTCCTGTGCTACCACCAGCCCGAATTGCCCGTCACCGGAGCAACCACAGGCAGCTTCTCCATTCCCTACCTTCAGCGGGCTCTCCCCACCCTGCAGGGCCGCCGGGCCCTCCTCTGCCGCCGGCTCCGCGGGTGCGCAGTGTCCCCGCACCCAGGTACGCGGGTCCCGCTCCCGCCGCTCCTCCGCACCCCCCTCCCCTCCGCCTGCGGGCTCCATCCGCCCAGTGCCGGCAGATTGCCCTCTCAGTGGCGGCGAAGAAAATGAATTCCCCCCCCCCNGCCAGCCCCGGAGCATCGCGGAAGGAGGAGGAGGAGGAGGGGGGCGAAAACGGGTTTCACTTCCGCCTGGTTGCAGGAACCACAAGCCCCCAGAATATATTATAATAATAATAATAATAATAGAGAGGTCCCCACTACCACTCCTTTTTTGTCCTCCTTGAAAGGAAGGGGTGGAAGAAGGAGTGGAAAAAAAACAAACAAACCACAACAAATAGCCACCAACAAACGAGGCTCCCGGCAGGCAGATCAATGTGGAGCGGGTAAAGCACCGCGACCGGCCCGGCAGCATCCCGCCGGCAGCCGCGGCCGGGAGGACGAGCGCAGCCTCCCCAGCTCGGAAGAGGCCAGAGAGAAGGTCTGTCCTTTGCTTTTTTTACCTTGCCTGCCCAAGCACAGCTCTGCCATGGGTGGAAAGGGAAAAGCGGGCTCCTTGCAACCTGCTTCTCCAGCCCCCAGCCAGCCAGCCGCAGGAACAAAGCCCAGCCAGGGAGTCCATGTGGGGCTGCAGACTGGGAGGGACTGGGGAGAGCTATTTGTTATTCCTCAGTTCTCCTTGATCGTTTCTAAATCTGTGCTTTAAACCACCCCAAACCCTCTCTTCCTGTTCCGGGGTATCTGGTTAGTGTGAGGCTCCCGGGAGTATTGGCTCTATGGGATATAGTCCTGCTTGTGCTTGGGGGTGCAGCTTGGGCATGGCTATGGAGAGGACCAGCAGGATGCTGTGCTGCTTCTCTGGCTGGAAGGCACAGGGAGCCTGGCAGGTGCAGGACAGGAAGGTTCAAGGCCAAGGGGTCTGCAGGCTCCTTGTGGGGAGCCCCTGGGCTGCTGGGCTGCTTGCCCTCTGGACTAAGTTGTTCATTCTCCTGCCAGATGTACCTTAAGTGATTTTCGTTTCCAATAGCTTAAGATCAATTGCTTTTCACAGATTAAATATTTCCCAATTTTTACCTTGTTGTTACTTTCAATCTGAAGGCTCAGTGGGATGGTCTTGGCTATCTTTGCATGAGTCACTTCCAGACTCACAGGAAGAGAATAATTGGAATGGGCTCCCTTTGAAGCCAATTGAAGTTTAAAACTCTTGTTGCCAGTGATGTAATCCATCTGCCTGTCTACCCATTCTTGGATTAGACCTTATTCTCTGGCTTATGGGAACACCATCAGGCTGGCTGAGCAGTGTAAGAGGTTGATAATGGTGAACAAGATATTAGAAATAGTGATGAGCACTGTGGACTTCTGCTAAAACAAGATGGAAGATTGAATTAGCCCCCCTGCCCCTGGACCAGGTGCAAAGCTCTCCTTTGCCCTTCAATGCAGCATTTAGGTTTTCTCTTTTGGCGAACTCTGGGCACAACAGAGTCCAACAGAGGTGGGGAGCACTGAGATCACCTGAAAACTTCGTTGCAGGGAAGTCACTGAGAGATCCCAGCAGGGGTGACATACACCTACCATCCTTTTAACTTTTTCTAAGAAGTAACTACTCTAACAGAGTCTTGTACCCTCATTTGTAAATAGTTTCCTTCACAAAGGTGAATCTTGTGGTCTGAATGTCTTCAAGGAATTCTTATTTGAGTGAGACTTGTCAATATAATACAAAAACTCAGCTTAGGATAGGTATAAATTAAACAAGAGAACAAATGCATTGACTGATGTGGTCTCCAGTGTGTTTTAAAGGACAGAGAGGCTGATGAGCTGAGTGGCTAGGCTGTTCCACTAGCTCTTACACTGAAGGTAGCTTCTTAACTAGGGATCCTAAAAGTGCTGATTCTGTTTACATTTATCTTCATTTGCATTTTAAAATTTATATTTGATGTCTGAGAGAACTGAACACCTTGAATTTCAGAGCAATGGATGCCTCAAACTTGTGTGTTGGTAGGTGAGCCTTGTACTTTGGAAGTCTTACCAGAAGCCATCTCAAGTTCAACATTAGTTAGATGTACAGCAATGTACAAAGGAGGGGATTTGCTTAAGGCCACTGAAAGATTGTGGAAAAGACCCTGGCCTGTCACTGCCATGTGGCTGTGGTTCCTCTTCTCCTTGCTTTCCTCTTGTTCCTTTTTGGCCAGCCAGAGGTGTGACAACTAGAGTTGTCCAGGAGTTGCCCTCCTTCCTTAACCTTTTACAGAAACTACAGTCACAAGAGGGGAGAGAAAGTGCAAGCTGTTCAGTCTGCATAGACTTAAAGAAATGAAAGTATGGCACAGAAGAAATAAGGAGCAGTAAGATAATGCAGACTGACAGCTGTTTTGTGAAAGAAGGAAAAAAAAAACCCAACTATTCCATTTGCCATCTTGCTCATTTACTTCCATGGAGTCTGGAGGTGTGTTGAAAACAAAATCAAAGTTGATGTTCTGGAGCACGTATGAATTAGGCCCCTGACACAGGTGAGTGAAGGGATTTATCAGGGGTCCCACAGTTAGAGCCTTGGCGAGCATCCAGCTGGGTGGGAGAGTCCCATGGTGTGGCTAGTGGCAAATAACGTGCTGTAGAACACACTCATCCTTTTGCTTGTGAGTGTGCAGAGAAAGGGAAATACTTTTCTTTCGTTCTGCTTTCCCTTTCCTTTGATTAACTTCTTCTGAGATCCCTTCTGTCCGTGTTGGGACTACCATTTGTGGTGGAGAGAGGATGGAGCTCTCACTTCTCCATCAGCTGGAGAGGAAAGTCTTGCTCTAACCCAGCTGGGTGGTGATGTAGGTCTGCTGCTCAATTATCTATCTTTTGTGTAAACTGAGCCTCAGGAAGGTAATAATCACTTCAGAGTCACACTCAGCTGTGAGCCTGGGGTTTATACCACATAAACATTTGCCGTAGCACAGAGAAGGCTGCACAGGGTAGGAGTAACAGGAGTAAATCTCAGCTTTGGATTAGATTGTTCATTGCAAAGTTGTCAAAATCAAGTGAGAGGTGCTTCACCTGCCAATGGAATACAGTCCTGTGGGTAAAAGCAGAGCATGGTGCTGGACAGTAGAGTACAGGTGGATCCCTCCCCCTGCCATGAGGCAGCAGTGATCCAGAGTCCATTGGGAAGTGTGAATCTTTCTGCATCTCCTTTCTGATGTTGACATTTGAATTACAGAGATTTCATCTTAGTCTTTCAAAATGACAGTAACAACTCTGTTCCACCTCCTCCCAACCCCTACAGTGCAGCAGCAACACTACTGAAGTGGTGCTGTGTGGATTTCTCTTTTAAATGATGTTTAGTCTACAGAAGCCATGGAAATCTGAATATTAAACTGCATTAGCAGAATGGCATTAAATCCAAAATCCTTAGCTGCTATGAATATTTATTTGTATCTTAGATGGCTTCAAACTGCATCTCTGGCTGATTGCCATTCCTGAAGGTTATTTTCACAGAGGTTTTGGAGTGGATGCTCACACGCTGATATACCTCCAGATTTCATGTTCCCTGAGGTTTCTAAACAGATTGTCCATGGCTGGCAAAACAACTACATGAAAACAGTCAGTGAAGAAAGTATGGGCCCAAAAATACCTCTGATCATCATCAAATCATAACTGTTCTAGTGTATGGAAGTACTCCCAGTCTCTCACAGTGCCCTCTAAGATAAAGCAAGTGCTTTGAAATTGTCTTCCTAATTGAAGCCTTAGCCCTTCAGATAGAATGAGATGCATTTTGAGATCTCATAGAATGTTTTTCTTTTGATTTTCTCCTGTAATCTTTCTTCCAGAGCATCACATTTTAGAAGGTTTCACTATGGAGCCAGTTGTCCATAGTCACAGGGTCCTGGTCTTTTAAGCACAGCAGGATATGTCCAGTATCTCCTCGAACACATTAAGGGGCTGTGGTGGGTGAAGTGTTCATAGAATGCACTGGAGAGGTTTCTGAGTGTAAAGCTCTCCCATGTGGTATTTTGTGCCTCTGCTCTTGAGACAGGGTTTTAGAGCCAGTAGTGGTAGAGCAAGAAGAGCATATGTAGTGCACTAAGATCTTCAGGTGGTTTGCTCAGATGTGAAGTTAAGACTGGCATAGCTGTAGCCCTCCAATGAACCTGCCTAGTGATATAACACAATCTTCTAAATCCTGCCTTCAAATCCAGCATTATGTTTCTGTGGACTGTGTTACAGAACTGGATTAAGTGCTGAATTAACATGTCTCCTTCCACCTGTGGGGTTTTCTGTGAGTCTCTTGCAGTTTCAAATGCCTGAGGCCCATTTGTTGGCATATTTTTCCCCAAGGCATTAATTTGATTTTGGAATGCATCCATCCTGTAATATTTGTATGGCGTAAGACATTTCCTTCCCTGATACTGCACTTGTCCAAGTGTGCCCCAGGCAAAGTCACAGAGCAGCGTGTCAGCGATTTCCCAAACTTCAAACCTTGGATACTCTCAACTGGCAGCATTTCTGCCTGGCACCTTGTGACCCTGAGCACCAAAACACTGCAGCAGTGATGCTTCTGGGGGAAGGGAAAGGTACAGATCACCTGCTCTGGCCTCACATGTCACTAGAGCCTCATGAACAAGAGCTTTGGAACATGTGTTCAGCCAAAGAGGAGAAGAGATGAAACCGTGTAGAAGAGAAAACCTCCTTTGTAGGTGAGATAATGGATAGTGACCCTTCCTAAATACAGCGTTTGTGGATGCTGAAGCTGAGAAGTTTAGACTTCATTTTCCCCATCCCTCCCATCTCCTGGACTACAGCTTCTGTTCTGGAATGTTGTTAGGATGTATGGAGTTTGTTAATTAAATCTTTTTCAATAGGCTCAAACAGATTAATGCACTTTGACCTAGACATGATGATGTATTAAAAATCAAACACCAATTGAATTTTATGTAATCATTTCTGTTCTAATCCTTAATGGTTATTTTATGCAGAGGTTAGCAGAGAGCAAAAATCAGGCAGTGTATCTTACATAATAAGACAGAGGATCAGCTGGAAAAACTGACCTGCTGTCTGGCAGTTGGTGTGAACTTGTTATTTTTGTGGAAGCATCAGAACTGCCATATTAGAGTGGGTCTGAAGGTCACCTACACTGCTGTTCCAGCCTGAGGTGACTCATCCTGGGTGGCCCAAGGGACCCTGTAAAGACCACACCATAGGAGCTTGCAGCCTACTCCATTTCCCCACGTTACAGCTTATTGTTTGCCATCAGAGATCAGCACGTAGTTGAATATGTTTTTTCAGCAGTTTATCATTAGAAACTTAAGAACACTTCCTAGCAGTAGCTACGTTAAATCCTAGAACAGGCTGCCTAGGGAGGCTGCAGCATCTCCACTGCTGAAGATTTTTGGGAGTAAGGAAGCAAGTATTGGTGAGGATATAAGTGTTACTAAACTGGAAGAGGGTAGACTTAGGTGAGATATTTGGAAGACATTCTTCAATATGAGGTGGTGAGACAGTGACACAGGCTGGTCCAGTGGGAGATGCCCCTGCCCACACAGGGGGGTTGGAATGAGGTGGTAAGGTCCCTTCCAGCCCAAACCAATCTGAGATTCTGTGATCCATAATTCAACTGAGGGACTCAGGTCTGGACCATCAGCTGAGAGCTTCCACCTCTGACACATGGCAACTCCTGAATTCCTGCAGGACAGCCTCCCTTGCTTGCCCATCATCCAGCTCTTGCCAGCAGACCCATCACTCTGATCCCAGCTGTGGGTGCAGGTCCAGCACAGGGCTGAGCAGGCAGAGCTGAGGCTGGGGCCCTGCAGCCTTTCTGCCAGGTTAAGCAGGGTTAGCATGGAGAGGGCCTGGGTGCCAGCTTGCTAGGGTTCTCTGATGGACTGTGTCTGTGCATTTCTAGTCCCTTTTTCAATCTTGTTAGGCTCTTGATCTGGATAACTGCCTGGTTTAGCTGTAGGTTTAAGTTACCCATGGTGTAGGCAGAAAACATCTGAATTGCTTCCAGAATTGCTTCCATCTGCCCAGTTCCCAGAGGAAGCAATGGTTCTGTGGCTCAGTGAAGCACTGATGTGAGGGCTCACTGCAGGCAGCCAGAGAAACATCTTTCATGATGATGTTGGCAAAGAGAAGCTGAGCAAAGCATGGGAGAGGTTACCATTTCCCTCTTCCAGGATATACTGAGGTAGTTAGACATGTGTATTAAAATATGAGATAGAGCAGTGGGAAAAGATACACACGGAAACCCCAATCATAATTCTGTTGAACTTTTTAAAGAGTTTTTGCCCTTCAGCTTCGCTCCACACCTAATCTGTAATGTATCTCATCAATCTTCCCATTGCACAAGGGCCTCATCAAAGTTTTGTTTAGCTCTTTTAAGGAAAACAGTTTATTGCTGATTGAATATCCTTCAGGTTAAATTAAAAGTCAGGAGGAGCCCAAAACCAAACAAGGCAGTAACTGCTGACCTCAGGAAGAGGCTGTTCCTGAAAGAACCTTCTCTGTGCATGGGCACAAGCTCCTGAGGCAGGGGCTTCCAGAGGGGTTTGCATCAAATACACATTGTCAGGACAAAATTCTCCAAGAAAGAGCATTTGAAATACAGGAAAATACCATTTTAGTCCTGAGGTCTCAGGACTACCATCAGCAGACTTGGATTCTGTGCCTTGACTCTTCCATTGCCTTGCTGGGAGAGGCTGGATTGTTCAGTTACCTCCCTGCACTTTGCCTGTTCCAGATAAAAATTTATTTTTATTTATTTTTATTTCTCTCTGTGAGATCTCTGTCAAAAGGATGCTAAGTATCATCCTCACCCTTCGCAAAGACAGCTAGAGGCAAATAATATAAAAGCTCCATAAATGCAGCACATTTTGGCCTGACAGATCTTTAACCACCATTTCACTGGAACTCCTCAATAGTTGCAAGGACTGAAATGGGATATCCTCCTGTTTCATATTCCAAAAGGCATTTCAGGCAAGTGCCTGCCCAGCCTGTTCACCACAGAGTGCCCTGGGAGAGCACGTGCCCATGACAGATGACACGAGGTTTGTCACAGTGTGGGATTTCCTTTCTGCCATACCACCTGCAAGCCATGGCAACCAGGTGACAACTGGGACAGCAGCCTTATGCCTCGTCTAGGGTTTCCCCATCGGGTCAAAGAGACTGCCCATTTTTATTTTCAGTTTATTGCTGATACTATTAATCAATGAAGGGAGGAGATAAAGAGGTCTCTTGTTTGCTGCCCTTCTTTAATTTTTATCAGGGGGAAAATAATACCTTTAAGAAGTGTTGAAGATTTTTCTTCTACTAACAGCTAACAACAGTTACCACTGATCTCAGCTGTGACTGGAGTATCTTTGGCTCTGAGCCTGCACAGGAAGTATAAGGGAATAATAAGCTGAAGGGCTGTTTTTAGGGGATTTTTTCTTACTGTTTGTTTTCTTCATGATGTGTTCAGTGCTTGTTTCCAAGAGAAGACTCCAGGTAACCACAGAACGGAGGAAATTCTAGTATCTTGGGAACTGAGGAGTGAAAGATGAGAAATCTCGAGGAGAGGAGATTTGCAGGCAAGAAACTGTTTATGTTTTTACAGAACATTCAGCACTTGCCTGCAGTGCTTTAGCTAGAGCGTATTTTTTTTCTCTAGACCACCCCAACTTGTCTGCTTAGCAGAATCTGAGAAGAATAAATTAGATATTAGAAAACATTTCAAAGTAATACTTTTGTGGATATCATCCCAACTCCATGGCTGTAAATATTGAGCATAAATGCAAAATAATATCCTTAAATTGTGTTTTACCATAGTGTTTGGGTTTTTCACTTCTCTCATTCTCACTCTGTCACAAGTGTGAGAAGTCTTAGCAAGTGCCATCACCTCTCTGCACCTGCTTGCCTTCTGGAACCACTTACAAGGAGACACCTGCAACAGGTGAAAGTTCTTTCCCCAAAGGCAGAGACAAGACATACAGCTAGATTTACTTTTTCTCCCTGTTAAACAATGCTGAGTATTGAACAGTGGTTTTTTTCAGTGGGCTGTGTTCCAGTGACAAGGTTGCAAATTCTCATTTGGTATATATCTCAGAACTTCAATTCACAGAAGTACCTGATTGGAAGGAGGTTGAGTGAAAACTGAAATTCTTGAATCTCAACAGCTGTGAAAAATAAGCTCCAAACAACTCTCTGCTGGAGATTACCCAGGGAACCAGCTCTCGGTCCCTGTCCCTGGTGATTTTTCATATTTCATCTGTCGATCACAAAATCCTCAGCCTTCCTCTGAACTCCTCATCCAAGAAAGGACACTCAAAATGTAGTGGAATCCAGTGATCTTGTGACCCAAACTATCCTTCAGATTATGCAAAAGCTTTCCCCAATTTTAAATTGTTTCTAGAAACTCATCATTCTTCAAGTAGTTCATTTGGAAGGAAATGTGCTGAGCAAGATACAGAAATAGTTCTTTGCTTTCATTGCCTAGATATGGCTTCTTGAATTTTCCAGTCAAGCTGAAAAACTATTGGTATTTATTCAGGGAAGATGATGAGATGACTTATTTTCAGTTGGCAATTAGTGCATTGGCTTTAGGGAATGAAAACTGTGTTACACGAGAAACAAGAACAGCAACATCAACAAAAGATTTTCATCTGTTCCTTGTGCCAGTTTGTGTTGTGTGTAAATCTGTAATTCTCATCTGCCTCACCATCACCCATGTCTGGAATCTGGGGTGTGCCTGTGGTGTGGAGTGCTTTGCCTTTGCTAGCTCTTTGTCAGCTTTGTTTCAGAGAACAGTTAGGAAACTACGGGCTTGTTCAGCCTCCCAAGGTCCATTCTGGTGAATCCTGAGTGTCCTCTCTCTCCACTTCAGAAGATCCCATCATGGGGAGCTCTAGGGGGATCCAAGCAGGTGTAGCCATGATTGCAGTTTCCTAGAATCAGTGCAGTGATAAGGAAGAGGTACATGGGGACACAATATTTTGTCTTTTTTAATCCCTTGGATTTGGGAGTGGAGATAAACCCCTTTTTTTTTCTTTCTGGTGAAGAAAGAAATGAGCTCATTGTGCCTTCTATGCCTTTCTTGCAGAGAGCTTTTGAGGTAGTAGGCAATCTCTCAATTCATGTGCTTCCTATTTTTTGATAAACTGACTTCTTATTAGGCTTCTCTAGACTTAAACTGATATGTGTGATGAGTTGATACGAGTTGAAACATCCTCTTGATGGTTAATACCCAGCCAGGGACCCAAAGCAGCTTAGCATCCATTTCCAGGGGGCACAGCTTTGGAACTACAAAATGACTGCAAAGTCGTTATTTTCAGAAATTAATGATTAATTAGTTAATTCAGAAACCTGACTTAACTCACCCAAGAAGACAGAGAGCCAGACAAACAGAGCTCTGTTCATTATTAAGGTTGAGGTGCCAGACACACGTTCTGTGAAGCACTTTACTTAAAGTGGAACTTACCTGTGTTTACTGGAGAGGGCAAAACGTCTCAGGAGAGGCTGTGTATGACATCCTAAGTCTTGATCTGCACTTCTCTCTGGAGAGCCTAGGCCTTGGCTGCTTTTTACTTAACTCTAAGGCTGAAATTAGGAAGTGCATTAGGGGTGAATTTTGCCTCTTCTTAGGGCAGAACAGGCTGATTTTTTAATCTGGGTAAGCGTGTGGATTTCATGCTGTTTCTAAAGAATCTGGGGCCTAGCTTCCAAGCTTCTATTTGGAATTTGTTCTGGTTCTCAGTGAGTGAGTCAGGTTGGATAGGATGTGTCATTTGTGTTTACAAGCAATCAGAGCTGCAATTGATTGCCTTCAGAATTAGAAGCAATTTGAGGAAAAAAAAGAGGAGTCTAATTTTAAGAACTCTTAAGTCATTTGTCCAGAAGTGTTTTATGCACATGAACAAGGACTGTTCCTTTCCTTTTGCTTTGTGTCCTGAGTTTGAATCCGGTGCTTATGGAGTGCAAGGTGTTACAAAGGGGATGGATTTCTGTATTGCTTGACTTGCTTGTGAAATACATTCTGTGTAATGAAGCACTGATTACTTAAATTAGAAAACCCAAACAATGCTGTTTTCTCATTTGGGAGGAGGCAGAGATTGTGTGGACAACTGCAAGCTTGCTTAAAGGCAATCTGTGACCCACTCCCTACTATTCTTATGCTAATGTGAGAATGGGTGTCCTGGGCACCATCTGCTGTCCCCAAGGTCCCGGCCTTGGGCATTCAGAATTGGTTTGCTTTATTAGTGCTAGGCCATCCAGAACAGCAGCAGTGCATTTGTTAGAGTCTGTGAACTCACAAGTTCCAATTGTAAGCGTGCAGAAATAATTGTCACTTTTAATAATACACTCAAACATGATAGCTACCACGTTTTCCATCCTCTTAGGCAAAGATGCTTCCTTTCAAGCTGTAGTTACCTTCAGCAAAGCCAACAAAGGCCTCTCTGGCTTTTCAGGGAGAGGGGTTTTACTTCCTTGGGAGGTCATTTCATTATATGAAGGATGGATTTATTGGCTGGCTCTGTGTTTTAACTTTTGTAAATGCCCCCTAGAGAAACAGAGGAGTGTCTTGATATAAATTAAAACTAATAAATAGGACATACGATGTGATTATTTTTAGAAGGACTAAAGGGATGAGGTATCAAATATCCTCAACTAGTCTAAATAAGCCAGTTGAGGTTTAAAGGACACCAGGCATCATTTTTGCCTAAGCTTATTGGCAGAACAAATGGTTACAATCTCAGTTGTAAGTATCCTAATAAAGTTGCCTCTGATGATGAATCTGTTTGTGCTTACTAACTGTATGGTTCTTTCAGTGTCCTTGGCTCTAATTAGAAAGCAATTTCTCCTGTTCAAACATCTCAGTAGTTTAAATGCTCATTATCAAGTACCCATGAGATACAGGTCAGAGTATTTCAACTGGTAGCCAGCAAGCCAGGTCCATCTGACCTGCTGCTTTGGACTGATGGTCTCTAAAAAGGCAGAGCACAGGAAGCTCAGAAGCTGCATGTCTCCTACTTCATCCTTGCCAGGGTTATGGGGCAGCTCCTGAGCCAACACCAAGGTGTTTTCTGCAGGAAACACCTTCTTGGCTTCCATCTTACAAATGAGTAAAGTGAGGCATGGCTAACACTGTGCCTGGGGTCCCCAGGCCTGAATCAGCTCTGGGAGCACTGAGGCTGTGCCAGATTCAGCCCCAAAGCACTCACAGTGGGAGTGGAAGGGGAAGTGCAGATGTTAGAGGAGTGTGGGGACAGTGAGGTGATGGTAAAGCAATGTGACAGGCAGTGGTGTCAGCTGTTGGCAAGGGCTTGGTGGTGTCCTGGTGAAGGAGCATTTCATGGAGGAATGGGAAAGGAACAGGATGCCCAAGGCTGTAATTTTGAGTTTGTGAGTCTGAATCTCCTGATCTCTCCATTTCAACATGATGTGTGTGCAGAATTTATTTCTGGTGACCTCTGTGATGAAAAAATTAGCAAATGAACCAATCATCTCCAGTTACCTAAGTAAGCAACATACAGCCAACAGGGAGAACAACTTTCTGTAGCTGCTTTTGTCTCCTCCCTTGCCTCCAGAGCTTTCAGTTGTTTTTTTCAGTTATGGGTGAAGGAGACAAGCACTTCAGGGCTAGGGAAAATGAGAGTTAATTACACTGTAGAAAGCTATGGTTGCACAATTCTAGTTTTTTCCCATCCTTGTCTCAAGTGCTTGAGAGGACAACAGAGCAAACAGAGGTGATCTTCCCTTTGCTTATTCTGAAGGCATGGGAAACACAAAGCTGGACTTCTTCCCCTTAAATGAAGACAATAAGAAGGCTTCTCTTTGGTCTCAGCATTCGTGTGAGTTGTGACAAGGTCAAGTGAAATTCAGTATATTTTAGAAAAGAGAATAATATTTTAAAGGGACAAAGTCAAACAGTGGGATACGAAGGATTGTTCTAGAAATCTAATCCACCCTTGGATCTATCTTCCTCACTTTCTGGGATTCTTTAGGCACCAGTTCTATGTTTGGCACATGGAAAAGAAACTCTGATTAAGAAACTTTGTCTTAATGGAGTGCAAGTGAAAAACAGAGGTGAAGAAAGGGGACATTTGGGATTCTGCAAAATAATGAGGGGAAGACTGGCAAGAATGTCCCCTCTGGCTCTTCTCAGCTGAGGTATTGATGTTGTACTGAGATCTGAGTACAGAAGATACACATTCAGATTGCTGATTACTTTTACATTTCTCAGCAATTACGAATGATCAAGTTCTTGTAAAGTGGGGCAGGTTGATGCATTGCCAGGCTGTTAGCAGGGGCTGCCACTCCCCTGTTGCATTGTCAGCTGCCCAAATGGAAATTCAGCTTGTAGGTGCACCTGCTCAGGGATGGGGCCCTACAGATGCATGTGCAGAGCTGGTGCAAGCACTTAGAGTTTCTGGGTCCCTCACCTCTCAGGGCAATTTCATCTCCCATCAGGGATTAGTATTTGAACCTGTCACATCCCAGCTCAGTACAATTATCACTGTCCTGACTGGAAAAACTCCCATTTAAATGTAGATGATGCTTCAGAATGATTCTCCTACATTAAAACACAGAGATAGGTTTGTTTTCAACTCATTGTAGAAGGGATTGAAACCTCAAAAAGTGCCATGAAACAAAACAGAGACCTTCTTAATAGATCTTTTAGGCACTACCTTCAGCTCACACACAGCTGGGACTGAAGAGCATCTGCAGGGGGTTTATATAAATGCAAAGCAGAGAGGACTTAAAGAACTGCTTATTATCTGGGATGCAGATCTTCCTCAGTGCTTGACCAAAAGATTCTGCTCTGCCTGCACCTTCCTTGCTGCCTGTACATACAGAAAATCATAGCAGTACATGGTGTGAAGTACTAAACCATTCAAGGTAAGTTCTGCTGTTCCTCATTTCTTCTTCTTTTTCCAGATACTATGCTGACAGGGTTGATTGAACACTTTTCAAATAGGCTTTTAGTTTCTTTCCTGGAAATAACATGTGCCACTCTGTTGGAGACCAAGTGAGATTATCAGCTAGGCTCTGATGAGTGAGGGAAATAAGGAATGGCCAAAAGCAACAATTGTTAGAAATTAAGAGCTATTTGGTGCCTGCACATGTTAAGTGCTGTATTCTTAAGTTTTTTATTGTTGGTTGGACAGAAAAAATAGCCCTGTGGCACACTAGTGCTTATATGAGGTGTAGGGATATCTGTCAAAATCTATTGAGATGCTTTGAAAAGTTGTGAAAGAACGTTTCTGTGAAGGATGCAGAAGCTCTTGGAAAGGCACTGCAGGGGTGCCAGACAAGCCTTGATCACAGCCTGGCAGTCTCCATGGTCAAGAAGGCCACACTTCCACATGTACACACACAGCAGCAAAGGCAAGTTTGTGTCCAAAGAAGTTAAAAAGAAACTGTAAAGAGAGATTTATTTAGAGATAGATGGCAGGACTGCAATGGGCAAGTCTTTGTTCTTCTGTGCCAGACTCTTTCGAGTGACAGGTTTAGTTAGGGATAGTGTAATTATTTGCTTTTGAAATGCCTAATATTGTTTGCTTCAAGCTGAGTTAACTTAACTTACTGCCATAGCATATTTCATTCATTTCCTTGTCAGCAGCTACTGGATGTCTTCTGTTCTCCTTGTTATAGGAAGGACAGTTGGGAAGGCCAGAGGACAAGGATGGCTCTCAGAGACACAGGATGCTGACAGTGGCTCAGCTTTGGTCTTGATAATCCTTGTGTCTCTGACTTGATCTAAACTGAAGCAGGTAAAAGCTTCCTAGATAGTTATTTTAAGATGCTGAGATGTCAGTGTTAGCCAAGTCCTCTTAGAAAACAGGCCTTCTTTCCTTCTCCCTAAACAAGGTGACATTTGCTGCTGGTGTGATCACCCAGCTAGGCATCAAAACCTCATAACTGACCAGGGATTGGCCCTCAGAAGTCAGAACTTGTTCTTGCACCCATTTTCATATCTAACATGCAGATAGATATGGTGGATGAGCTCTGGAAGCTATTAGTTAGAACAGCAATGGAAGCAACTCCCCCTGTACTGTGCACAACCAGGAGAAGGCTGAGCAAAAGTGGTTCTGATAGAGGACCTGAGCTGAGGGTGCCTGCCCATGGTGGGATGGCAAACAAGAGCTCAGTATGTTCTCCCCAGTCACCAGCTTCTCCTTCCCCAGGATTCCTGTGAGTACTCCCTTTCTACCTGCAGATTAAAACATCTCTAAACCTGCAACAAACATCTTGTGGCATAATTTACATCTGTCCATCCGTGTATTTTTTAGGCAGAAAAAGTTTTAGCGGAAGATTGTGGAGGAAAAAAACTGACTGAACCAAAAATAGCAAAGAGCAAGGATGCTGTTTCCCTCCTGCTGGCTGTGTTCATCTCCTGGTGCTGCTGGGACACCTTCTGCTTACAGCCCCATCCTACATGTGCCCAGCAAGAGCTCTTTCTCAGCTCTGTGTGGATGAGGTGACTGATTTGCAAGGCCTAATTTAAACTGGTAGATCAAAATGCTTACAGCTCTGCATATGCTTCCTCAGGAGAAAGGAATGTTTTCTCATTCCTGTCTTACTTCATATTTCACAGCTGCAGTTTGTCTTGTTTTCCCCGTGCCTAAGGCCCAGCAAGTGCTGCAATGCACAAGGGTTTCAGGGATTGCTTATTTTAGAGCATTGCCGCTGCCTTTGAAAATCTGTGTATGTTTAGTTTGTTTTACCAGGGACTCTTATTAGAGCAGCCAGGGGACTTTGCAGGGAGAAAAGGGAGGCAGTAAGTATGCATATCTCTTCCAAAAATGTGTTACATAAAGATAGGCCTCTGAAATTTAAATCATCTTAAGCAGGACAGATTGTGATGATCTTTGCTCCTGCGTTCATTTTTCTTTCACAGTGGCTGTACATCCCACTTTTTCCAGCCTAATGTAACTCCATCTCTCTTTGCACTGGTAGTTGAATATCCTTAGGTTTTCCAACACAGGTTAAGGTGGTAAGAAAATTAATTTCTGTGAACTTTAGTAAGAACATGATTAGTCCTTAGCTGCACCATCTCCTGCCCAAACAGAGTCTGTGAAGGATGTGAAACATTGATGAACAGCTCCCAAGCCCTGATCCCTGGCCTGTGCTGGTCCTTTGCATCGTTATGGTGTGGTGCTGTGCTGCTTCCAAGGAAACTTGGGAACATCCATGGTGGCACTGGAAAGCTTTCAGCCTGGTAAGTTGTTGAGTCTTTCAACCATCTTGTATGCCAGGGTGCTCTCTGGTTTGGTCAGGCTGCTGCTCTGCAGCTCTTGCAGCTGTTGATGTGTTCCCAGCAGGGAGTGCAGGGTTTGCCCTGGTACATGGGAAGTGTTGGTCTTGAACTGTAAAGGAGGAGATGGAAGTGAGACCTCCCTGCCAGCCTGAGATCCTGAGAGGCTGGACTCTTGGTTCATGGCAAACTTTTATTTATTATTTCCACTAACAGGTGCATCACCTTGCTATCCCCCTTCTACCAGAAAAGAATGCAACAGTGGAACTCAAATAATGTGGCAAGGCTGAAATGTGTAAATACATGTTTGAAACTCTCTAGAATCATTTGCATTTTTTAATTCAAGAGGAACTTGAAAGTCCATCTATGGATAGACTCATAAATGTGCTATTTATCAGTCTCTAATGTCTGGTAGGCTTTTATCAGCTTAGGGCTTGTTACTCCTACTGTATACAGGAGTGCTGGAGGAGTAGCTTGGTTCAGACATGCTGGTGTGATCTGATATATACAGTTAATGGTTTGCTCCCACATGTCCCACCCTCAAAATGAATAAGCCACAAAGCAAAGTCTTGCCTTAAGCCTTCCCCAGAGCTTTGGAAATCTTTGGATCAAGGCTTCCAGACAAGCCAGACTTCAGGCTACTTGATTAACCCATCCTGAACCTGGGAAGACATTGGGTTTAGTGGAGAGCAGAGTATCTCTCATACAGCCAAAGGGCACAGAGTCTCCTGCAGTATCTCAGGCTGCATGAATTTAGTGTGATGACATCAGCAATGTAAGAGGTTTCATCTGAAATAAATTTTGTATGGATCTGGAAGTCCAGACACAAATGTGCTTGGTTACTTGAATGTGTTGCCTTTGGGATAACTGGGAGAGAGTGGGTGACAGGCTAAGTCCATCCCAACAGCATCCAGAAGAGGAGAAAACATTTCCAATACCTTTCTTACCTGGAAGAAACCTGTTCAGGAAAACATATTTGTAGTGGGATATGTGCTGTAATTCACTTCTGTCAACTCTCATCAATCTGATGATACATATTTTTCCTAAAATCCCAGTTTCAGAGGTCAGATAACTCATGGAAAAGTTACCTGTTATTTATAAGAAAATTTCTAGTTCTCCTTGCTGTGAAGGGGAAAAAAAAAAGGAAAGCTTTAATACATGGCCACAAAAGGCAGAAGTACCATGAGACAAATAAAACATGATATGTAAAACCATCTTGGTTTTTAAGCCAATCTCATTACTTTTTAGGATCTGAGTAATGCTTTTTGAATGCCCAGGTTGGCTTTGGAGACAGGAGAGCTGCAGTGCACAAGTGCTAAGTACTTTACTCCAGCTGTCACACCTCTAAAAATAACCCATTAAAATCATGCCTGGGGTCCAGTAGTCGGTCAGACACACACAGTTGGGGGGTGGAGAGAAGAACTGCAGATAGTGTGGCAGCCACAGAGCTTCAGCCTGCCTGCCACAGGTCATGGTAAATGTGAACTCTGGCCTCTCTGAGGCAGAAACAGAAAAATAACAGTAGGGGCTTCTTCATCCATCTTTTTGGTAAAATATTAATGTAAAAATGTTTTGAACTAGTTAGGAAAGCAGCATAGCTGAGGTTTACATCTAAGGAATGAATTAGGTTAAAGGGAGGGGAAAGTAGAAAAACCCCACGATAGCAAAGGGAGGCCAGAAAGGATCTTTCTCTAAGGAATATCCTGAAGTAAAATGGCATAATTTGGGAATTTAATCTTCATTGGAAAGAAGGGGTGTGTGGATACAAACCCCATCTCACAGTGTTATGTTATTACAAATTTTGCTGTTCTGGGGTTTTCCTTAAAGGCTCAGATCCTGGATTCAGGGGATACTCTTGGCGTCCCTTAAGGAATTAATTTCCTGTGGTCCTCAGCCATGGAAGAGGGAGTGTAAATCTGAGCCAGCTACATGGTAAAGAGGAGAAACCTTCCCCATCTCCAACCCTAAGATTTCTGTTTGTTTGTGTGTAGTTATTTTGATTTTCAATTGTTGGGACTTAGTGATATTTCTGCTTTTCCCCCAAGGTCACTGTTGAACCCAGTTGTACACTTTCCAGTGGAGTTTTCCTCATTTAGCAGTCTGAAGGTCAGACCTGCAGTGCTGCATCTCTGCTAGGCTTTCATCTAAGGGTAACATTTCCCTGTAAACAGGCTTTTTGGTCTTTTTGCAGCAAAAAAAGGCTTTTTGGAAAGTTCAGGTTCAAGGCCAGCAGTTCACTTAAACAATAGAAGCCCTCAGAGCTTTGAATGTTTTGTAGTTTTAGAATACCCTATGATTTTTATAACAGGAATAAAAAGGAAGGAATTGCCTGACAAAATTTTGGGAATTAAGTTGGTTTGCTTGGATTTTTTTTGCAGGTAGGTCTGGCATGAAGTGTATGAGCCTGTGTTTGACTGAAGTCACGTGTTCAGTCTTTACTTCAAGATACTTTTAATATTCAAAAAATGGTATTAAAGAAATGGCTTTTTCCAGCAGTTTCTCTGGGCTTCGAAGGTCTTTTGATGGGGATGGCAGATGATTTGGCTTTTAGGTGAGGTAATATGAAGTTGTGTGTGTGAGTATCAGCACAGACCGAAGAGTCCTCAACACGAGTGCATTATACACATTGTACCTGCTCATTTTTCTAATAAATACATACACATCAAAGACAAAAGTCTCTCTGTGAAGAGTGCTGAGCCAAATCAGAGTGCTCTGAATGAGCTCCTTTCATTCCACAATTCTACTTGTACTTTTCAGTGAAATAAGCTGCTATTTCCACCTACGTGTTCTCATGCTGTAGGAGGCCCTTCTCTGTCTGCTGGGGATCTTCCTGAATGGGGAGGGAACACAAAATTCCTCTCCCTGCAAGCAAAACAAAAAAGAGAGCTCAGTTTTGTAATAGTGGTGGCTGGCAGATGAAGCTGTGTGTCCACAGAAAGAGAAAAGTATTCTCTTTTTTTTTCTGTTTCAAGTGGGTTAATTAACACTAACCCCATTTAAGGGGATGGCTTATGTGTCTGCTTGAGGGAGGGGAAGTTACGGGGCTCACGGGTTGGTGGAAATCTCTCTTGCAGTGGCTTTGTAGCCTGGTGCTGGGCTGAGCAGGCAGTGAAGCCTGACAAATCAAGCAGCTGTTTTCCCCACAATGAGCCAGCTGGTTTGAAATCCAGGCTGGTTTGATATCCAGGCTGTCTCTCCATGTCCCTTGCATATTCAAAACCAGGGAGTATTTGCTCCTTTAATTACTGTTCCCCCATGTCCTTGGAATATGGGTTTGTGACAGGGGGGTTGTTAACAGAAGATCAAGAATGAGTTCCTGCTTTCCCAGCCTCTCCAAGGGGGAGAGGAGAGGGACAGCTGGGGACCACTCTCTGCATGGAATGGTTGTTGTGTGGCTAAGGCTGAATTTTGGCAATGGAAGGGGGATGGAGGGGAACTCCATACAGGGTTTGTGTCAAAACCAGTATGGTGCATTTTGAGCTGAACTACAGCAATGTTTAAATTTGAGAGAGGATTCTGGCATGGTTGCAGTGTGGAGATGTGGCTTTTGGGACTTTATGCTTTTCCTTGCGCCCATCTCTCATCAGGTGTGTGAAGAAAGCTACAAAACATGATGGTTGTTCTGGTGATGTCTGCAGTGTGAGGGCCCAGCCTGAGTGATCCCAGCAGAGATCCCACACAGATCCTGCCACCAGCTCCAGGAGGGAGAAGGAAACCTCCTGTATTACTAATGTAATGCAATTAAGAAGGCTTCTGTCAAACGAGTGATTTGGCTGAACTCTGATGATTCAGTTGTCTTTTACCCCTGCAGGTCCCAGTCTTTCCCTGGCAAGGTAACACAGTCCTTACAGCCTTGCTGATAAGCCCTGGGCACTTAAGAGCACAATGAAAGAATTTACCTTATGCCCCCAATCTCCACGGGGGATATTGCCTCTTGTGTCCTTTATCAGTGAGTTCTGGAGATACAATCAGGGAGCTGCTGGTATTGAAGTATTATTAGTAACACTGAGAGCTGTCAGATCCCTTTGGGTGGATTTGCTCTTTCTCTTCTGTCTTACTGTGTAGGAGAAGCAAAGCAAACCCTGTATTTCCAGGGAAACAAAAGGTAATAAACTTCCATTAAAGCTTATTATAAAAATGAACAATGATAAATTAGCAAACTGCTGAGCAGGGTCATTTGTTCCATGGAAGCAAAGCATTGATCCCCCCTCAAGAAACACTTTTTTTTTTTTTTCTTATTTCAGCAATATAATTGGGAATGGATTAAACTGTGACTCAGTTTAACCCTTTGTTTTTAGGAATGGTGTTAGGAAATATCTGTATGAGAAGAAAATGGCAATTGGCATTTAATGTCTCAGAAAACTGTGGCAAATTAACAACAGTTTGTTACTTTTCTCATATTATTACTGCCTGCTTTTAAAACTTGCAGAGAAATAGAGAAGTAGGTCTGAAGAATCTAATTTGAAAACCTGATCAGTCCTCTCCTCTCTATTTTATGAGAGAAAGGGGAAATTCAGAATGAAAAATGGGCCTTGGGTAACAGCTGACAGACCTTACTGCACACAGAGCAATGAGCTCCAGGATGAGGGTTACCAGCCAAGTGGTGTCTTCAAGGGAAACAACACAGTAGGATTTGAAGAAAAAATTTTACCAGTGCTAACAGCTTTGGCAGCTCTGAAGCAAAGACATTGTGGAGGACAGTGAGTTGAGAGGCTTTTAAGCTGTAGCATCTGCTCTTTGAGATGATCCCCTTTGCACTGAATCATTCTGTGTGATCAAAGAAGGTGAAGCAGGGAGGCAGGACAGGGCGGTTTGTCTGCCCAGAAACTTCAGAGCTTCTTGGAAATGGCACTGAAGTAAGCAAGAGCAGGGCAGATCATTTTCCTTTGTGCTACATTAGCTGCTAAAAAATTTTTTTACATGTTGTTTAATTAAGTTTCCAAGCTGTGTAATAGCATGTTTTCTGGAGAGGTACTTTAACAGCACCACAAAGTGTCCTTGAGCAAATTAAAAAGACATTCCATTACTTTGAAAGGTGAGTGCTCTGAGCCACCCAGGAACTTTTGGGAAATGCCTGAGATCCTGGGCAGAAGGAGATGTCTTTGCTACTAGGATAGTCCATGCTCCTGGGCATCCACTGGATGCCATTCCCAGGAGAACGTTATAATGTGGTTTATCAGGGAAGTTCACAGGACTCAGCTGCTCCAAGATCTGTCAGCAATGCTGCCCACACCCTCAGAGAAACCCAGAGACACTTCCTGGGGACCCAAACCCAGTAAACCCAGTGAGATGGTTCCCACTGCTCTGGGTAGCTTTGAAGTGGGCCTGTAAATGCTTTGTTGCCCTGGTCAGGGCTTTTAGGGACTGCAAACTGGATCTGTGCATCCCGTGGCTCCCTTCTTCCCATCTTTCTATTTCTTATTTGATTTGCATTTCCATTTGTCCAGGGCCATGTTTTCTGGGCAGTTGAAGCCAGCAAACCCCCTCTGGTTTCTGGTGTGAAGGGAAGTTCCCTGGCTGACTCCTCAGGGTTGTGGTCTCCCTTTCACTCGTGGCAGTGGGAGAATTCCCAAGGCAGCCTGAGCCCAGGTAGCTCCTCAGAGGTGGAGATGCTGCCCATGCTAGCACAGGGATTTGGGCCTCCCTGTGAGTGTTTGGGATTTGCATCTGAATTTGCCTGTGTAGAAAAGCACTTGGGTCAGTCCCTGGGTTCAAGACTCTGAGGATGGAAACCACAGCTCTTTCCTGGAGCCAGAGGGGGTTTGGTTGAGGCACTTGGTGCTTTGAATCAGCCCAGGGGTGGGGTGTGAAGCTCCAGGAGAGGCTGACAGGGGCAAACTAAAGCTCATTTCTTTGCTTGGCCTGCCACTGGCTTTCTGGAGGCTGTTGTCCTGTCCCAGAGGCAGAAATGTCTTCAGACTTCACTCCCCTTCCAGGAAAGTAGAACAAGGGGAAAGGTGATGTGAACAGCGAGGGAATGAGGGTTGTGTGGGGCTTGCTGCATGACAAACAAAAGCTCATTGGAAACCTTGCTTTTGCTTTGTGTTTCCATCTGCCCTTGTTGGATACTTCACTCGACAAAAGTTTTGCTTTGAGTTTCCATCTGCCCTTGTTGGATACTTCACTTGACAAACGTTTTGCTTTGATACCTTCTCCTCTGTGGGTGCTGGAGGGAGGTTTCCCTCACCAGCTCTGCTCAGCTGGGCCCTGCCCCTCACTGCTGGGGGGTGAGGATGAAAATGGAACAGGGACCCAGATCCAGCACAAACCACAGGATGGCTCCCTACCCAATTTCATTTTGCTGCTCTGTTGTCTTCTCCTGGTGCTCTCTGCCAGGTGCATTCCCTGGTCCTTCAGCAGGTCTGGTTCTGCCCTCCTGCTCCATCACTAATGGAGAGGCAGTGGCAGGACCTGCACCTCCTGGGCAATGCACCTTTATTGCTGAAGTGTTTGGGGTTTTAGCAATCACTTTCTGAATCTGTAGCTCACAAATTCCCCTAATACCAACAGTTCTCCCCCTCCTTCCCTGCCTTGCTCATTTTTTCTTGGATGAAAGCAAGCAGCACGTGTGTGCAGAGTGCTGGTGAAAGGGAATTTCCTAATGAAAGGTGAACTGTTAGGGCATGTGTGCTCTCCCTTTAGGAAAGTGAATATGTTTGTAATAAAATTGTTCCTGTGTAGATCAAGATTTTTTGATCTAAAAATTCAAGCTGCTTTTTGGCTTCCATAACAGCTCCCTGGACTCTTTGAAAATCTCAACTTGGTTACAGCAATCCAGAGCAGAATTTATTTGTCTGTAATGCAGAGACGTGGGGGAAGGCTGTTAATGCACTCAATATTTTCACTCTGTGTGTGTGTGTGATCTCTCGGATTGGTTCTGTAGGTACAGAGAAGAACAGGGATGTTTTGCAGTTTGTTAGCCCTGTGATTTTCCCAGGGTTCAGGAAAACTGGATCCCCTCTCTGCAGAGGATCCTGGGCCCTGGGCAGCCATTCAGTGGGATGCTGTGGGCTGTAGTGACAGAAGCACCCCAGGCACCTCTCGTGGTGTGTGTCAGACTGCTGTGCTTGTAAAAAGCAGAATTACAATTAATTTTTTACTACCCACTTAAAGGGTTTTGCAGAAAATGTTTCACGATTGAAATGAAATATTTTCTTATTCTTTGGCGGAAAGATGGAAAGGAGTAAAAATTTAGTTTTATCTCAGAAACAAATGGTTCCTTTTACCGTTACTTTCTTACATCAGCTCTTCTTGAATGTTCCTTTCCACCACACCCAGCATTTTTAAATTCCTGATGTGGTTGCGTGAGTATAGCTTAGTTATTTTTTTTTAATGAGATATTTTCTTTTACATTTTTCTTTCCCCGCTTCTTGGGAAAATAAATTCTCTGTAAAATTTCCAAAGCAAAGGAAAGGAGGAAAAGGTAACAGTGGAATTTAGCCACTCTAACTTTGCCAAAGATTGGAGAGGCTTGGAAAGGTGCAAAATAAAATGGGAGGACAGTAAAGAGGAAGAAAATACATCTCCTTACTCCTATTTTTGCATTTAGGAGTAGAAAATGGAAGCAGCTTTGAAAACTTTTCGCGATAGGAATTTTCACTTCCCCTCCTCTCCTGCCTTCTCTCTCCTTATGTGCTTTTCTTAATGTTTTGTGTCCAGGATGCTTTCAGGGAGGAAAGCTGGAAGATTAGAGCAGGGTGTGAGTTTCAGCAAGCTCTAATGAGAAGCACCTTAGGTATGTTTGTCTCCTGGCAGAGCAGCTTGCTCTCTGCTCCTGCAGTGGCTCCTCCTGTGTCCTGCACCGCCAAGGGGAAGCAGAGCATCCAGGCCCGTGATGCCATCAGGGAACAACATCCTCTTTGAATTTATTCTGTATGCTGGACCTGCCTGACAAACAGTGGTTACCCAGAGGTAGAGAGAGGTTTGGAGGCATAATTGAGCTAAAGGAGAAACCGTGTGAATCTAATGTGACTGGATTGCTAATCACAAGAAATATTTTTCAAACTCTTTCTTGAATCATTACAGAGGGGAGGGGTGTAAAAGTTGGGTGAAGAGTTTCTGTAGGAAGAAATGTCCCTTCCACTGTTGCAAGGAGGTGTGGGGAGGAGTCAAGGTGCAACTGGATTGTTCAGTGCCAAAGGAATGGTCTAAACGTTCAACTTTGCAAAAGATCAGTGCAAATGAATTTTAGTTTGTTAATGCCGTGGTGAGGCAAGCACCATTTGGAGCCTGAAAACACTCTTTTTACAAGGTCTTAGTTGTTTTGTGATATGATCTACACCCCAGACTATTAAGGATTTCTTTGTAATACCATAGGTTAGCAAGAAGAGATTTATCATCCCTTTTGGGGCTCTCTTAGACCTTTACAAATAACAGGAAAAGCACTGGTGGGGATGGGAGCTCCCTGTTGAGCTCCCTGCGCAGTATTTTTCCATTTAGTACATTTATGTTGTGAAAAGTGAACTTACCCTCAATAGAGAAAAGAGGAAATAAGTTGATGTGGGTTCTGTCCCATCTCTTATCCACAAGACTTTTAAACGGGTTTAGTTTCAGCATCTTCTTGACTGTCTGTGCAGTTCTTTTGCTGCTGTATAATCTGGGTGGTTGCTGCCATGTGTGGTTTTGATACATGAGAAGCAATTTCTTCTTTAATCCTACTGATTTCTGGAAGAGAACTCACGTTGCCAGCTTCTTCTTGTAATGAAAGCTGCAGAGGCCACCTTCCTAATAGATTGGCTTAGCAAATTCCTTAGGCCTAGCAACAGTTTGTTTCACTTGGTTAATTATATGAAAATTGCTTCTGGAATTAGTTTTGCAGGGAAATAGTCATCTTTGCAGATGTGACACTCTCTGACACTCTTACAGTCTGGTTTCAGCAAAGATTTGGGTTTTCTAGTTACAGCATGCTTTTTTTTTTTTTTTTTTTTTTTTTTTTCTCCTACGTATATTGTTTTCTAGGAAATGTAAGCAAAGAGAATCTCAAAGAAATACCAGTACAGTCCAAGAGTTTGTCCTGGTGTGGACATCTGTGTGAACTGCTGTTGTGGTGTAGGTACTGAAACCAGGCCCTGGATTCAGGGTTGCTCTTGTTGCTGGTGTCTGCTTTGGTTTGGGGTGATTTACTATGTGGTGCATTTGTAAGCAGGATATGCCAAAATTAGAACCATTTATCTGCTGCCTTTCCATCCCTGAAAAACATTGCCTTCCACTACCACAGGGCCTTGATCAAAACCAGGTCTGACATTTGTGCTTTTCAGGTAAGAAGGGTTGAAGCACAGGGTGGAGCTTTGCTTTTTTCCCATCCTTTATCTCTCTTTGCTGTGTTTTTTGTGGAATGGCTTTGGTTTGCTGATTGGAATTTGAAAGGCAGGGTTGATTTGTCACTCCCAGGAACTGGTGGGACACTCCCAGGGAATTCTGACCATGTGGTGGGCATGGCTGCAGACAGCTGTTCCATTGCCACACAGCTGGACTGAGCACACAGCCAGCCCATGAGGACACAGGGGTGTGGGTGATGAAGAAAGAGGTGGAGTTATTTTGTCCTGTGAGCAAAACCCAAAAAGTGGGAGCAGCCAAAGCAGGGTCACTTCCTATGTCAGAGAGAGCTGAGGTGCTGTAGTAATCTGTCCTCCCCTCTGGTTGTGCTGCCTGTGAGTGCACTGTGGCAGACAGACAGCTTTGTCAGGGACTGAACACACCTCAGTAGCCAGTGGTGTATTCAGCCTGACAGGGTTTCCCAGTTTATTAGACTCATCTGAAGAGGAAGCTGGATGCATTTTGCTAGCACAGCGTTTTGTCCGCCTCTCTGCTCCTCAGCCATGCTCTTCAACCTCCAAGGAAATGCTCATTTAATAGAGGGCTTCCTTTTCCTTTCCCAAGTGAGTAAGCACAGTGCTGATGGGAGAGGCCATCCAGCTATCCCTGCCTCTGAGGCTGCTCTCTCATTCCCCACAGATGTAAGGGTTGCCCCACGGGCTCTTCCCTCAAGCCCAAGCAGCAGACTCCAGCTTCTCCTGCCCTCCTGTGCCATGAGCAGCATCCTGGGGGGTCTGAGCCACCTACCCAGTTCACCTCCAGACCTGGGAGCCACCCAGCCAGTTCATCAGGAGAGAAGACAACCAGAAACTGGAGCCTTGAGATCTACCAGAGCTTTGTCTTCAGATGAGTCCCACTGGAAGGCACAGCTGCCCAGCCAGGAACAATAGCTCCAGCAAGGGGTAAAAGATGGTGAGTCCTCAGGGAAGAGTTTTTTTCTGGCATGTAGAAGAATAGGATAGTGGGGTCAGATTTCTGTTCTTGGACACTTCTGATGGACAGATGGCAAAATGTTCTATTTTGCTTCTTGTACTTAGCAAAAAAGGAGTTAAAGAGCTGCTGCTTTGGAGGGACATGAGTGGAGGATAACACTCCTGCACCTTCACCTAAACTCTACATGACAGCAACAATAATTTGACCCTAAATTCTGGGACTAAAATTCCTAAAGGCTCAAGGTGGGTTGTTTGGACTGCCTACTAGCTTGTCTGCAGTGGAGATCATCTAAATAGATCTGTCCAGACAATTCTGGAGTTTCTCTTCCCCTGGCTATGCTGTGCACAGTACTTAGCTTGGCTGTTCACAGCTGACTAAATCCTTTTAAGAATGAGTCACTTCTAAATGAGAGGTGACAATGGATGTGCAGGCAGCAAGAAGTCAAGAGTGAGATAATGAATATTAGAGAAGGGCTAAACTAAATAGGGAAAGAGCAGCATAATCTTGCAGCCCTTATAAATAGCACTGCATTGAAAGGATGAGTTTTATTTAGAAATTTAGTACCCAGGGAGAATTCAGCTTCCCTGACCCACAGGTTTATGTTGCTGAACTTGTCCTGCCTTACCACCTCTTAGAAGAGAAGCAGGTTGGCAGAGGTTAGTATGCAGTGAGGAGATTCCCAAGGCAACATCCCCCCCCATATTGGTTTAAAATGTGGCATTGCTGACTGATGAAATGATGCTCTTCCCTCTCAGTCAGCCTTGCTGGGCTGGGAAGCCAAAGAAAAGCTGGGATGGGGCTGTTTGTCCCATGCTCTTGGCATTGCATCTCGTGTGGTGAAATCTGGTGTCTTATGGCTGGAGAGAGCACTCCTGCTCTGTGTTCCAGGCACTGCAGGAGGTCAGCAGGGGCTGTTTTCCATTCTGGAGGTGACTGTACTTCCACAGAGACATAAATCCCCCCAGAGTTTGTTTTACATGTGGGTTAAGGGTGGACATTGGCACAAGGTTATTGCCTAAGGCCAAGATTTACAACAAGATTAGGGGAGTTAATTGTCCAAATCCCATTAAAATGCAATATAATTATAAAATCTCATTAAAATGCCATATAATTATATAGCTTTATATTGTTTTAGTTATTTAGATTTTGTGCAATGCACAGTGAAATTTTTTTTGCATGAATCTCTGTTAGAAGCACTCAGCAAGACTCATTCATGTCCCTCCGACTGCTGAAAATTAAGCATTTGCTTTTTTGCCATGTAACAGTATAAAAAGCAAATGTTTAGAATATTTAAGAAATATGGTATCTCAAAATTTCATTTATCCCTACATCCTAAAATCTTTGACATGACTAAAACCATAAATTACTGCTTTTGTCTTAAAATAAGCAAATCAGACTGTGAGGCAGTCAGGAACCTTAAAGTAAAATGAGAAAATAATATTATGGGTGAAATAGTGAAAGATTATTTGGTGGAGTTCTTATATTGGCTTCCTGTGGCTTTCACTCATAATTGAATTAAGTGAAATGTAGCTGTACATGAGGAACACAAGCAGAGGGCATCTACATGTTGTGTAGTAGCTTTTGGAAAAGCAGTGAAAGAACTGAGAGAAATTTTCCCATTAATAAATAAAATGGCCTGTGGGGATGGAGTTTGTTAATTTCTTTTTAGAAATCTGAAGCCAGAGGCAGCAGGGTGGTGAGAGAGAAAGAAGTTACTTGAATGTGTGTAAAAGCCATTGGGACCTCAGCTACTAATTTGGACTAAAGGTTATTTTCAGGCATTTTTTTGATCTTTGGTGAAATAGCAGTTTCAAATTGGTCCCAAACAGGGCTTCACAACTTTATCTGCATCCTGGAACAGCTTCCCTCTGGGGAGTGATTCCTGGTGACAGCTTGTCAGGGGATGTGAGCAGTGCAAACAATTGCAAGATTTTGAATTGTTCTTCTTTTTTTTTTCCTTTCCTCTTTTTTCTTTCCTTTGATCTCACCTGGTTTAGAAAATAGGTGCTGATGGTAAGGAAGGTGCAGAGGAGGAGGACTGATGGAAGGGCAGTACAAAGGGTGTTTGCCCCCATTACAAAAGGCAGTGGTTTGTACCATGATGGTTTATTTATGTAGGAAAATATATGGTATTAAAATGAGGTAGAAACTTGGTTTCTTCACATGGTCTGATCTCACTGACCTTAGAGCAAATTACTTTAATTGTGTCTGCTAATAATGATGTTTTGTCTCAGTGAGTTTAGAGCTTTGGAGTTAACTGAATCACTGGTACTGGCTCAGACTAAATTTTAGGATCTTTGCTTGGGTCATCTTCAGACTTTTATTTTTCAGTTTGATGTTGCTGTAAAATGCGTCCAGAGCATGTGGAGAAGTTCCTGCTGGTTTGTTTGTTTGTTTTAAATCCTGGATACAAATAAAGTTCTTCCATCTAAGCTACAAATCAAGTGCTTCCATCCAGGTCCCCTCTGTCTTCCATCTCAGCTCCCTGCATCACCATTCTCAGGAAGCAGCCAAAGTTGTCTCATCTCATTTTCACTCACTTCTCTTCTTACTTCAAGGCCACCCCTGCAGACTGATGGCTGCATCTCTTCCTCTCTGAAGATCTCCCCACTGCCCTTCACCTTCTCCCTCCTGTCAGACACCAACTGCTCATCTTCCTGATTCCTACCTGCCCACTGTCCTGAAGCTGTGTCCAGCCAGCCTGCCCAGCACGAGGCACTGCTTCAGCCCCTGTGGCAGCTGGGAGGGTGTGAGGAGCCACTTCACTCCCAGTGTCTCACTTGAACTGACCAGAAAGGTTTTTCAGCCCCCAAAAGGGGGCCCTTGACAGCTGACTGTTGGACTTTGACTGTCACATGAAAGGTTGTTCTTCTTAGATCCTCAGTAAAACTTTTTCTTCCTTCTTATCCTGCCCCAAAACTTATTCTTCCACAGCAACAATTACTGAAGATTACTTTTCACCTTCATTTGACAGTGGATAGCATTATTCCCATGTTTGACCTAAATTTACTTCTGCATCCTTAGCTGTACCCACATGTTACTTCTTGCTCTTTATTTTGTTTGTCAGCTCATTGGGGAAGGCTCTTGGTGCTCATTGGGTCCTCTGGAGTTAAGTAGTTCAGAGGTTTCTTCAGATGTAGCTTCCCTACTATATCTTTGGCCTTCATCCCTATCTTTATTTTACCTGATGGAAGCAGGCCCTCAGGCAAACCAAGAACCATTTGGTTCATTGATGCAGAATACTGTTTTTTAACACAACCACCAGTACATGTCTTATACAAGGTATAAAGCAATTCATCTGCTGCACAAGAACAACACAACCCCATTCTTGGCAGCATTCAAACCATCAAGTCTGTGCCTCTTGATCCAACTGCTGACATAAGGTGCTTTCCACCCCTTTCGTTGCCCTTTGTAAAATGTTCTTGAACTTCTTCAGAAACCTGATAAAATAAATCTCCTGTGTTGTGTGCCTGGAAGGTCCTTGGAGCCAGGCTCTTCTGAACAAGAGCCAGCCACGAGCACGTGGCTGCTGCCCTTAGGTGTCTGTGCATCCTATCTGAACTGGCCAGAGAGATAAAAGATAATCTTGCTGTAGGCTCTGTGTGCTGGCCTGTATGTAAAATTAGGGTAATTCAGTGCCCAGAGTGACACCATGGGTCTGGGCAGTGCTCTGGAGAGCAGGAATGGTCTCAGAGTCTGCCCAGCCTACAGACCTTTTCTTTTGAATAAAGTTGATCCAACTCGAACAGTCCTGCTGGCCACAGAGTGGCACTGCCATAGCAGGGACAAAGATGACCACCACGTGAACCCTTCTGTTTTCTCACCACTTCTTTTGTTACTCATCTTCAAAACTTCCCCATTAGTGTTTTCATTTGGGATGAGGCAGCCTTCTCTAAAATAGCAGCCCATGATAAGCTGTTGAAAATCTTGAGTTTGTGCATCTCTTGATCTAGACTTGCACATTTTTTTTAGTGCTTAAATGACAGGGATTTAAAATTTTGGAATATTTGTGCTTAGACTGCAGGACTTGTATCGAAATCCTGTTTTATCTTCCCCATGTGGTGAGGAGCAAAATCCCAAAGCTGTGCTGACCAGTGGCATGAGAAGGCTCCTGTCCTGCTTGGAGATGATTAGAGAGTCCTGCTGGTGTCAGCATTTGAAGAGAGCTGTACCAGGCTACTTGACCAGTCAATAATGAATGCTCATTAATCTGTTTTCTGCTTCTTGATGACAGTTGTTTGATAGTCTGATCAATTTTATGATTGCCACTTGTGTGATGGCCTCCTGCTGCTGTACTCTGTTTTAGAGAAGAGGAAGGCAAAAATCCAAGAGCCTCTGTTTCCCCCAACTATAGGGGTGAGGTGGAAATGCCACAGATTTTTTAAAATTGGCATCAGTTTTCAACGTAAAAATCTTTTGCAGTATTTTCTGTGACAGCCCTGAAAGTATAAATATAGAAACCACAGGCAGTTTTCTGCAGACTGAAGGCCTAAGATGTGAATAATCTCACCTCCTACTTCATAACAATATCATGGGGAAAAAAAGGTGTATTCTGCATTCCCACAGCTCTGCTGCAAGTGTCTGGTCTGGTGTGTGAAGTGTATGTGTAAATATTGGAAGGGTACATCTCAAGTCACCACCATGGGACAGACTACACAAGCAAGGTGACAGAACTTTGTGCTAGCACTTGGTAGAGTTTTGGATATACCCTGCATCCAGGAGCCAAAGCACACTGAGGCTGGGCTTATCACTCATAAAGTAATGCCAGGCATAGGTCTTACCAGAGCTCAGGAGCATTTTAGTGTTTTATGGGACAATAACCATGCAGTATACTTAAAAGCACAAGTTATTTCATCAGCACAATTAGTTCAGTATTTAAAGAGGCACTCTAGTTCTGCTGTGTTCTCCCCAAGCATCTCTGGACCATAAAATCATTCTGAAAGTGGCAAAAGCCAGCTAAAGTGCCAAATTAATGAAGTAAGTATTATGAGAATTAAAGGGTTTGTTCCAGACTAGAGATGCTGAAGCCTCAGTTCTTTAGTTTCTTTTGCTTGGATATATCTGTTGGATAAATCAATGAGAACATTTGTCTAGATGTGGACTTGGGCTACTGGGGCAACACCAGCATCCCCCTGCCCTGCTACTGCTCCTGGTGGGGAGAAAAGGGATTCTAGCACAAAAAACCATTGTGCTTTGACTGTACACAGGGACCTCACCAAAAGGATGTATCCTGGGAAAAGCACAGTCTTGTAGGGTTATATTTTCTGGTACAGCTGGACCAGTGAGGGAAGGAACAATGAAATGCTCTGGGCTTGGAAAATCTCAGACTAAAGCCCTTGACTCTTGTGTCCTGGGCTCTTTCAGTTCTTAGGGCTGTGTCCAGCATATATATGTATGTATTTGTGTGTGTATATAAAAAACACCAATCAAATGTCTTTCAGAGTCAGTTCTAATTGTCCACTCAGTGCAGGCACTGAGTCTTAAGCTATCTGGATATACTGAAAGGCTGAGCAACCACTGAGATCAGAAGTCATGCCTGAGGAACAAATCACTCCTCTAAAGCACTTCTCATCAGCACATCTTGAAGGATGAGGCCACTTTGCTAATTTTCCCTTCAAAGCTGAGGAAGCAGACACTGAGAATGACATGGGGAACAGGCAGACCAGAGCAGAGCCAGAACCTGAACTCATCCATCCTGAGATGCAGGAGGAAAGTTGTCCTTGGGGCTTCTCTGCCCTTGAGGGCCCCATTTTGGAGCTATGGAAATGGTCCAATAAAGAGGAGTAGTTGTGGTGTGTAGCTGTGTGCTGGCTTTGTGCAGCTTCTCTGCCATCTGTGCTCCTCCAGGTCACCCCATCTTCCCTCTGTCCCTGTGATCTGTAAGTGATCACTTGGCATCTTGAGGGGCACTTCAGCTTCTTCACATGGCTCTCTGGGGTGGCTGGGATCCCTGGCTGCCTTGCAGTGCAGCTGCCTCAGAGTTTAACATCCTGTGCTCTTCTAAAGGTGGTTTTCCTCATGATCCAGCCCTCAGGGGATTTGCTGTGTTCTCACTTTCCAGCATGGGGGCATGAGACTGAGGAGTTGTAGAACAAGACAGGAGAGTGAATCCCATGCAGTTTGGTCTCCAAACTGTGAAGGATTTCCTTCAGGTTTCCTTAGGGACCTGGTTTAGTGATGGACTTGGCAGTGCTGGGTTAGTGGTTGGACTTGATGATCTTAAAGGTATTTTCCAACCAAAATGATTCTGTGATTCCGTGGTAACCATCACTCCCCACCATGAGCCTTGGTTTTGCCCCCAAGACTTGAGCTATGTCTGGGATTTGGTGATGTCATTTCAAAAAGTTTTGATTGATGGAAAACCAGAAAGAAGATGAGAAGGTCCTGCAATGTGTTAACAAATCACTCTGTTGATTTATCTTCAAAGTAAATGGCCCTAAATGAAATGCTCTGATTTATCCACCTTTACTTTGTACTTGTAGCAGGAGGGACTGATTTAGTGATGCTGAACCCAGCCATTAATGTACCAGGCTCATAAATCGTGGTGCACATGTGCTGTATACCCCAGTCAGACTTTCTGATTTCACCCCATAGCTGGGCTAACGGGCACCTTGAAAGTTTTCTCATCCATATGAAGTATTGCCAGGCAGAGGACACTATTGACACGACCTTACCAGGGATTTCCTCTTTTGGAGCCTGGGGATGCTCTGCACTTTCAGATTTGGAGGTAGATCAATAATGTCTGCTTTACTTTTTTTATTCACAAGTCAGCAGAAAGAAGAGAAGGATGGATGCAGAGGTGGATGCAGTGCCCATTTCTGATGGGCACAGGGGGGAGAAGGGAGGGAGCAGGGCTTTATGCAGCTGGCTGTAGTAAAGGTTCTTTTATTGCCTGCAGCTTTATGTTTGGTGGAGTCACAGGAGATCAGTATGGGGAAGGGAGAGACAGAATTTCAAGTGAAAAGGCATTGCTACTGTCCTTCAATCTGTGGCTTCCTGAATTATTCAAGGTATTTGGCCTTGTACTTCTGCAACAATGAGGCCAAAAACTTTGCAACTGAACTAGGCAACTGGGAAGAGATTTAAGCATCCTCCCTTAGCCCCACCCCAAAAATTTACTTTCAAGTCTGTGCTGTACAGAATAAGTTTTGTAAGGTATGAAATATAGCTGTGCCTCTGCCCTGCAATGCTGTGAGCTTTGGAGTTTTTTATTTGACATCAGTACTGGGCTGTAAGGAGCCAAAATTGGCAAATTTTGTGGCAGAGATGTAATTCATGTTTTTCCGTGAGGACATCTTTTTAAATGAAATTATTGAATTCATCACTGCAGGTATGCATTGTTATACTTTTAAAATGGAAGGAGGGTTTGGCTGCTGGAAAAAAAGTAGAATTTCAACTAGATGAGAAATTAAACCAAACAACCTCCCACTACACTCTGAATGCCAGCTAATGTCAGATGAGGCTTGACTGTAATTATGGTGTCACAAATGTTGAAGCTTTCTGATGCCCAGAGTGGTGTTTTTAAAATGTTGCTCTTCCCTGCAGACTGACATCTCTCCAGTCACTATCATTTCTCTGTGTCCAGATCAACAGATCCAAGCCTGAGCTTCAGGAGGGTTGAGGAAACTCTCTCAATTGAAGGTTCTCCTAAAGCTCCTACCTGGGCACATTGACTGAATTTCTGTGGCTTGAGGACCTGCTTTCTCCCTTGCCTGCAGTCTGATGCTGTGTACAGGACAGGCAGCATTGGGGTAGCTCTGCAAACCTTTCAGGGGATGTGAATACAAGTGAACTTCTAATTCCCTTCAGCAGAAGCATTTGTGCCAAAAAGATTGCTAAATATTGGCCTGGCTCTCCAGATTTGGTGCTTGCTCACCCACCAGCCAGGCAGAGGAGCCCCATGAGGAGAAGGGTTTGCTGGCACCTGGGTTTTATCAGGCAGTGAGGAACTTTCTCAGGTCTTGGGTTTAGTGTCTCAAGCTCTTTGCTGTACTGTGGCAGGCTCTTCAGCTTCCAGATTGCAGAGGGACAGAGCTAACCCAGGCTGAAATCTTGTAAAATAATGGCTAAAGAGGTAAAAAAATCACCATTTTGGGAAAGCCTTCCGTGAACAGTAAGCTGTGTCTGTCACTGCACAGATCTGCCATTTCTAGCACTCGCTAGGAACATCCTGTGCTGCAGAGAAATATTGAGTCACCTTTTTTTTTTCTTTTTTTTCTTTTTTTTTCCCCCAGCCATCGTCATCACTGCAAGTTGTGCTGTTTACAGTTTACAGGTCTGCTTTTGTCTTTTAAACCACTCTTACTTAACAGTAAGAGGAAATCTGGGGCAGTCCCACTTTTACTTAGTGACACTCAGAGCATTAAATGTTGCAATGAAATCCTGGTTTGTCTGAAATTGGTAGCAAAAATGTTGCTGACATCAAAAGAGGTGATGCTTTCTGTTCTTTCCTGAAAAAGCCAAACCTAAGGCTTGTCTGAGCTCACTTGGTGTCGTTAAATTAAATAACTGTTATCCAGCAGCTCTTAGATCCCAGAGGAGGTAGGATCATCATGTAAAGGGCTGGACAAGGCAGTACTGAGCAGTGCACTCTGCTTCAGAGATGTTGTGATCTGAAGTCACAAGTCAGGGGGGTGCTGGACACGTGTCTGGCTTCTGAGCCCATGAATAGCTCCTGTGATTTCAGGGAGAGGATTCACATGCCTTACCTTAAGTAAGTGGAGAAACACCCAAGCCATTTCTAAATTAAGACCTAATACACAGACAGTCTTTGTTGAATTTGAGGGTTCCCTGACCTTCTGCAAGCTTGTGGAGGGCTGATAACTGTGTGTCTGTAGATAGACTCAGCCACTGCAGTTCTAATCTAGCAGTGATGCTGGCCTGAAATTCAAAATACAGACCATGATTTCACACCCTGGGCTGTGCTGCCCTGCTTGTGGAATTGTAAGAGGGAGAATGCTGTTGAGAAGAGCATTATGTATAAATATAAAAATTACCTATAGCATAATAAACCATGGTCAATTATTAACATATCTAGCAAAGGCAGAGCAGAATGGAGGATCTGGTAGGACCTTATGGAAGCAGCCATGGCCCTTTGTGGTGTGTGGGGCTGTTTGCTGTGTTGTTGGTGACTCTCAGGAGTCACCAGCTTGTGGCTGGGGAGGTGGAGGCCAAGCAGTGTGTGGAGAAAAGATGTATGCATACTGCACTGTTCCAGAGAGCTTTCTGACTTTTTTCTTTCATTTCTTCTTGCTTTGTTGTTTATCTAAGTCTTGGGATCAGAGGCATTTTCATGGCACTGACAAGGCACCACCTTGGGGGAAAGAAGAGAAAGAAGTCCAATAAGTTATTTGCACAACTTCTGGTGTACCATCTCCTTAAATTGGGTTTGGTCCTATGATTAATATAAAGCAGCTGTTTATGATATTTTCAGGCAGGCTTTTGGCTTCTGCCCTTTGAAAAATGGAAGGAAGTGCCTCCTTAAAGTGAGAGCTTGGTCTTCAGAGCTCTTCACCAGACAGCATTTCCTCCATGGTCTCACCTCTGGCTGGATCAAAGTTGTTGACTTACTATTGTTCTGTCAGTCCTGAAAGATCCACTTGCTGATTCTTCAGTCACATTCTTACACCTCAGGAGAACTCATCAGATCTGAGGTAGCCACCATTTTACTGAGATGCTTTCTTTGATACTCCTCCCTCTGCTGAGGGGCATATATGTTGCTCTTCCCTGGCATCAGGCAGGCAGGAACTGAACTGAGGCTTTGGTTCTGTGCTGTGCTGCTTCACCTCCCTCTCCTCTTATCTGCTTTACTGGTGTGCTGCCAGTAACAGGGTTGTAAGTGGTGCAGGACAGGGACGGGCACCCTTCTGCTTGTCCATGCAAGATGGGGGCTTGATCCTTCAGTAAGTGTCTAGAAAATAATATATTGCTTAATTCCTTCTTGGGGTAGTAGGAATGAGTTAGAGGTACCAGCAGTTCTTTCAGAGGATCTGTTCCATTACTGACCAGTGTGCTTGGAAGATGCATGGATGGAAGAGTGAGGACAAACCCTCCTAAAGTCATTTGGATGCTAGCTGGGAGTCAGCTGTGCTCAAGCAATCCTTTTGTTCATGAGCACTGAAAGCATCTGTGCCTGTGTGTGCATGTGCTGTGTCCCCAGCTGCATGCAGATTGAATTCTCCCTGTGGTTGGACACCTCATATTTCAATACCTTAAGAAATTCGAGGTGTTTCCCAACCAGTTTCTAAAATGTCACAGGGAATGGCAAGCTTTCAGCAGCAGTGTCCAGAAGGTGGGACCTTGCACTGCACCAGGGATGCCCTCCCAGCAAATCTGCAGCTGTTTCTGCACCCTGAGTGCAGGTAGAGACAGGAGAGTGTGATAGGAAAGACAAACCTGTCAGTGTTTCTTTGACTGTGTGTTTGGCAGAAAGGCTTCTATTTATCTATTTATTTTTGAAGTGTTTGCAAAATAGGAAGATTATACTGAAGAGGGAGATGGAGCCAGTTTGGAGATGGTGGCAGTAGAGGTGTAGAGAAGGAGGTAGCTGTTCCCTTCACTGGATTTCTTTCTGCTGTACCCTTCCTCACATGTTCTTTATTTCCCTCTCTCCTGTCATTTTCCTTTTATGTTTTTACCTAATGAGGCAAATTAAAGAGATCATCACAAGTTCTGTGCATGCAAGGAGAGAAGAATGAGTTCAGTAGTGCTTTGGTGACAATAAATAGTCATTCAGTGGCACTGCCAGGCTTCCAAAGAACAGATCTACAGGCAGAGAGATCACTGTTTCCTTAATGAGAACATCTGCATAAAGCACCAAATAATCCAGCATATAATCCTTCCATGTCAAACCTGGAGCACTGAATGCTTAATAAGTGTATTGAATAAGTGAGGATATTGTGTCCTTTTATATATATTAAAAAAAAGGTTTCCAAGCTCTCAGCTTGGAAAATAAACTCTTAAAAATATTTTCTTTCATGCTTTCTCTGCACTGCATGTTGTAAAATGTTAAAAAAGATTTTAAGGAGAAACTCTGCTTTCTGTATTCCTTGTCTCTTGGGCCATCAATTGCAAATGTTGAGGGATGGTGTTTGCTGGAGAAAAACCCAAGCACAGTTCCTTTGAAAAGTTACATCTAGAGATGGAGGCGTTTCTCTTCCTTTGTGATTCCTGCAGATTCTTGTTACTGAGATGAAACAGGAGTCCAGAAAAAGCTTGACCATTTTTCTCAGTGGTTTGTTTCATTGTGAGGACTGCTTTTGGGTAGAGTGACTCCAACAGCTTTTACAAAGAGTTTCCTGATGTCTCATTGTAGATGTGCCAGAGAAAAATCCCAACTGGCAACTCATCCTGGAGAGCAAGCATGGGGCAGATGCCTGTGTGTCTGATGGAGAAACACAAATTATCAGGGAACCTGAATTCATTGAGATGCCATTTTTCTCCTCTGGGCATTCCTCCTTGCAGAGCTTGCTGTGTTTGTGGCCTAGTTTTAATGAGAGATTTTTGACAGCAGGGGTGAATGCTGACATTTTCCTCTATTTTAATTTTTTTTTTTTCCTTCTCTGAGTTTGAGCTGAGCACCCAATGTAGAGAAGGAGCTTGAGGTGTCTGATTCAGTCCTTGTCACTGCAGGTACCACCTCTTAGAGTCTGCTTCATATAGTCCCAAAGATGGTTAATGCTTTCTTTCCCCCATTATTCCTATTGAAATGTATCTCCTGTCTCATCCTGCTGGTAATAGAAGCATTATAAATTCCAGTCCAAATTTACTTACGGCCTTTTTATTCTTCTTTGTTTATTTCTAGTCACTGATCTTGACTAGCTATTTTTTCTTCCTTTGTGTTTGCCTTTGAGTTATTTCTGGATTGCAGTGATGACCCCTCTCAATCTCTGTTTGGTTGAGCTAAAAAAAGCTGGCTGCTCTGCTCTCCCATGGAGGAATCTCCCTTATTCTGGTTTTCCTTTCAGTCCTCAGCAGTCCCTGGCTTCTTTTGAGTTCAGTCTGTGTGTGTTGAAGAGGAGCCCACACAACACCCTCTCCATTCTGGCTGGTTCCCCCAGGTTCTGGACTCTTTAAAATGGCTTTGGTCATCACAAGAGTCACATGTGATTTTCAGTAAATAAATGGTTTTTGTTTTTTAAACCAAAAACCCAACCACCATTGACTGAATGCAAAAGGAAATTCTTGTGTGTCCAGAGTAAGGAATGGTATGTGATACTTCAGAGAGCCAATGGAATATTTATTGTATCTGAACTATCTGATAATTTGCAAATCACAGCAAAACCTTCCAAGCCTGGCACTGTGCTGCTGTGGCACTTCCAGAAAGCATCTGACTTTTTACTTAAACCCGGCCAGTACAGCCTGTGTATGTAAAGCAGGACAGGGTGGGGAGGTGGAAGGGTAAGCCTGATATCCATTGGCAGGAAAACAGGACCAAATTGCAAGGTGTAAAAAAAAAAAAGTAAAATTAAACAAAATCCAAAAAGTGAGGTCTGGGAAGATCTGTGCCTGGCCTGCAAAAAAATAGGGAGTGGAGTTCTTGTGCCGTTTGAAGGTGTGGGAGGTGGAGCTAGCAGGTAAGAGCTTTGATGCAGCTGGAAGCCATAGGTTAAAATCTCAGTCAGGGCAAAAGGGAACGTGGTGGCACTGCATGGCTTTCTGCCAGCTGAAGATGGAGCCTAATATTTGTTTTCCCAAGTAAAAGGGTTCAGTCAGTCTTGCAGCCTGCCTGGAGAACAAAAGAGTGAGACAGATTTAATGCTGGTTCTGTTAATTGCCCAATGGCCATTCTTTCAGCACAGATCTGTGTTTATGTGCCAGAGTAATTTGAGTTTGTGTCTGACACAGGAGATCTGACTTGTGGAGGAACTTCAGTCTGGGCTGTTTTTCTTGGAGGACTGGGAAAATGAGGGTGTATCCTCCCTGCCCTTATAGTCTGCAGCTGAAGACACCTTTCAGGTAGGAGTTGTTTCCTATTGATGGCCAGAGAGGTGAGTGACATTTAAGCCCTCTTCTAAAGCAAAGTGAGAGGGGAAGAAAGAGAGTGAGAAGGGACAGAAAGGTCCTGAAGGGTTTTCTGCAGCCTGGCTTAATTTGGAGGTGACACTTCATATGTCAGTTTAGATTAAACTATTGCAAAGAGCACCCATCCCACAGCCCCTGATGTGCTCTTAAGACAGCAACTGTGGGGTATGTTGGATGACTGACACAGTTGAGGATGAAGGGTGAGGGAGCTGCAGGAGGAGCTGAGCTGAGGTGCTTGATGGCAGGGCTACTTTGTCCCCTGATGTGTATAATCACATGGGTTATGTGGTACTATAATCATCAGGATATGGTTCATCCCTGTTTTATCATGTGTTTGGACCTGGTATTCTGGCTTGGCAAGTCCAGGTATCTTGCACTTACATTTTTTTTCTGCAACCCTCCTGTTCTGAGGAAGGTTTTAATAGAAATCTTGCCTGGGTGTTGAATGGTTAATGTAACAGAAAGCTAACACCTGCATCTGCAGCCTTGTCCCCTCCAGTGTGGCTGAATAGCATTTCATGATGGCAGGGAAATAATTCAGGAAAACCAGGCCCTGCTCTGTGGGCAATGAATGAAGCTCAAGTGAAGCAGAGGTCACTTGTGTTAATCTGAAGCAAATAGGATTGTGGGACTGGGGGAAGAGGGCGAACCTCCTTTTATGTACAAATTCTATAGCTCAGAGGCTTAGGATACATTTCATAGTAAACATTTGCAAAGTATCCATGCCATTAACCTTTTCTGAGAGGAGAGACAAATGGTTTTCCTGCTTAATTTTGTGCAGGTCTCGCATTTTGGTCCCTATGCAAATTGTGCTGGGTGGCAGTGTCTCATACAAATAAGCCTGAAATGCAGAGGCAGCCATGCAAGCAAAATGGCTTTCCCTGCAGCTGCAACCAGACGTTGATCACAGGCAGGGAGAGAACCAGATTTGTAAGGAAGCATCAGGGAGAGAGAAAAAAGAAAACAGAAAACAGGAATCCCCCTGAAATGCTGGCACAGGAACAGGAAGTGCTGCATCTGTGCTACAGTGCTACCCTGTGTTTTAGATCACCTGAGGAGCATCCAGCAATGCTTTATTTCAGGTTTTATTTTGGGTTTTGGAGCATCCTTAGCTTAACAAGGCATGGAAATACACAAGCAACTCAAGGCTGTGCAGAACTGGGAGATGATTTTTGGGACAGAGGGGTCAATAGCATCTTTTGAGATCAGGACAAGAATGAGCATGGGTGATAATACAGATATGAAGCACAATCAGGAAACTCTGTGGGGATATTGACAGCCTGTTGTAAAGACAGCATGCAGAGGCTGTACATTACATTGTGCTGCTGATGTTCTGTCCCAGATCCTTTGCAGGGCTGTGATTCAGGTTTCTCCTTGCTCTTTAACATCAGTTACTGATACTCCTGTATGCCACCATCCAATGAGTCCCCTGTCCCCTTCATACTCTCTCCATGTTCTCTCTTGGGCTGTGCTTTCCCAGCAGTTTCCCAGAACAAGTACCCAGCAGGTTTGACTGAGCTTGGCTTTCTGAGTCTGCAGTGCCTTATGGTTAACACAGTGACAAGACCAAATGTTATTTTAGCAAAACAGCAGAGAAAATGGACTGGGAGCTGATAAAAGTTCATAAAGACATAAGCTTCCCTGGCTTTTGTTTCCATTCAGACCTTTCTGCAGCAGGGCTCATGTGCCCCTCCTGAGCCTGAGCAGACCAGCAGTGCTCCCTTCCCTGCCCACCAAACATGAGAGGGGCTCCAAGCAAGTGTGTGTGTGGTGCCTTCCAGCAAGCAGGGGAAAGAGGCTACTTGGAATTACTGTTTGGTTTTTGTTTTTTCCTCTGTGTAGGTGCAGGCATCCACAGCTTGAGCAGACTCCTTGTTCTCCACTACCTGAGCTGTGAGAAAGGGAGAACCAGTGCAGCTGCAGATTTGCACTGTGCCTCATTGGGTCTGTTCCCTCTTGCTCTTTGATCTTTTTTCCCACTGAGTAACAGGCAGCATGACTGCAATGTGATGCTCTGGCTCTGGACTACATTGTCATGTTGGAAGATGAATTGCCTCAGAGCCTTCAGTCTATCTCCTGGGCTATTTCCTGTTAGAACCAGGAAAGCTGGGATTGCCACGTGATTTTAGAACTCAGAGCTCTGATGTACAAAGAAATCCTGTCTCTCTGTGTTCCTTCATTGCTGCTTCTGATCCCTCCTTTTCTCTCCCATTATCTCAAATGCTTTTTGGAAACTCAATTTTCAAAGCACTGCTCTGTCTCATGGGCCACCACTCCCTTGAGTTTCCTTCTGTGGGCATCATGGCTTAGTAGGAAATGGAACAACAGTTTGAAATGTTTGGAAGACAAGATAGGGGAAAATACATCTGGGAGTTATTAAGGGCAAGAATAATGTATTTTACCTTCAGAATTTACAGATTTATTTTTTTTTTCACTTTCTCATCTGCCAAACACTTGGGCTTTTCAGCATTGTCTGCATCCGGAGGGTGTCTGTATTGGCAGGGAATTATTTTGGACATGCAGCCTGTGTGAAGCTGCCTTGGGCACCTCCTGAATGCTCTGGTTCTGTGGCTCAGTCCTTCTGCATGTGCACCAGCTGGTGTCAGTTTTAGCATTTCACCTCCAGTCACTCATGAACTGGTTCTGTAGTTGGGAGACTTTGGTATTTCATTTTGTAACTATTCCTCCTCCTGGACTGCAGGTTTTGGTAAGAATCTGAACTCCATTCTTCCCTTGGTACCTGAAAACCTCCTTCCCTCAGAGGTGGGGACCTGCTGCCTGTGCTCCTCACCCCTCTGCCTCTGTGGAACAGGTGAGTGTTGACAGCAGTGGGGTTTTCTAGTGAGTTCCTGCAGTTTTTGGCAGAAGTAACTCAAGCCATTAAAAGCCCACTGGACTTGTGTGCCCATTGTAATTGTTAAGGTGCAGGAGCTGCTTTCTGGAGGTACCTGGGAGCTTCATTTGAAATGTCAAGTGTTTGGTGCTTCTGAAACCAGATTTACTGTGGAAAGGAGCACTGGGGGAAGCCTTTTGTGTCTCCAGTTATATCCAGTGATGCTGTGTCCATGACCATACTAGGTGCCATATTGGAGTCACTGGTTTCTTACCCCATCATAGGGCTGTTCCACTCTCTCCAAGGTCAGAAGCTGTCTCCTAGCTTACAGTATAAACCTATGGGCAACCTCTACCTGTTGCCCACATCATCAAGGCAAGATGCAAAGGCTGTGTTTTAATTAGGCCACAATGTAATTAACTCAAGGGTGAACACAGCCAGATTGCACACTGATTTTCTGGTTTATTCCCACTTCTTTGGGGATTTGTCACCAAGCTCTCTTTGGGAGAAACCTGGGATGCAGGAGTTTTGAGCTTTGTTTCTGGCAGTGCTATTGAGTCTCTTGTGACCTTGTGCAAGTCCCTTTGGGCTTTGCTTATAGGGCTTTATAAAGGTAGGAGAGAGATGAATACACTTCCTTCACTTCTCAGCATTTATTGTGAGTCCCAATTAATGCTTAGAAAGCCAGGGGCTTCAGGCTCCAGGGTGCTGCAGCAGTATATTGCAATGGGAATACAATTCATAAATAAGAACACATGATACAGGAGTTCCCAAACTGCATCTTACAATGGTTTATTTTCATTGTTTGTTTTCTGCATGCAGCCTCTCTGAGTCACACTATGCATCTTCCTAATTTTCATTACTGCTGGAGAAACCCTGGGTAAGCAACATTAATATTCTAATGGTGCTGTGGTCCCAGACAGTGGGAAACTCCTACTGTGTCCTACTGTTCTCTGGCTGCCAGTTCTCAGACTCCAGCTCTCCCATCACAGCCCTGTCTCAAGAGGATGGGACAGCTCTAACCAGAGAGTCCAAACTCCTGTGCAAGATGGATCATAAAATTCTGTGCAAAGATCTCTCTAATGTCTGCTTAGGTCATTTAGACTGACATCCAGTGGGGATGCAGAAACTCTTTAAGTCAGAGAAAATCTACTGCTTCACTAGGAAATTATTTCAGTAGTTCACTGCTTTGGTCTGAAAACGTTCTCCTTATTTCCACCCTCCTGTCTTTGTTGTGCTTCTCATTATGCCTTTGTTTAAAGTTTAAAAAAGACCCAAGCACACACCAATTCCAGGATTTTTCATTGCACAGGTAGATACAGACTGTGCTTGAGGTGCAGCTTAAACTTTTCATTACTGAATTACAGGCACTGAGCTTATTTCAGCTCTCTCTGCAAGATGAATTATCTGGACTTTATTTTTATCTCTTTTATTAAACTCTGTGCCATCAGACATTGTCCTTTTGGGAGTGGGCACCAGAACTGACACCACAGCAGCCTGGTAATGATGATGAATCAATCACTTTTATCATCAGGAGTGCAACATAACTTAGATCTCTTCCTGGAAGAGTTTCAGATCTGAGCCTCCTGCTTTGAGGTGGCTCTGTGCAGGATGAGTATCTGTTTCTGGCTCCAGTTGGAAGTTTGTTTCCTTCATGCAGGTAAAAAAGCAAACAGGAGGGGGAGACTGAAGTGGGAGAGGACAGCAGGAAAGGGAAGGGAGAGGAGCACTGGGTGCTGTGATCTCGGGGAAGGCTAATGTGAGCATTACAGGGCAGTAAGGAGAGTTTGTCCTACAGAGCATCAATTGTGTGTGGAAAAGGCTCAGTTTGGCTCCATGTCAAGGACAGCCCTGGAAGGAGAACACAAACCCTAAGCCTGTGTGGCTCAGAGATGAAGTGGCTCTTCTCTTTCCAGTGCTTGTGTTGAGAAGACTTTATTCATCTGAGTGGGGGGTTGTTGCACTTGGGATGTGTTTCATCCTCTGTACTCCTGTCCTTTGCTCTTCATCTCTCAGCAGCCTCCTGAAAATTATTTGTCTGTTAGATGGCACATTCCCACTCTTGGCAACTTCTCTAATTCTGCCAGACTTTTTCCACAAAGCTCCCATGGGTGTTGTTATTGCCCTGATGAAGGTTGATGCAGCCTTCAGACCTCATATAGCACAGGGGCTCTGCTCAATCTCCTTGGCATTTTGGGCAAGCAAAGTAAGCAGTGGTGTCCAGCAGATGCTATTGACTTGGGCCTCTTTAATGAAATATTATTTGTGCAAAGTGTGCAGGTCTGGTATCTCCTTGCTTCTCTCTCCCAGAAAACTGCCTAAATTACCCATGGTTGTTGCCCAGTGGCTATCACTGCAAGGGTGGAGATGCTCCTGGTAGTCATTGTTCCTGCCTCTCAGCATGTTCTACAAGATACCTGGACATCTGAGGATTGAGCTTTTATTGTCTGAGGTTCCAGAGCACCACACAGTCTTTTGAGGCATAAGACAGTATAAATATTTGTTGGGTGCATTGGTTTTGGTTTTTGTTTTGGGTTTTGTTTGTTTTGTTTCATTTCATTTTTGTCTTATTATCCAGCTAACAGAAGCATCACGAAGAGTCTCTTTATCTCAAATGTTTCCTTAGCTGTTAGCCTTCCTTTAACAGAAAAAACATCTCCATTTTACTTCTACAGTCCTTGTAGCAGATTATAGAGTGAATCCACTTGATTTAGTTCCTGCAGCTGAAGTGAACAGAGAGGTTGGGATGTTGGAGAAGGCACAGACATTTCCCCCTGTTTGGGATTGGACAGGAACCAGTGGTACCTGTGTGCTCTGGGTCTGGAGAGCTCCACACAAAGGAGCTTTGTAAAGGTTAATTAAGGGAGAAGGTGCCAGTAGATGGCACTCATGAATACACAACATTGTCTTGGGGTTTTGCAGGGCCACAATCACTTATTTTGGGCACGAGTAGAAAAAAAATGCAAGAGAGTGCAGCATTCCCATGCTGAATTTGCAGACACAACTCCAGGGCAGGTGGCCAATGCTGCAGTGAGCAGATAGCCTTGGGCTGGGGAGCCCAGGAGGTTGAAGGACCAATTGCTGTCTGTTAGAAAGAAAAATGATGCTGTCCCTGGATTTGATGGCCATCCTCATCCCTCCTTCCCACCTCCTTTCCATTCAGAGCAGCTCACCTGTTTACATATGAAGCAAAGTTTTTCAGTCTCTTTCCAGGGGGACTGGTGTTGGTATTATCACTTCCCATCTCTCCAAGGAATGCTTGGGATGTAAAGGGACAGGAGACAGGAGGCTGGGTGTGCAAGGCTGCCTGTCTGTGCCAGCTGTAGCTCAGTGGGCTCTGGCAGGCACTGGCACAGGGAGGAATTGTGCTGCCAGTCCTGCCTGCCCAGTGCCCCTGTCCTTGGACAGATCTGTTCAGCTGCTGTCCAGTGCAACAAGTGGCCAGAACTGGGGCTTCAGTCTGCCAGTATTTATTCCTGATGGGGAAAGCAGTGATGTTCAGCTTCCATTAGAAGACAAAAATGGCATCCCAGGCCATCTGAGGGCACGTTTCAGCAGAGTGAAGGCACTGAAGGCAAGGTACAGGCTCTATTTCTGATTCAGAAGAGCAGTCTGTTCCATGGGACTTGTCAGCCCAGCAATGATTAGTGAAGCAAAAGCACAGGCTGCAAAGCTCCTCCTGCTCAGCTCTGGTGAGAGAAGAGACCAAGAGGTAGCTGGCAGCATGAAGCAGTGCCAGTCCCTTTTGCCACAGAGATTGCCCAGGCACTTTGTTCACAGCTGTAACTTACCTTGCTGTGCAGTCCATCTGTTTTAGACCACTCAAAAGGAGTGTGGCTGCCATGTAAAATCAAGTGGGATGGCACAAGCACACACAGGATAAAGTGTCAAAGTCCATTTTGCTCCTGGGAGGCAGGTAGTGAAGGGACTGGACCTGCAAAGGGCAATGCAGCCTCTTCTCCCATCTTTTTTCCTCCCAGGAAACAGTGTGTTTAGGGTGATGGGCTTGGCTAAGGTGGTCCCTTGGGACCTTCAGTTAAAGGGAGATGAAATGGTGATGGGTGAGCTCGTCCTGCTTGGCATCATTGGTCTCCACTTGCCAGCTCTGGGTCTGAGGCCATCTGTCACATTGTCCTGTAAAGAGTGTGTGTGCCCTGGCACTGCCCAGCCCTGCACCAGGCCCTGAGCTCTGCCCCAAGGAGCTGCTGCCTCCAGAAGTGGCTCCTTCCCTGGGCCTGCAGGGCTGTGCAGAGTGCTAAAGGCAGCAGGAGGGGACTTCTCTTCCTCTCATGATGAGGAATTTATCTGACATTTCCTCCCCTGCTTTGCTGAGACTTTCTGAACTTCTGGGACATCCTCCCCTCTCCACGGGATGGTGGTTATTCCCTCTGGGTCAAGCACCCATTGCCTCCCTGAGCAGCAGCTCTCCCTGGGGCTGTGGGGGATAATTGGCCTGTTTGCCTGGTGTGGAACCAAGGGCTGTGTAAGATGCTGAATGAGAAGAAGGCAGGGTTGCAGCAAGATTAAAAATCTGTATGAACAAACATCTTGTTTCAACTGTCAGGGTGCACTGAAGCATCTGAGCCTGGGTCCCACAGGCAGCTGGAGGCAGGCTGGGTTGGCATTCAGGTTGGCACAATGAAGCAAAGCTGGGAGCACAGGAGGAGTGCATTAGGGTTAGGCAGGAGCCCAGTCTGACACTGGTGTAAACTGGAGTAATGTCATGGAATCACCTGTTAGGTTTGGCTGCATCCTGTTGGCTGGAGGCCAGCATGGATGCATGGCACCAGGAAAGCAAGCTGGATGCAGCCAATCCAGTCCTGGCCTCTGGCTCTGTTCCTCTCTGCCAGTGGCCTCTGTGCAGGATGGTGCCTTTTCTTCTCAAGACTGTTTGCATGGAGACAGTCTCTGCTTCCCAGGTACCAGGAGCAGGGAGATGGATACTGAGTGTGGTGACCCCATCCTGGTGGGCTCCATGGAGCAGTGGCAGAAGCCAAGCATGACTGTCAGGTATCAGAGTGACACAGAGGTGGAGTGGGTGCTCCAGTGAAACACACTGGGTTTTTTCTTCCATAAAAAAGTAAAATTAAGGTATTTAATTTTGATTTCTATTTTAAGAATGATTGTTCTTGGCTGGGTTGGGTCCCTGTAACACTTTGCAAAGTTATTTCAGAGAGTTGAAGGCTGTCAACACACCCCAGTCATTTTCCTCTTATGCAGTGAAGGATTTTTTGGGAGGAAGGTTTGTGACATATCCATCCCTGCATCAAAGCAGCTCAGACTGGCAGGGGAGCTTATCAGCTGCCTGCAAATGCTCTGTCCTGACAGGGGAGGTACATGAGCTACAGGTTGCACACCTGTGACCTGTGTAGGGTTGAAGGCCTGTTGTGAGATCTGTTCACAGAGAGAGATACATACGCGCACTGAAGGGGACAGTTTCTCTCTTTCTGTGCTAGGTTTGTCACAAATCCCTGACCTTGGGGTTTTATGGGTACCAAAAGAAGGAAATATCTCATAGCAAATGGGAGTTGGTGGCACAGCTGGGCAACCACTCAGGTTTGTAACTTTTGTGATGCATGAGAGGACCCCAACACCACTGCTGGGACAGGGCTCCCCTCACCCCACTGGGACTTCTTGACTGCCCAGATGTCCACAGGCCTGGGGTGGGCAGGGGGGCAGCAGCACAGAACAGGTCAAAAGCTTCAGTCATTGGCATTGGTGTCACGTGTTTGTCTTGGAAATCAGACCCTCCAGCCCCCTCCCATATATTAGCAATTCCAATAAAAATAATGATTGGATTCTGTCCATTGTATTTAACAGTTTAATGTCAGCTGGGGATTTCCTTCTGATCCCAGCTCTTGATTAGGTGACATCTTTAAGCACCAGGTTAATAAGCCTGACTGGATTCTCTGAATGCCCCACGCTCACAGCCAGAGGTGAGGGCTGAACTGCAGTGCTTTCTGCAGAGCTGTCCTTTATGTGCTTGGCTGGAGCTGCTCAGAAGGTCATGTTTGTGATTCTTGAAATTTTTTTTTTTCCTTTTTACATTTGGTTTTGATCTGAACTGGATGCAGAACAAAGCTTTCCTAAACTTGGCACAAATTAATTGTTCTTCTGTCCTGTGTGTGCATGCTAAAATTGATGTTTTCTTGAGTTTTTTAAAGGAGCTGGTCACTGAAGGTGATAGGAGGAGATCCCTACATCTAAGATGGGTCTCACTGTCTCTCTTTGGACTGTTTTGGGTTCATGGTCTCATGAACATACCTTTCTTCAATCTTGGGGTTCAGAACTTTTCTACTATTCAGATAAGACTTGTCAAACCTGGGTTGTTTTATACTCTGAAAAGCATAATTTTTAGAAGAAAAAAATGTATTCTGCCAGAAACCTCCTCGTCCACTGCCTTCTGGACTCTGAACTTATGATAAAGAGATTTTTTCTGGGGTTGTGACCTTCTGTCTTCAAACCAGTGTTTGCCCTTGTCTACACTATGTCTCAGTGACATGAAAGATAAATCTGTGGAACAGACTTCTCCTTTGTGTTTGTACCTGTTCACATGCTTAGCTGGGTGACCAACCTTTACTATTTCTTACCCAGTTCCCTTTTGTGGTCATCCAAAACCAGGAGTGTGGGACAAATAGTAGTGAAATACTGCTTGGCATGAACAGATCTGTAAGGTCTGGTATTTTACTGGCTGTATCCTGATACACAGGGAGCTACACAGTGTGCAGAATGACAGGGAAGGAAGGTGCTGGGAGGGTTCACAGACAGTGATGAGGAGAAAAGAGAAGGAAAAGGAGAAGCAGGGGGTATTCTCTTCTAATGAAATAACTGAGTATGTGTTGGAGGCAAGGTTGTGTTTCAGGCTCCAGAGGCTCCTCTTGGTCCATGTAAGTTTGTTTCTGGCACATTCTCCATTTGCTATTGTGATGTGGTTGGTCTCACAAAGGTAAAAAGTTCTTCCTCTGGAACAATTTCCTGAAATCTTGTTTGAAGTGTCTCACTAAATCGAGTTTCAGAGGAATCTTTTTCTTCAGCTGTTGCAAATTGTTTGTGTCACAAAGGCAGTCTGAGTCCTGCTGCTCCTGGGCATGCTGAGGACAAGAGGAGCACTTTGGTGCAGTTGATGCCTGTCTTGAGCCATTGGTTCTTTAACCCAATGTCAAATACTTTGCCTGGTCAGCAGCTAGACTTTCTTGCATTTTAGCTTTCCAGGTCACAGCCCTGGTAAGCTTGGGATGGGTATTCTCTAAGTCAAGGTTTTGCCTTTAAGGTGCCCAGTAGCACAGTTACCTGTCCCTGTTCCTAAATGAGAAGTTCTCTCACACCTCTGCTGAGCCCTTACAGTGCCAGGGTCATGGATCTGGTGTTTGTGCTGGGCCAGGGCTGCTTGGCTGCGCTCCCCTGGCTCTGGAGTAACACTCTGCATCTTGGGATCTTGTTGTCTGTCACTAGGAAGGACTGAAACCATTCTGTGCTGGTCAGGTAGGGAGGGTGGATCTGCCTTTTCTCAGGCAGATTGAATTCAACATCTGGAGCGGAGAAAATCCAGCAGGCAAGTGGGGTCATCTTTGCTTGAGTTCAGTCACAGGTGATGTTCCACATGAAGGAGAAGGGGAGATGTTGAAGTGCAAATCAGACAGGATTGGACTTTACAGGGCCCTCCTGGAAAATTCTAATGCCATTCCTGCAGGCAGCTGTGATGTGTTGTGTTTACAGGAGGCTCAATACATTGAAGCCCTTAGTCCTGCTACTCCTGTTGGAAGGTGATTTAAATTGCAGTTTACAAAGAAAAAAAGGGGCCTGGGAGTGACACTGGGGAATATGTGGGAGGAAATGCTGCTGGGAAGTTGGTGCAGAGCTCCACTGAGCTCCTGCCCAGCCCTGAGCTGCTGGAGCAGCTCTCTGCCTCAGTTTCCCTTCTGCCCAAACTGGAGAAGCAGTGCTGCAGGGCTGTGCAGCCTCTCGTGGGGAAGAATCACTAATTCCAGCTCAGGCAGTGTTTCAGAGTTTCAGCAGTGTTGGCTTGTATTGTTTCCCTCTTGCAAAACCCCATTCCAGGGTGGGGATCTCCTTACAGACATAACCCTTCTCTTTGTTCCTGGCTGAAAGAGGCAGGATTTGTGACCCCAGTGCCTCATGAGAATCTGCGAATATTTCTGTTATATGTAATCAACTCTGTCTCTGTTTTAGCTTTGACTTTCATATCACACACGTCCCCCACAGTAGGAGAGCACTACATTCAGATTTACTAGTTCCTGGAGGTGGGTTATGTCCCACTTAATTGTTTTGTACAAGAGTTGTGAAGATTTAACAACATTTTAATGAGGCGTAGCAGTGGTATATTAAGAAATGTATCTATTAAATGCTGTAGTTAGTAGTTGATTGGGATTTAATTGGCATGTGTTAATATTTTTATTGCATCTCAGTTAAACCCAGAGTTGAAGCAGTAATTCTGAGTAGGAAAATTATGATTTGAGGTAAAAATACAAACTAAAGTAAAAGTACAGCTGCTTTTAATATGAAGACTTTATGAATAAAGTCTTACACTGACCTAAGCAAGTGTTTACAGTAGCTATTTTTAAAACAGATGATGATGACACAGAAGAAGCATTCTGTCAGTTTGTGCTGTGAGATTCATAAGGAGATATCAATGGAGGTAATTTCTATCTCCTCTTAGGAAAGATTCAGACTTTATTGTTTTGTAGGAAAGCTTTCTTCTAAAGTGCATTCCTTGACATGACTGTGGGCATTCTTCTCCAGGGACCTGGTCTCAGGGGTCAGCAGTTTGGTGACTGAGCTTCTGGTGTTGTGACCATCCACAAAGGTTTCAGACTGCAGCACCCCAGCCCCCAGTTACTGAGCCTGTGGTAGATACCAAGCAGGTTTGTTGAGAGCAGGGTCACACCCGTGTTTCACAAGGACATAAAGGTGAAGGCCAAAGGTTTCCTGGGTTCAGAAGAAGACAGTGCATGTGTAGATCCCAGAGGAGGAGAAGACACTGTGTTTGGTGCCTTGCATGAGCCCCCCAGGCTCAGTCTCCAGTAATGACATGGGGACATCTCTATCCTGCCTTGTTATTCTTGTACCTGAGCTGAGAGGATCCCCAGGACAGCACAGTCATGCTGAATTCTCTTGGAGAGAGCTGCATTTGCTGTCAGTCCCTGCCCAGTGCCCCGTGGCGTGAGGGTGGGAAGGTGGCTGAATGTTAACAGAAGTCACCTGCAAAGAGGGTAAACTGAGGCACAGAGTGGTTCTGTGGCTCACCCCCTGGTGTCACTCACCCCAGACTGTGTTACTGCTCTGTGCTGAGTGTGTCCCAGGCACCTTCACTGCTCAGGATCTTGGGCTGTGCCCAGGCAGCACTTGTGTCCCCTCCTTGCTCTGTCTGTGCCTGGATCTCAGCAGATACCAGCTCCCCCAGCTGAGCCCCCCCCAGTGCTGGCAGGCAGCCCCCCTGCTCCCCATCACCACGTGGCAGTGGGTGGTTCCTGTCTGAGGAAGCTCCTTTGCCAGGGAGGTTGTTGATGTGCTCCAGCATCACCAGATGGTCCCCTTACCTCTTCAGCTCTCCTGCTTCCTCAGAAACATTGATGATCCCTAAACCTTTCCAATGGGGATTGAGGGGGGGGGCTCCTTTTTGTGACAACTTCATTGCGTGGTTATCAGGAGCTGCCACTATCCAGGTTGTCACGACAACCAGCCTGACTCAGAGCCTCTGGGAAAGGTCTGAACCTCAGGCAAATAACCAGCCCCAGCTCCCAGCAGATGCTCACCCACAGCCAGTCACTGGGGTGCTGGGAAACCATGACATCATGGACCAAGCAGCCTCCAGATTGAATTCTGTTACCTTTCATCTGCCCTCTGTGTCCCTTTCCCCCCTGTGCACCCCACATCCCCCCCAGGTACAGTCCTGGGATTTGTGAGCACCTTTTACTCTCAGGTGCTCTGGAGCTGGCTCAGCTCAGCAGGGCTGGGGGGTCCTGCAGCCCCCCGTGTAGTGCAGCCTTGGTCAGGAGCAAGAGACCTGGGGGCCAAGGGGTTTTGCTAATGGGGATGGGAGTTTGTTGCTGGAGTTAATTTCATCTGCAAAACAAGCTCTCCAGTAGGAATGGGGAATTAATGGGGTCATTACTCCCCCTTTCCCAGGAAAGCTGCTGACATCCAGTTACCAGGCAGGCTGTGCTGCTCAGACTGTGTCACGTTTGCCAGCAAGGTGTGATCAACACTGCAGAACCAGTTCTGTCTCAGATGGATGTGTTCACCTCCTGAAGCAGAGAGGGGTTTGGCAGTGGCCTTGTGCCTTCACTAGGGTATGTCTGAGACACCCCTGGAACCCTGCACCCCATGAAGGTTATATCCTGCTGAGCAGTGTGCCCTGCAGATGTGCAGCTCCAGAGCTTTCCTGAATTCCTGCCCTCCTTGAGCACATTCCCCATGAAAACAGGATCAGGCAGCTCTTAGCAGGGATTCCTCTTTTAGGTCAAGAAAAACTTTACGTTTTTTTTAACTTCCTGGCCATCCCAGCTAAATGTACATTTGTTTTCTGAAAATGCAGATGCTTTGTCTCTTTTACTGAGATCTTTGGCTTTCCACATCCCTCTCACACAGGGAAGGGTGCTGGTAGTGCTCAGCACTCTGCAGTCAGTTTGGGAGGGTCTGTCTGATCAGATCTGTAAGGTGAGGTACATGGCTTTTGGCCTCTGAAGTCCTCAGGCATTTTTTTGAGGAACAAAGGCTACAAGAAGGCAATTTGTTGCTCAGAACTGAGATTTCTTTCTCTTGCCTTGCTGCTATGGCTACCTGGCTGTGCATTTCCATGGGGCTTGTCCCTGGGCCACTCTGGGCTGGGGTGCCCCAGGGAGGGGCTGTGGAGCTTGTGCACAGCCTGGCACAGAGGCAGCCCTGGCACACCCTGGCACAGAGACAGCCCTGGCACAGCCTGGCACAGAGGCAGCCCTGGCACACCCTGGCACAGCCAGTCCTGCCTTTCCTACCACGAGAAAGGAGCTGCGAGGGCTGGCAATGGCCCTGGTCCAGCCAGGTCCCTCCTGCTCCTCAGATTCCCAAAGCACTGGATACCAGGGCAGTTTCTGAGGTTCATTTTGCAGGATGAGACCCTTGCTAGGTGGCTTCTGAAAGAAACAGGGTTCAGGCAGCCACTGTGGGTCCAGAGGTTGGACCTTGTGGGCATGCAGACTCTCAAAGTGTTTCCAGCTAGCTTTGACACCCATGTGACAGTCACACAGGACTGACATCTACCAGAGCCCAGCCTGTTTTCCCATGCCCTGTGGGGACCAAGCCAGCACTCTGTCCATGTCAGGGCTGGATCAAGCTCAGCCAGACTCTGCAGGTCTGGTCCAGCCCAGCCCATCCCATCCCAGGTGTTGGACCCGTGGAGCCACTCCAGTTTGCAGTGCTGAGCCCTGGGGCTCTGTGGGTGCCCTGACCATACAGTCACTCAGCTTCTTCCCTCTCCCAGCAGTGTGCTGTGAGCAGTGTGCCTGTTCCCAGCACCCCTGGCTGCTCACAGCATGTGGAGGAGCCCTCCAGCTCTGTCAGGCTCTGCCTCACAGCTGGGCTGAGGGAGGGACAAAAAAGCTCTGTGGTTTGGGCAGGTTCCCCTTTCTGGCCCTTGCCTGTGCTTCCTCTCTTTGTCTCCTCTCCCAGGAAGGTCTGGGACATGCATGGGGCAGTTGACTCCCATCCAGCAGGAGGACCCAGGGAGGCTGAAAAAGCAGAGTTTGGGGGCGCTGGGGTTTCTAAAGGCCAACGGCAATGGCACAGACTCAAAACCCTCTTGATTTTCAGGAAGAACTCCACTGTGCACACTCAATGTTTGCAAGGTTTCCTCAGCTCTGATGAGACTGGTAACTTTGGACCAGGCTGCGAGTAAGGGCTCTGATCTTCCTTTTTCACTCCACGTGGTTAGGGAGTCAAGTTTCTGCTCTGTCTCAGGGGGAAGGAAGCTGCAACTCTGCCTTCATCTCTCTCACTGATCCTATAGCAAAGTCAGACAGAAGCCAAGGCACCAGGTTTGGAGTCTCAGGGAGCCTCCAGTGCTTTTTGGGATAGTTTGGCTAATAGTTTGTGATAAATCTATGTTTTAGCTGGACTTTCAAAAATGGATGAAAGTGATTCACACACAGATTGAGTCCTAACATCTTGGTGCTTCATCTGCAGCTTTTCCTTGAGCTGCCTCCCTCCTTTGGAGGGCACACACCTCACACTGCCTGTGGGGCTCTGGGGCACGGGGCTGTTCTGTGCCTGAAGGAACTGGGAATAATTTTTAGTCTGGAGGTGGCTGAGTACTGCTTGTCCACCCCCTGCTCAGTCCTTTCTGACTCTGTGGGCTGTTGTTAATAGCAGTTTGCAGCAGCCAGTCTGGGTTGCAGGGTATGGATCTGCAGCCCTGAAGGGCTGGGTGAGGCTGTGGGGACCCCGACAGCTTCTTCAGCTGCTTTTCCTTCATGGCTGCAGTTGGGGGACATCCCCCTAAATCTTTGCATGGACTTTGAAGGGGGAAAAGCTGGACCAAGGCCTCTGCAAACCACCCCACAACGACAGGGGCTGTGTCCTCTGCACAGGTTGCCCCCTTGTTCGTGTGTGTCCCCTTGGCTGGGGTGGGTGGGCTCTGCCTGCATCAGAAAGTGGAAGGCATCTCTTCTTCCAGTGTGGAGGGACAGTGGCCTGGCAGGTGACCTTAGAGGATGCTTTAGTTGTCTGTCCACAGGGGAAACATCCCTGCGGGGATGGAAACAGGACTGGGAGCTCTGGTCACTGCAGAGCCAGCTGGGTGACTGATGGATGTGACACTCGGTGAGGAGGAAAACCTGGGTGAGACCTCAGCATCCAGCAGGAAGGGAGGGCAGTGATTCAGTGGGGGCTGCTTGTCACATCAGTGTCAACTGGGTGACTCAGTGTGCTTCTGCTTCTGCAGAACCTGTCCTTTGAACCAGCTTTGAGGTGACAGTGTGACCACTCGTGGTTGGAGAAGGTCACATGCTGCGTGGTGGGGCTGGGGGGTTCCTTACCTCCTCTTGGGCAATGACCCGTGGTCTGCTTAACCTTTGGCAGCAGCAGACCACAGAAGCTTCATTTCTTGCCCGTGACAGCCGCATAAATGCGTTATTAAACACTGCCTTGGGCCTCTCCATCGGGAAAAATGGAAGAAAAAGGCCCAAGATGTGGGCCACATCCAAGCAGGATGGTGGCACAGGGGCAGGAGCGGCTGCAGAGCTGCCTGCCTGCCCCGGGACTGGGCTCAGCTTGTGGATTATTTTTTTTTTTTCCTAGAAATATTGTAAATGTTAAGTGATGCTCATCAAAGCAGGGGCTGTCTCTACTTTTCAGACCTTTGATGGAGGAACTGAGCTCAGGGGGGCGGGGGGAGCAGGAGCGGGTCCCGGGCTGAGATCCTGCCTGGCAGGAGGAGGGGGAACACGTTCTGTGGAGGAGCTTTTCCTTCTGGTGCATTTAGGGACCTCTTTGTGGCGGGGGTGTCCGGAGCCGGTGGCGGGGAGAATCCTGGTGGGTTTCTCCCACGTTTGGTGCTGGAGGGAAAGGCCCAGGAGGGGGCACATGGCGGGCGTCAGCCGGGGGAACCCGAAATTTCGCGGTGCATTCCCAATTCCCAGCGGAGAATGACCACTGTCTCTTATAC